>JACJUY010000158.1:294405-327377 GCA_014220935.1 Platorchestia sp. MABIK
TCCTCGTTAAATTTAAAATTTCATTCATTTAATTCTGTGTTGTCTACTCTATGCGTGCTTCTGTCATTCTATTCCAAGGGATGAGGGATTCCTCCGTGAAATTGAAGACGAGGGCGAAAGCCATCTTTCCGCGTTACGTTCTTCAGTGTGGAGTTGCCTAGTAGTGGACTCGCAGTGCACATATACTCTTGTTCTCTCCTCCTACTTTAATGGTATGCGCAAATGGTATTGAAAAGAAAATTGAGTGTTTGAAAGTACCGCTACATGTTGCACTTTCAAGAATATTCACACAGTTTAATCAAAAACGTGCGAAGTATGCTGTTAATCTTAATTTTATCAGTAGTTAAAGAAATATTAGGCTTTCACCAGTGACACAGTGATGTATTTTCAATTTAACTCTTTTTATACTTTCAAAATACATTAAGTGATTAATTACGCCATGAAATTTTATTTAGATCTTAAGGTGCTGGAATGAGTTAATCACCATTTGTTGTTGAGATTCTTGCCTGAAAGTGTTGAAATCATTTCAGTATAGTAAAATACTCCTGTCATTCACATACGTCCAATTGTTTCAAATTATATCAGTGTTGTCATTTAGGACGTAATCTTCTATTTTTAGCGTAATTTTACCAATCTCTAGTAGTTGGTTAAGTGGTTAATTCAAGAAAAGTTTCACGAACATATTCTCATTTACGCAAGTCGAAAGTGAATTTATGGAATGTCAATTTTATCTAATGATTTTTAAATTTCTGGCTGTGTACTTCTATCGAAAGCTGTTAAAAGTCTTCTCTTACAGCAGCTTCATCATCAAAACATTCTCATAGCACTCATATTGTCGTTCGTACGTTTTTACGTATGTTGGATGCAAGGTTGTCGACATCCAAGCAGTATTTCCAGAAACAACATATGGCCAAATTGAACTCCAAGCTTCCAGAAATGAAATGAGGAAAACATATTATTTCTTTCACTATGCAAATGATTAGAGTCTATTGCTTTCATGTTCGAAAAAAATCCCGGCTTTTTAGGTCCACCATTTGTTAATTCCATACGCTGTATTATGCAGTCTGCTAAAAATGTCCTGTTCACGAACGATGCTTCTCGTTGTTCGAGATTGAATGATAAGCCAGATTAGGTTAAGCGTTAGTTGAAGCTTTCTTAACAACGTTGTTCTCGAGAGTAGAGGGTTGAAGACTCATTAAGTATGAAAATAAAGAGTGAAAAATGCGCCTGTTGTGTCCCCCACACCCTGAGCATTTAATAAAATGAAATTGAAAGATGTTTATGACACAATATAAAGATAAAGAAGAAAGTAATGGGTGTTGGAATTAGGACAGCGATGAAGTGAAATCAATGGTGTGGAGTTAAAAAGAAACTATTTTTTCTCAACAAAAGAAACTCAGACCAAACCCTCAGCTCGGGACCTGACATCTTCCTCCTAAGAGTTCTAACTCTCACAAATATAAGAGTTGTATCCCCTTGAGGAACTCTATCGTATCATTCGAAAAATGTCTTTAATTGATATTGAATTATTTTCAGCTTAGTAAACACTACAATTAATGAACAATTTAAAAATTAAAAATTAGTCATAACTTCGACCTGACCCGACCGGGCACAAGCGATTTTATTACCGTCAAAAAAACTCAATCATAGATTTCTTCAACATATTAAACAAAACCCCACGCAAAAAGCTGCAAAGATCACACTGCAAGAAATGCAGCAAGAGAATTTAACATGATACGAGGTCCCCTTTACACACTTCAAGATGAGAGCGTCTTTTGGATAGTGAACCTAATTAACTGCGAGTAAATGCGAGTAAATGCTTGTCTCATCATCTCAACGAAAGCGGACATCATAGAACCATTTTTTCCCCTTGTAAAATATTTGCCGAAGCACCATTATCTGCGTGCGAGTTTTTGTATTTGAAGACCAATGGATTGTGCGAATTAGAGCACGAGTTCTGTGATCTCGATTAATGACTGAAGGATTTGGGTTCGTAGAGTCACGAGGCATGAACTGAAGTTTCAAAGTGTTCGGCAAAAAAATTGTGCTATACGAGACCAAACCTTCGACAGAAATTTAAGTAAAAAGTACCAAGCTCAAGCAAATACTTTGAGGTGAAATGTAAAACGAAAATTAGGAATCCTACCAATGATAAAAATAAAACTTCAAAGGGCAATTCACTCCCCTCAGGTGAATGTGAAACAGAATAAAATCAATAAATTATGTCCCCATAATTCTCATTCTCTGTTGATTTAACATTTTTAAATGAACTTGTCTCGCCAGAAATTTTCTGAAATTTACCATGCAATTTTTTTCTCCATCACTGTTTGAAGTTCATTTGGCACAAAGAGCGAACGCTGGGTGCAGGTGAGACGTGTTTAACATGAGACGAAGAGCAAACATGCCACTCACGTATTCTCTGATCTGCATTTCGTCCTCACCCATGATCAAACGGTGCTGCTATTCATGAGAAGCAGCAGCAAAACCGACAGTTTCACTCAAACTGACGATAAAGAAGAGTATGACACGACTTTTAAAAATCCCTCATTTGTTTTCTTTAGCTGTAATATGAGAGCTTTAGTTGGAATGTAAAAGATTTTGAAATGTAAGTGTTTATGTCGAAATATTAGAGCTTTTGTTAAAGTATAAGTGCTTTTGTTGAAAAATAAGTGCTTCCGTTAAAACATAAGTGATTTTTGCTGTTTAAGAGATTTTGTCGAAATATAAGTGCTTTGTTGAAATATAAGAGCTGTTGTTGAAATATGAGAGTTTTTGAGCCGTTTCTGAATCTGACGAGAACGAAAGAGGAAACAAAACATTGTTGTTCTTGCGTTTGGAACACGAAATGCATGCTCTGATATCACAAAATGATGTCGCTTCGTTTCGATTTTCCATTTCAAGTTCGATGCGTAAGACATTTAAAAACATGCTAAATCATTATTCTCCTGAAAATACTGGAAAATTGGTTACGACTTAAAGATTATGAGACTAAAATTAAAAACAATTTGTGCCAGTTTGACAACGATTTAAAACACATTATGTATGGAAAAGTAAATTAACATGAATTCAACCATAATGGAAATAAATTTTTCATCACCAGGTTTTCGGAGTTTTAATAAAAATTTTAGACCTCTGAACGTTACTTCCATACTACAGAAACGCTGTTCAAGAATTGGGCCTCATGATTAATGTAAAATATAATAATCAGCCTTATTTTATTTCATATGCGGGAGAATAAGGAAACAGACTTATGAATCTTTCCTATTTCCTTTCCGGGCAATTTATTAAAAAATGATCTCCCAACTCAAAATATTTGAAACTTTCTTTTTTTTTATTCCTCGCATCATCGTAGCTAATGTTCCTTTTTGCCTATCAGCAGTGTTTTTATAAATTTTTTTGTTTCAATAGTTTTATTGGCCAAAATGACGTCAGCAATTCATGTAAAGCCTATCGCAAAACTGAATTCAAACTACATCCTGCACAGGAAAGATCCATGACCCGAATGTCACAAGTAGCCTGAATATGAGCCATAGCGCATGTGACTAAATGCCTTGTATTCAGAGTTACAAATGAAACAAACTCGCAAGTTATGAGCTTTCATCCTGGATACTCCAAAATACTTCAAAATACAAACTCCAGTCTTCAAGTACAGATGCTGTGAGTAATTTTTCAAGTCTGTAGTGGCTGAACAATTCATGAGGAGCAACAGACCGGCGGTGAACTCACCTTTATTAGTCGGCTGTCGAATCCCATTTCGACGACGTCCATGGAATAGCCCTGGCGACGACCTGCCTCCGTAAAGCTGATATTGCCAGTCAGGCCTTCCGCTTCAACCTGTGAGCAAGACAGTTATATGACACAACAGGCTTATTTCAGTCAAGGAAGTACTATGCTTTGATGAGGCTTATTTCATTCAAGGAAGTACCATGTTTTCATACCAAGGCTCTGTGGCTCAAGCGCATCTCGATAATTTCTACTCACTAGCATGAGGCCGGAAGGCAGTGGAATTGCTTGTATTCGTACTTGCAACAGTGCTAAAAATGCAGTACGAGTAGTTCCTCCCTGAATTGTTTTCAGAGCTAAACACGAATGTAAACAAGCATGTATAAACAGCGTATCATTACTAATGTTCCCTCTTTCATGGATACTTTGTAGAGGTGGTTAATGTAGTTGCAAAGGCTTTTGACAATCATTATGAGAGACAATTATGAATAATTAACATAATCAGCAGGACAAATATGTACAAAACCTTTGTCTATGTATTGAGATACGCTTCGCTACTTTTACTATAAACTGTATAAAACGTTAAAATTAAACATTTGGTGTTAGTCAAATGTTTATTGTTTAGACAGAAAAACTGAAGTTCATGGCAAAAGTATAGAATAAAAAATCAAGTAGGAAGTGGATGAAAGAAGAGGGAAAATAGTCTTAGACAAATAATTTCAGACAAAATTTGAGATGACAAACTGACAATGGTTGACAAAAATATTTCTCTATCTTAATAAATTAAAACTAAGAAACACAAAAATGGAGATCCTCATTTTATGGGCACCAGATAACATGCTTAAGCATATTTATATCAAAATAATTACTAAGCTGAGTTCAGTGTGTGGTTGATATCACCCTAGCAAAGAAAGCGAAATCTCAATATATAGAAGCAAATAGACACGCAAACGTTACAAAAGCAATCTCTTGAAAGAGCCATGTCATTGAATACGAGCAAGAGTGAATTCATTTTTTCCATGTCTTGAAAGTGAGCTCGCAGCAATGCATTTCCTGGGATGGAATCGCCTTTAATCACTTTTCGTTCTTTCACACGGAGAAGGGAAAAATCTTCTTTGAAGCATTAACGTCCCCTTTGTGACCATTAGTATTCTATTAGGATTGTCCCTCACTAACAACCTGCTCGAAAGTTGTCTCGAACGATGCGACTGCGGAGCGCCTCCGGATATTGTCCAAACTTGCAGAATCGCCGCTGATTACGGAATGCCTCTCGCTACCGCTGAGCGACCGACCGCGCTGTGATACCGAAGAATTGTGTGGAGGCGTACAGATCAGACGTCGTGTAACTTTGGAAGTATCTAAAGAAATGCTTTCTTTGATGGAAATCTTGGTTATTGTCTTTAAGAATGTCTCCGTATCCGTTATACGGTAGACGTTGTGCTAGGTTCTTTTCGTGTTGGAGAGTATTTCTATGTTATGTATTTGAGTTTCGACGCAAAATTTACTCTTTCGAAATCAGTGGAAAAATTAAACTTTCTTCTAACTTTACGTATTTTCTGTTGCTTAGTGTTAATAAACATAAGCATGATAATAAATCGTGAATGGGAAATTGATATCTTATGAAAAGAAACAGAAGATGAACGTGATTAGTAAATGGATTAAATCTTTGAACATAAAATTCAAACATAATATTCTCAGCATAACAATACACAAATTTAAACAAATTCGTTTCTCCACTTCTGTCACGGGTAATAAAATGCATTAATCACAACCCAAAGAAACTGGCACATAGTGCATTTTTCGTCAGAAATACGAAATCATACCCAAAAATTTACATAACATTTTTAAAAACTATTGATAACAATTAATCATTGGTTGTAAGAACAATGAAGGGAATATTTTCATATTCATTTAACACCTAAAAAGAGACCTTAGTTTTATATGGACAAATATTATCAACGTTGAATACATTATGGTATATAAAATGAGAGAAGATACGTATGGTGTTAATTTTCACAAAGATATCCTACCAATGACATGGGAGCAGAACATGAAAATTAAACTACGGAAAAAGCTTGAAAAGCTCGCTGTAGATAATGTAACAGAAAAAATCAACTCCGATGCCGAATGGCATAGCGTAACTTTTATAAATTCATCATCGTGGATGATTTGCTGCATGTCATAGTTTCTTCAAAATCTGTGAATATCAACGACCGAAAATTGCTTGCTGTCATATCGATAATTCATGGGTTCGTAAAATCAACAATTTCCATCTTTAAAACAATTTAAGCATCACCCATTTTCATGGAGTGAATTAAAAAAAAATCAAATTTCAAAATGACGCATCATTTTCAAGTGCAGAATTTTAGAGAGAAAGAACTAATGCAGAAATTCAAACTAGTCAATTTAATACGCATGTATCAAACTGGGTGTCATCAAGAGCAAAAGAATTAATGCAGAAATTGACACTGATCAATTTAATACGCATGTAGCATACTGGGTCGCAGGAGAATTCTATCTTCCAGGAAGCATTTTGAAGAAGGTAGGTCTGAGAAAGCACGGATGGGCTGTAAAAGCTGATGCTGCGTGTAATGCGCCCGGTCTCGTGGAGTGGCCACGGAGCTTTCTGGCAGATATATAAAATTTGCCAAGTGAAACTACCCGTAAGACGGGAGTAAAGAAGAGGTTCTGTATCTTTAGGGCCTCCCAAGTCAGGTGTTTATTAGAGCGTGTGCAGACTTTATGATCTCGTGGACCAGGAGCATCATCGTTAAAGTATTACCTTCGTGCTCGCCGCCCAACCATCGCCACCATCCTACTCTCAACCTTCAAACATTGACGAGCTCTTCCTTCAACAGGGAAAAAACTCCAAACAGCTTTTGCTCTCGGCGCTGGAAGTGAACGTACTTCTCGCTGTTTTTCCCTGTAAAAAGTTCGCATCGTTCGAATAAATTTCATGCAAGAAGTGTCTTCGTAGATAATAAAAATTATATTTTTTTGCTGTTGAGAAAGAACGGATGCGTAATCTACTTTTCATTTAAAAGTGTTCGCACCGTTCTCATGAAGGCCATATAAAAAGTCGTTACAGCTTTTGAAAATAATTCTGACTATTTAATGGCAGCGATGCGTTTGCATCACTGATAAAGCTTAGAATCTCTGCTTGAATATTTGCGTAGAGTTGTTTGAAAATATGAAGCCCTAACATATTTCAACAATTTTTTTCCATCCATGTTGAAACTAATAATCGTACTTCGAAATTAGCTCGTTCAATAAAACTGAAAAATTACAGTAAAGCTGAACTTGAAAACCTCTTGTAAACATGAGAAGTGACACCCATGACTTCTCACATCACTGCATTCCGGATGGTTCGCAAAAACAAAGCCCCCACATCGGCTGAGTTGCTAGTTCAATTCGATGGAGCGCCTCAGAAAAGGCGGAAGACGTAAATTGTTCGGGCGGTTTAGTCCGAATTTGCAAGTCTGGAGTTGAGTTGTGCTGGTGTGCGGAGGCAGCATTTCACTACCAAAACTGCTTCCAGTGAAGGAGCGCCACCTGAAGCCTTAATACGTTGCGAAAACCACCGTTTCAAACGCAGACTGTTTTTCAGTTTTACTCACAGGTTGCCATTGTTAGTTAAGATTTGGTTTTCCTCGATGGTACTCAGCAGTTGACGTAGTTTAATAACATTAAGTTTTCCGCTTACCGTTAGTTTTGTCAAACACACCGGTTGGAATTGTTAGATATCATTTTATTGCCTTTTCATTGAGAGTTTTTTCGAACGTATTATCTATATGCCTGCATATTTGTCACTAATAAGACACAAGATTTGATTATATGTTATTTTAGGCTTCCTTAACCGCTAAAAAAAAGAGCGAATCGAAGCGAGGAAGGAGGAAGGCACCATTAAGTATGGAGATTAGAGAATGCGGTATTTACGCAGAAGGGGCATAGAAGCAGTAAGTTGGGAAAGAAGTTCATGAAACAAGATGAAAGTTGAAGAAGAAGTAGTAGGTGCTGAAAAACAGGACAGCAGTGAACCGAAGAAAGATGGTCCTTAACAAAACAAAAACATTGAATTTCAACAAAAGAAGGCCTACCTAACTCTCACCTTGGGATCTCACATATTTTAACCTGAGAGTGCTAATTCCCATAGATAGAATAGTTTTATCCCCCTGAGGGGAAGCATCATTTAGGATGGCCTATAGAAAACGGGAAATCTATACACTCAGTCAAGTAAGTTTCCCTACTCTGCACATAAAAACGGGAAGGTATGATTGAAAATGAAGAAAAGGCAATGAATGGACAGCAGAAAGGCATGAAACGTAAAAACGGTAAAGTGGCCTCGAAAGAGAAAATTCCCACAGGCCTATCTGTACTTGAGGCAACCAAACAGTTTCCTCCTGGGGTTCCAGTCCTCTTGGCATTCTTAAGTAATCTAACCTATTGTCTATCCACTGCCCTCTGAAGGGGACTCTGTAAAAGATGAACATTTACTGACTGCATGTTACTCATGTCAGATTTCTTAAAACTGCCATTTTGAGTTTCTTCAGCGAACTTTTTTTCACCGGAAGGTGTAATCTATTAAATTCCTACGAAAAGTGTATTGAAGGTTTTTATACGTTTTCCTTCGCGAGTATGAAAAGTTCGCACAGCTTTTCAGTTCGTTTCCTAAATGTTCAAAGTTCTAGTTCAATTTAAAACCATTAATGTTTCTATGTGTCGTTTACTTCAAATTCTACATTTCTCTGCTTCACTTACTCGTGATCTTATATTTGTTTACTTCATCTATTCGTACTCCTGCATTCGCCGGTAGATCTAATCAGAATCTTATGTTTCTCTGTTTCATGTACTCAATCCAATATTTGCCTACTTCAGCTACTCCTAATCCTATAATTTATTGCTTGATCTACACGTAGTCAAGGAGAAAATTTTCACACGACTTCCTGCGTTGTGCATTGCACTGTTAGCAGTTAAGATAATTTCTTTAATTTTGACTCTTCTTTTGTTAACGAGAAGGGAGGGGGTCGTGAAGCTTCCGAGCCTTGCGCGCCTTGCATGCGAAGAGTTCGCCAGCGCAGAAGAGACACTTCAAGTCATGAGTGAAGGTCTCCCATACTGAGGCATTCAAAGCTAATAATTGTTGTCTCGACGGGGCACTCAGTAGCAGCGTTACTTGAAAGCCCATCCCCAACTCGCTAAGGCACTCTGCTCTTCAAAACTCGCTCATTTTGAATCCCACCGCTCAAATTGCATCAAGAGAAGAAAGGCATGCGCCAGTCGTCTCTAAGACTTTACATTCTTAAGACTACAGACACTAATGCGATTATCCGTTGAAACATTTAAAATATACCGATATACTGAAATTTCGGCCCAAGATCAGCTGTGCTTATTAGCGTATTGACCGTGACGTATGCCATGTACGGGACAAATCATAGCTATGTCAAAAGATAATTTCTGCCGTCTCGTTTATTATGTTCAGACACATTATACGTATCATACATGAAATTCAGCCAGTCCTAAAGGATATTTTTCAAGTTAAATCTTGCGAAGAGTGAAAATAATTTTTAGTCACCAGTGTTATCAGCTCACCTTCCTCAAGAATCGGGCAATTTTTTCGCCGTGCTGCCAGAAGGTTAAGTTGGGCGTGTTGAGGTCGCAGAAAGTTCCCGGTCGCGGGTCACTGCCGTCCAACTTTTTCTGAATCTTCGCTATAGACTCCGTGACAACCTTGACCGAGTCGTACATCAGGGCGGCCTGCGCCTGTGGACCGACATAGAAATTGGTTAAACGTTGCACTGACTCATGACATTTATCTGTTATTTACACGATAAAACTGAACATTATTGAAATTTTAAGGTGGAGAACTGAATGGATGTGTTTATTTGGAATTTCGGTGGCGAAAACTTTTCAGCAACACCGTAGCAATTTTATATTGCTTTTCCAGCAAAATTACAAATGGATTGGTTTTACAGAGTTAATGATGACCTGGATGAATAAAAAATAATTTTTAAGCGTTCTCAGCATAAATTAGGGTCATGGGGAAAATCTTTGAAAATGAGGAAAGTTTTTGAAAGACCGTGAAAAATGAGTACAGGAAAAACATTAATTTGCCGATAAGGAGAATGTGTACAGCTTCCAAATGAATTTAGCTGTGTTTCTAATGTTGCGCAAATTTTGTGGGTTTGCGGACACTAGAGCAGATGAATGCTATGAAATATTCAATTTAAAAAAACATGCAATTTTTTCGCTGAAATGTCACGAGCGCGCTCACGATCAACGGTATCTCATTAGCTTGCTTAGCCAGAAGAGAAACTTCAGGAAAATAGATTTAACAACGATCAAAATATCTTCAACGTACAGTGAGAATTAAAAATAGTACGATGTTATGGGCTCAAGTCTGTAATTACAATAATATGGTTCTCAATTTCGACAAAACTGAATCAATAGGAAAACATGATAAGATGATTAAGAATATCTATCACATTGAGCTTCATACAATAGTGCAACTCCGATATTTTGTTCAAATCAATCCAGAACAAACAACCTCTGAACACATCACAAGTTACAAGCTTATGACGACTTCGATGTAAATATTTTCATTTACAGAATTGGTTATAAGAAATAAGACATACGACAATAATTTGTTTCGTAAATTTTTTCAAGCAATTCAATAACAAGCCAGGAATTTCAAATTACAAAAAAAATATTTGTGCTGTTCTATGACTATAATTACTAGATAACTCTACTGAAGCCTTGGAATTAAGTTTGGGAAAGAGATCTGCAACGTCCTCAAGAATAAGAACAACTTTCAACAAGATCAATGTACCGGAAACTATTTCCCTTAAATTAGTAGGCAGGAAATTTGTTTGTAATTTTAGTAAGAATTTGCATCATGTGTTTAAATTTTAGCATCCTATAACCTATTCCGTGTATTTTTTCTGCTATTTTTGGGTACTAAAAATAATGGAAATGAGCTCGAATAATTTTCATTTAACGAGTCGGGTGAACGGAAGACAAATATGAATTTGGTTTCTTCTAGGAATGCAACAATAAAATTTTCGTTCAACGAATGGGGTAATGAGCAAATAAAAAAGAATGCAAACCAATTTAAAAACCAATTTACGTATTCGAAATCGACTGAAATAAATTGAACACAACTCGTCTACCGAGTACACAACTCGTCCGCAATGACTCACAATGACTTTTTTACGCAGTATTTCGATTTTCAGTACAAAGGGCGGATAAATATTCTAAGTACAAATAAATGGGACATTGTAAAACGGTCAAATTTTGGTTGCTAGCCAAGTTTTAGAAGGTAAAATCAGAAGTGAGCTGACTGTTGAAAAACCTTGTGGGAATAGAAAATTATAATTCGTGTTCTAAACAAATGAACAATTCAAATTTGAAATTATAACTTTCATCGGCAGTTCAACTAGATTCTGGGAGCCTCGAGAAAACAAATATGTTTGCAACTCAGTCATCTAAAAGCTACAATCAAATAAATTGAAGTGCATGGATTTCTAAAAAATAAGCCGGCAAAATATTAAACGAAATGAAAAGAGAGCACTTTTGTAATGCAAATTTTACTGCTTCCGGAAGAATCAAAAAGAACATAAAAGAGAATCAAGTCTTATTGGTTATCACAAAATTTCGTCGCCACCAAATATTGTTGGCTTGATTCATTGATAATAAGAAAGCTTTAGGCGCCTTTACCACAACAAAGATGTTCAAAGAGAAGAAGGATGAAGGCACCATTTAATTTGGAGTTGAGGGGACGTTTAATCTATGCACAAAGGGCATTCCCGCAAAGGATCCCGTGAGCATAGAAACAGTAAATTGAGAAACAAGATCATGAAATAAGATAAAAAATGAAGGAGTGAGTACTGAAGACAAGGACAGCAGCGAACCGAAAAATGATGGTCCTAACATTTCAAAAAACATTTTTATTTCAACAAAAAGAAGGCCTACCTAATCTCAGCTCAGGGCATCACATTTTCCTCTGGATATAAAATAGTTCGCTTCGTATCGCTGTAGGCAAGTTGGGGAAGTAATGGCAAGATGCTGTGGACAGCAGCTGTCAAATCTAATTTCACGAGGGTTTGAATCAAGCAGCTCACCCAACCACAAAGCTCAACACTCGCTAGATTCCAACACGCGCCAAGTTCTCACATGCTTCGTTGAGGCTTTCGGTGACACCAGTAAAACTAAAGAGCAGAAGGAGGTCTCATATTTGAGAAATATCAACTTCATGAACGTATACAAACGTCCTCTCACAACACTCTTCAGGGAAATAGTTAAGTTGAAAATCAATGGTCTTGGACTGAATTTTTGACAGGAAAAATGTGTGTGAAAGTCTGCGACTTACGTCCTTGATAACTGAATTTTATAAATGCGTTCAATAGTATTCTGCCGATAGTCATCATCGATTTGCTCGACTTGGCTATTAAAAGTATCATTTTTCTTGCCCGTTGACTGGAAGTCCCTGAACCTACAAGATCTGTTGTGGTGGAGGTGTGAATACACTAGTAAGGCATCAAACTTGCTTGACATAAGGTCCATTCGAGGCCGAGTGACTGCCGATCTCGATCACAGTGAATTCGGAAACTGACTTAGCGAGAATTTCTTGGCTCACTTTGAAGTTCACGAACTGAGCTTCGCTGCATTACGGACTTCTGATCCATTGAAATTGGTGGTCTAGTGCGAGAGTGTGTAATCTGAGAGGTGGACGGGCTCTGCTAGACTGGATCTGGTTTTGCTGGCAGTGCATTAGTGACATCTGTATGGAGAGGGCTTCAATTGACAACCTATTCAGCCCCATGACGGAACTCTGAAGAATAATTCAAAATCCGTTGGAAAATGAACGGAAATGAACATGCGTTGAAATTTTACACAGGCATGCATTTTTAATAATTAATTATAAAAATTGTGCAATATCAGTTGTAAAGCCTCATAGTATTTATGGGCATGAATAAATTTTTTTAGATTAGATTGCTTGTACAGCAAGCGAGACGCAAAGTTCATTGGTTTTTTCAAACTATTTTCTTCACACCCTGAGAAATAAAATAGATTAAATAGACTACAAGTTAGTTTGAGCAGCCGTAACCACAACGAAAGTGTTCCCATGAGAGGAAGGAAGTGAGCACCATTTGGTCAGGAACTATGGGAACGGAGAATCACCACACAAGGTATGTCCACACACTTCATGCATTGAAATAGTAAGATTGAGAGAAGTTTAAGAAACAACATATATATTGAAAAAAAAGTAATAAGAGCCGAAGAAAGATGTCGAGGTACCGAAAAAAGATAATCCGTAACAAAATAGAAATCCTACTTCATTTCAACATAAAAAAAATCTAGCAAATTTTCAACTCATAACCTCACATCTTCCTCCTGACGGCATTAATTTTATTGATACAATACTTGCATCTCTCTGAGGGAACTCGGGAAAGAATTCGATAGTTTTTGAAGTTTTGCTTGTATTTGACGGCATCATTTTGAAGTCTATGTTCAATTACAATGAGAATTGTTTGCAATCTTGACAGCGGGCGAAAAATGATAAATTGGCAATGGGAAAATACTTTGTTGGGATAACTCCTTTTCCTCGACACTACGTACAATAAATAACTGATCTGGTGGATTTAGAGCACTCGTAGTTCATGAACTATCCACTGGGTTTGCTTCTCATTACAGTCCAGACGAGAATTTCTTATAGTAAATGAACATGTCGTCAAAAAATTAAAGCTCATCATCAGGGATTGGTGTGCAACTCGAAATAAAGATATGGAAAGGTGTTTACGCGTTGCTTAAAAACGATTGATACTAATTCTGCAGAGATCGTATCATAAAGCAGAGAGACAAAAATAAAATGAGTAAAAGGCGCAAATGCTTAAATTTCAAGCAGCGAGATCGCTAGCTACGACAAGGGAGAAGCCAAAATAAGTGTTTGAAATATTATTCACTTTACAAGCAATTGACAACACTGGGGGTCAAATTAACAAGGTAACATTTTCTTAATAATGTCAAAACACGAAGTAATGAATTTGCATGAAATTTTCAGGGTATGTTGGCACTCCCTACATGAGCATACTATGAGAAAAATGAATTCAGATGTGGAGCTGGTCATAAATGATGTTCTTTCTGAATGGCTGAAAATCATAATGTTCCAAAACCGAAAGCGAAAAATTGTTTTGAAAAATTACAATGTTTCTTCTCATCATGACCATTGAATGTGAGCGTTGAATGAGTTGAGCAAATTAATAAACATGCAACGACTGTAAATCCAAATGATTATTATCATTAAAGTTAAATATTTCAAATATAACAATTAGATTATTTCATATTTTAAATATTTCTACTTAAAATATTTAAATTTTTAAAATACTGGATTAGTTAAATATTTATTCCTTTCTTAGAAAGGATTTTAAGCAGTCTATGATTCATGGAATTCGTTAATTTCATGATCTCATCGACAGTGTTTCCCGTGATACGTCAAGAATGATTTCCAACAAGTATCCTTGTTCTTGAATTGACCTCTATTTGCGTAAAGTCATCTTTTCAGAATGACCAATGAGTTTTCTATTAGGTTTAAATCCGGGGAATTTGCGGGCCATTTCATCTTTCAAGGCAGACAGAATTTCAGTTTTTGGAGATTCTTTACAGTTTCATGAGATACATAAGAGGGAGTATTATCTTGCTAAAATATATTACTTAGTAACGACTTGCTTAAACGTTTTTCCATGAAGGCCTCCAAAGTCACTTCAACCACGATTCAAGTTGCTCCTACAAAAAAGCTACGTATGCATTGAAAGTCATTTTAACGCCATCTGTAACTTCCCATGGGTCAACAAAAGCTCCTCCGATAATCCCATCCTGGATCATAATCCTCCCATCACTTTGTTAGCGCCTCAAGCGATGATGGCAATATCGTCCACTTGCCACCAATCCTTTGTTCCAACCTTCAGGACCATAAGAGTAGCAGACGTTTCGTTGGTCAACAAAACTTTCGAAAAGTCGACACTGATGTTGTCCTCTGTTTATTCCAGTCGATTTTGAGTGTGACTCTCTGTCAATATAGGCGTCGACATCGGTTCTACTGACTTAGCAATATTTTGAGAAGGCGATATCGAGAACTTTTCGACACATTTGTCAAACCAACGAGGCTAAAAATATCCCCCCCTGGTCAATCTAAGAACCTTCCGAGCTTCACGCTAAATTAGAAGCATAGAATGGCGTGAATTAACTTTTTGATTGACCTTTATCAGCCCTCTTACGCACATTCATTGAATACTGTAAAAAATTTTACAATTTTATAATAAATATCTAGAATTTCAGATATTTTTAGCATAGTTTTACCATTTGCCAATTGAGAGTAACTAATACCCGTTTCAAAATTAACCAAGCGACATTTACGACACACATCAGTCTCAAATTTGAGTGCTTTTCTATGAATTTTGCAAACACAGCTCACATTGATTTAAGCAAGTGAGCTAGTTTACTTGCGCATAAGTATAATTTCTTCTACAACACTCGTGTGTAAAGTGAGCCGACATTCCCTGAAAATTGTGTATAAAATTTACACTTATTTTTTGACGCAATTGAGATTAGATTAGATTATCAGTTAGTTTAAGCCTCCCTATCCGCAACAAAGGCGATCCAAAGAGAGGAAGGAAGAAGGCACCATTTAGTATGGAGTTAAGGGAACGCGGAATCCATGCAGAAAGGGCATAGAAACAGTAAGATAAGAAAGAAGTTCATGAAACAAGATCAAAGTTGAAGAAGAAAGTAGTAGGTGTTGAAAAAACAGGACAGCAGTGAACCGAAAAAAAGTTGGTCCGTAACAAAACAAAAACCTATGTTATTTTAACAAAAAGAAAGCCTACCTAACCTTTAGCTCGGGCCCTCACATTGCCCCCCTGGGAGCGCTAATTCCCATAGACACAATAGTTGTATATCCCCCTGAGGGGTTGACGCAATTGAGATAATATCATCTCAATAATAGTGTAACACACAATAGAAATACACTCTGTACTCTCACGAATCTTTTTCTGAACATAAGATGTATTGAAAACCCCGAAAATTGCTCCTGAATAGTTCCACCAACTGGTCAAAATATCAAGTCGGCTGAAAATCTGATTTCTCGTGAATGAAACAACAACAGGCATTACGATTCTAATTTGACTGACGTAGATAAGTATCTACAATAAAAATGAGGAAGATTCTTAGCCAAATATTTTTCACCTGACACAACATAATGCCATCGGTACATCAGTTCATTTTCATTGCCTTTGATAGAAAATTTTCAATGGTATGATGAATGGTGTTCCCTCTCTCTGTTCATGACAACGTACAGCCATCCAAAAAATTCCTTTCGCTATAGGGCCATAAGTAAAAATCAAGAAGATTTGCAAGACAGGAGCACTTTCAGCACAAAACACAGGGGGCAAAATCAAGCTCATTTTAAAGATCAGTGCTTGATTGACACGCTAATTGTGATAGGTCAAACTAACTTCACAACCCAACTGAAACTATTTAAATTTCATTTCAATATTGACCATTAAAATGATTAAAATAATAATAGCTCCGTGATTTTTATATTTTGGTGAAGGTAAAATAAAAGAAGTTTTTGAACACTGGTAAGTCTCTTCTCTGCCAACAGGTCAATGAAACCTTTGTCTGCGATCCTGAATAAAAAATGTGTTTAAATGAACGAGAAAGAGTAATGAAAAGACAATAACGTCACTGTACCGACTAAAATAAGTCTTCTTTAAGCATGAACGCAAAAACTTTTACGATTTAAATTTTTTGGAAATATTATCGCAGGAACCCATTTACCTCCACCGAAACCTTTCAAATCCGTTTAAGCAAAAAATGGTACTGTGATCGAAAGCTTTTACTCCAGTACGAAATAAAAATAGGTCACACAATTTTCCTTGGACTAGTAAACTATAATTACGACTTCATAAGTGAAGATTCTACCTTGTGAATTTGCTGTCATCCAACATAATAATTTTGAGTTGACTAATTTTTCTGAAGGTTTTTTTTTCCTGGAGCCATCAAGAAACTTTTGGTATAATGCCTATCAAATAGCAAACTAACGTGGACTTAATAAAAGGATTTTTATTGGTAGACATAACAAGCGATTAAATACTGGTCCTAAGCAACATATACAATATTTCAATGTAGCAGTTTTAATTTCATGGTGATGCTCATCTGCAGTGTATGGTGTGCATCATTTTTATTTTATTGGAGCAAAAAACGGAACAATAAAAAGCTTTTTGCACCGCTGTTCTTGAGAACGAAACGAGTAATTTTTCACGCACTCTAGCTCAAATAGCTCTGCTTTAAATTTGTTCTTCAACTTTAGCTGCCGTTTTTCTCTCTTTTGGCAACAGTGCACAACTCACGCGAATATTTATTCCTTCCTTAAGGCTATGCAATCATTCCGGAAGCGACACAAATCAAATTGCAGGTGGTCACAAAACTTCTCAGTAGTAACTCAAATTTACCGTTAGGTCTTACATCAAGTTTTTCCACAACATTCGTTCACGTTGGTCTTTCGAAAGTTCGTGCTACCAATCAAAGAGGCTAACAAATTTTACAATTAATTCCAAAAGGGTTCAATTTACGAATAAAAATCATTCAGCAGTCGTGCACAGAATATCCGTAGCGCTTACAACATTGGAGAATTATCATGTACTTTTCAAAAAAGGAATTCCAAGTTTCCAGACAAGTTATTAGACTCGTTAATATATCATGGGACGAGTGGGGCTGATATCTTTGACAACAGAGCCCAGCGAAAGCTCATCCTCAGTGTGTCGTATAAATGACGCGTCTTTGTACTAGGGAAACAATATGCATAGATTCACATGTCGTAATTTGAAAGCGTGAACAGTTTTATGGTTTTAATAAATGCGTGGCCGGAGACCAGCGTCAGAGAAGCCGCATATTCGAGCGGCCTTCTTCTATTGTTAGCCTCTATCCGATGCTCGTTTGTTTCGGTGGCCGCCATGACAGTCTGACGGCTCTCTCAGTCACTTGTGAATACTAAACCGGGGATACTGCACAGTAACTCTTATTCTTGACGTTTTGCTCTTGATGCAAATGTGCCACGTCAAGCGCCAAAGCCTGCTTTGTTGTTGCGAATTTTCTAGTTCCCTCTTTTTTTGCCGCGCGGTTTGTCAACAACAAGAGAAGCGTGATGTGCAGTAAAGTGTCGTGTTTGTCGAGGAAGCCGACGATTTAAACAGGAACGAATTACTCACGGGGAGTGTAGTCCTATAATCTCGAACACTAAAATGCATCAGACGTGTCGCGCGTGGAGCATCTCAAGTCTTGTTCTTACATATGTTGAGCGGCTGGATTTGAAGGAAAATACATGAATTTGGGGCTTCGAAAAATTTGGATAAACGCATTAAGATAACCCAACATTTATTTTCATATGTACAAGGTACACAATTTATCGAGATACATGTTAGTTATGAAATTGACTACGGGAAATCTTGAAAAAATTTAATTCGAGGATTATAAGTTCAAACCCATTTTTTGTGGGGATAGATTTACAGGATGTGGAAAATATTTCACACTCAGAATGGCATAATTCAGGTAAGAAAATCAACAAAACGAGCGTGTCCAACACTTTCACCGTTTCTCAGCTCTCATGTCTGGCCAGCTCCTTATCTAAAATTTTCGAAATAATACTTATTAAGACAAACATCGTCTTATCCATTCTCCATTACAGTCTGTATAAAATATCAAGCGATAACTGATGTTATTTTACACCTAATGACATTCTGAATAAAATATCAACAACAATTTTCGTAGTTTACGCTTCGTAGTACTCTGCATGATATATCATCAACTGTAATTATAAGCCTGGTAGCAGTGGGAATAAGATATCAAATTACCACGTCATTTGTAACCTAATCCGGCAATTCAGAGCCAACGAATCTCATACCTTTCACCTTTTGCGATCATATACCACGTTATCCAATGCCACAAGTTTCGATTTCTTCAATTTCGGATTATCATTCCAAAATCAAGCTATTGAAACCTCAAATTTTCACACACCCCTCCTTTTTCTCCTTTGTCGGAGTGAAAAATTTCCTCAATTCTACAATTTCCTCAAGGGTTTCTCCCCATGCAATCGTACATATCATTTCTATTACTTCTATCCCGATTTTCAATCAGAACTATGCGACACTGGGTTTCTTAGTAATTCTCACCAGGAAATACAAGTCTTCATTTCTTTCAATTTGTGAGTTTAAAGTTCTTACATCATTAAGGCCCTGAAAATTGCAAAAACAAGCGCATTTTTTCCCACAAATTCATGAGCGTATGAAGCTTTAATTTTACACAGCACTGCAACGTGCAGTTTGGCAAAAATACATTTACACTTCAGTTTACTCATTCACTTTCCAAATTGATTGATATTCACTTCTGGGATTCCAAGTTACTAACATCACTAATCAGATTGAAAAAGTTCAAATAATTATTCCCTTACTTGGTCGGAACTCTTTTTCGTTAAATCATCAGGCGGAAATCTGGATAAATACAGGAGCATATAACGTTTAGAAATCAGATCGTTCATGGACCTCTGTTGTACAGTATGACAGTCAAATTGTTCCGAGTCAAGTTTGATTTCCGTAGTCGAATCAAATGAGAATACAATAATGTTGATGAGAAGTATTTTTTTTTATTGCTTCCAAACTGCAATTATCATGAATGAAGTCATGTACTTAAATTATGAAGATATATCTTATGAGAAATTAAATTGTTTAGCATTATAAAGTAGGGAAAATTTAAATGGATGGGAATAAGAGAAAGAGAATATAATTTTAAAAAAACAAAGATTTCCGTGCACTTGACATAACCATCCAACTCTCTGACGACCGGTAAAAGTAACTTAAATGTTCGATGTAAACACCGTAGAGTAAAAACACTGACTCATGGGAAGGCGTGTAATAGCCTACGGATTCTGAGACTAAAATTTCACTACCTAATTCGAAGTACAGGTTGTCCGGAACAATAATTATTGTTCGTACCATTCTTTAGTTTTCATATTTGACCATTGTTTATTCAGAATTTTATTGTTTTATTTTTTCATTTGCATACGAACTTAGTTCGCATTGGATTTATCTATTGATAAAAATAGATTGACATTTTACGACAATTCTCGTGCCTATGTGATTTAGAACTTGCATAATGTGTGTCCTTCACGTTGAATTTTGAAATTGCCATAAATTGCAGTGAATGGAGGTCAATGGTGCCATAACTTTTAATCCATACCTAATTCAAAAATTTCTCACCATTGTTAAGCTTCAACGGTTTTTCAGCTATTTTTCTAACTATTTTTTTTCTACGAAAATTTTGAAGATTTTGTAAATTAATTTTGAAAAATACATGAGAATCGATTTATAGTATATAGGAAGATAACGTCAGTTCTCGCGAATGTTAGCCGATGAAAACAAATGTGGTTGCCCAAAATCATAATATAACATGCAACCGAATTGTCTCGATTTAAGTACCGAATGCTTCAGTATAGATTGAGATGGTGTTTGACACGATTTCTAAGTAAAATATGAATCAGATTCGATGAAAACAATACTAACAATCCATGACCCTATGAAAAAAGGCTCATGGAAACGTCTCATACAAACGGAAAATACTTACCCTAGGAAACGTCATGCACTTAAAAAGAATGTCGAGAGAGAAAAACGTGAGAAATGAACCATTTTCTGAAAGAAGGACGATTCATTGGAAAAGAAAAATATTGAAAACTTTCAAATAAATGTCTGTTGTGAAATGTTGCAGTAATAATGATTGAATGATAAAAGTTTCATCATAAAATTTAAACTTTCGTGTTTTATTGGGAAAAAATAATCATTTTCGAAACGTGTTGAATATTTTTTTTGGGCCAGGCATATTGGTAAACACATACAACGTTAAGTTAATTTTTTTTTTCATTTTTTCTGGGGAGTATTGCACGGATCTCAACAGTTTATGATGTATGAATAAAACCCGGATACCATCACGATCTCTACTCCGTAGTCTTCCTGTCGCTCTACTCAAAATTACATTAAAAGTAAAACTACAGAGTTCATTTGTTGTTGAGCAAATAAACAGCCCTACGAGCACAATATTATTCCACCAACTCTACTGTCATTCGATTTGCAGGTAGAGCTAAGGATAAGCAATGTGAAGTCTAATTTAAAATCAAAGTAACTTAATTTGTTTGGTGCTGGAATTAGAGTCGAAATCAGTAACGAGAATTAGGCAAAATACCCACTCAATTATCAACTCACAGATGAGAAAGAAAGCCTGTACACAGACATCAATAAAACACGAACTTTATTCACAACAATCTGCGCAGATGAGGAGCAGGCTTCAAGTTGTGAAGTGCTCGTTATTTTGCTATAAATTTTTATAAATACGTTTTCGAATGCTGTCAACCGTGATTAGACTTGTTGCATTTCAGAATATGAAAAGAATCATTTACGATGATTTACATCGTTCACGTTCGCAGATTTAACATGAAAACTCCTCGGTTGAGCCTGTCGAACATTCTCACTGCTGTTTCACGATTGATTTTTTTTTAGTACGAGCAGCAAAAACCTAATCAACGAAATCACTGAAGACTAAACACATTTATGACAATGCAAGTTGATTGCTACATTGCAATGTTGAAATTTAAAATTTTAATTCTACAGCCCATGTTTGCTTCATTCTCATCTTCTGTGACGAACGCTTCCTTGAAAAGAAATAACGAGGCACCAGTGCGGCCAGAGGCGTTCTGCTTAAGCTAATGAGATTAGGACTTGCTACACAAAATTTAAATACCTCTTAATGGGATTACTCGAAGCTTCGCAGGCTCTTTGGCTGACGGCTAGTGTCTTTTCCTAAGCTTGTATAGACAAATGATTCTTTGAGAAGGATTGTCCCTCTGAAGACTTTCTAAGGATACACCGCCTCAAGCAGGATCTTAAATAGCCCAACTGCAGTAATACTAAACACATCCAAAATCTTTTTTTTTTTCGTGTGTGAGAGGATAATTCCTTGGTAGTACTAGTTAGTTGATATGAACTGACATTTTTAATAACATTTGCTGATGGTTCTTACGTGGATGCAGTTGGTTGCAGACATTTTGTGGTATGGGTGGAATATTTGCTGTTTAGAATAACCTATTTTTGAATTAATAAAATTGAATTAATAAACGCCTGAGGAAACGAAAATAAACTAAATATTGGATTAATAAAAACGAGAAAGCCCACGGATAAAAAGAGTGCATACGTATGTAAGTTTTACCGTTGATTTTTTATTCACGGTGTACGATTTTTAAGCCACAATGACCTTGAAGCAGCTTGGATTATTGATGAGGTTCCTAATTTCAAGATATTGCTACATATTCCTGACCTTTCTTTACGTCCTTTTCCCTATATAATTTCCCCTACGCAAAATTTGATTCATGCTTTGTTTAATGATTGTAGCTAACACCATCACTGGTAAAACATCCGTCACTCTGATCATGACAATTCGATAACGTATAAAATCGCGATAAATAAATCCGCCGGATACAAATAATTTTTGCATCTTGTAGGATGTTCGTAGAAGACAACGATTTACGGCAGATGTTATCGAGGATAACCGCTTCTTGGATAGCGCACTGCGAGTGTTGGCTATTCTGCAGTGTTATTCACAGGGCGAAGGCCAAGCTGAAGGAGGTTCTAAAGAATCAGGGTTTGTGATTACGTACAGGCTGCAAACATCAATCTCAAATTACGAGAGCTGAAGCTGCCCACGACACTGGTACGACAAAAGGAACGGGAATAAAAAGCCTCAATCGATAATAAAACCGAACTTCATTGTGAAGTTGATTGATCATCAAGTATCTTCATTCACGAAAGTTTGCTGTCCTTGCAATTTGTTTTCGACTCACGATTACCTTGATGATATCGGTTAAAAAATATTTCCTAAACGTTAATAGCATAAAAATTGCCAAGGGACTTTTCAAGTTGAAAAAGACCCAATAAGTATTCTTTACGCAATAACGCAAAACAAGGCAATTTAATTCGGAAACCATTATCAGTAAAGTTAACCGCCCCTAGAAAACTAAATAGTTAGTAAAATGATACTAACACTGGGATTTGTTAAAGTAAAATGTAAAAATTTTTTTCCTATTCATAGATTTTCAAAGTGAACATTAGGTATTTTGCAGAATTTGCTTTATTTATAAAACTTCGTTTCATTCTTTAAGACTTGCACGATGTATCGTTAGTCTTCGCGAAGTCGTAATTGATAGCTTATTATAATTTTACCTGCTAAAAGCCCAACTTGATATTTCACATATCTCTGTGCTCTTTTCCTCAAAAATTTTTAGCATTTCAAGTTGAGTTATTCCTCATCAAATACTTTTTTGAGAAGCATAGGAACAAAATTAAAATGATGCAGCGTTTTCTTAACATGGTTAATGACGAGAAATTTATTCTTCCTGTTCATTCATTTCAGTGTAAAGTACTTTTCTTGATCAGAACTCGTTGCTTGGAAATCATAATGGTTCAAAAGAATTTGAATGCCTAAATCCTCATGCACGAGCACGATGCAGGCTTGATCCCTTTTCTAGCGAGCAAGATTGCATCCTCTTTTAAGAGCTAAGTTCATTTGCAAGCTTGATTTCAGAGTCAGCGTCGTCAATTCTGCCAGGCAAGACTTGCAAGATTCATTTCTACTTCTTAGATTCTTCGTGCATTAGTCAACGTTCTCAAGCTGGCAAGAATCAGAACGGCAGCAATTACGGCGCTGACAGCTACGATTACGCAGCAAAGCAAAGACCAGCTCCAAAGCTCTTCCAAATTCAACTCTGCAAAAATGAGTCAGTAGTGAGCGGGTTGCAGTAGGCAGGGCAGAGTGGAAACGCATCGTCCTCAGATATCTTTAATAGCTGCACTTCAAGTAAATGAGGGACGACGAACGTGAATTTGCACAAACGCCAAGATTGAATGAAGCAACGCGTTGGTTTTGGTTACTTTCCGAGCTACTTCATGGAATTAGACTATCATTGCGCTCGAAATCGCAGAATGATTCGAGTTTTCAAACTTGTTGTACAGCGTTCAGCAACGTAATCAAGGAATTTACTGACATGACAGGGTTGTGAATGAAGAAATGTATAGTCATTAAATCTTTTTTGTTCAAGCCTGTACGGTTAAAAGAGTTTTAACTGGTAAGTTGACTTCTTTCGTGAAACAAACCCATTTGAAGCATCAGCAAATAAAGCTGAATCAGAGATTAGAATAGTTTAGATTAGATATAAGCTTAGGCCTTCCTAATCGCAGCAGGGGCGTTTCAAAGAGAGAGAGGAGGAAGTGAACATTTAGTATAGAGTTAAATGAACGTGGAATCTATGCACAAAATGCATAGAAACAGTAAGTTAAGAAAGATATTTATGCACAATATAACAGTTGAAGAAGAAAATAAAAGGTGCTGAAAAACAGACAGAATTAAACCATTTAAAATAGTCTGACACAAAATAAAAATAAACTACTCTATTCCAACAAAAAAAAAAAGCCTACCTATCTTTCAGCACGGCATTTCACACATTGCCCTTAGAAATCCCAATTTCCATAGATGCAATAGTTGTATCCTCCTGATCGGACATGAGTCGTTATTGCACAAGTATCCTTCTTCGTACTCCAAAACGAACACTTTGAGTAAACCAGACATAATAACTTCGTAATTTCCGTGACGAAGAGACAGAAAAAAAAAACATTAACATAAGCGTATAACCTAATTAACTTGCCACAAAATTTATAGACTAAAATTTTGAATCTGAAATCCGTAGTCTCCCAACGCTGTTAGTGCCGTCGTCTTCAGCTAGCGCTCAGTACATGCTTCACAAGCGAGAGAGAGAACGATAAAGAAAGGAATAGTGACCCACTAATGCAAGGGACGGTGCGAGAGAGAGAACAATAAAGAATGGAATAGTGACCCACTAATGCAAGGGACGGAGCACAAGCGCGGCTGTGTCATTTCGCCGCTCACATTCCCCGGAACACTATTAGGAAGCTTGTGAGCACGTTTTCCGCTGATTGTTATGCAAATGGCTCTTGTTTTTAGGTCTAATGACTGCACTTCCTATACAGGGAAGTTATTTGCGAGCAGTTGCTCGGCTGAGCTTCATGCTCCAGTGTTGCTCTGCGTTTGCAGTTAATGCGCGCTACGTCGATACGATAACCGAACTCTGCTTGCTTCCCCGGACTGTGAGATGGGAGGTGAAGCTGGTGTTGTATCTCGCAGAACCTGGGCGTTTATCTCTGTTATGCGTTTCCTGCTACTTAGCAAAATACCCTGTTTGTGCCTTAGTTAACACAGTTGAAAGCAGTTGTTCACGAGACATTTTTTTATGAAATAGCCTGAGAAACTATCATGCATACTAATCATTAAAGAGTAGTGCGATTTAGATTTAAAGTTATTAATATTTGTTCGAGATTATATTCGAAGTTTAAACATACATTCTGTGGGTTCGATTCTCCAAATTAAAGTACAAAAGAAACTTCAAAAATCCTTTTTTAAAGGTGAAATTCTGAAACACTGATTTCATACAGGTAAGTCTCTTTTCTTCGCATTAATTAATGAACAATCAAAGAAAAATTGTGGTGGTTGAAAACCAAGTTATCATTTGCATAGATTTCCAAGTTTCAGATGCCAAATACTTCAAGTTAAAAAACTATTATGATCCACACCTGTAAATAGGAGAAAGCATTTCTTGATTTTGTACATATTTTCTGTAAATCATTTTCAAGCTACATTTTTTTCACTCAGAACAAACGGACAGCTCACGAAATGAAAAATTGCGGAAAATATATTCACGCACCAATGTTCTCTGAAAAATTAGTTTATAGAAACACTCGTAAAATTGCTCATGCACTTGAGGAATTTTGACGGAATCGGAATAGAGGTGTAGATTTTTTTCTGTGCCATGGCGTTACGAAAACCTTTCTTTAACCGTTAATGAGTAAGATGAAGTTTTCGAACCGAATATCTGACTGACCTTAGTTAATCATTTAACTAAATTTTCAAAGGCTCCTTCCAAAAATGACAATTACTTCAACTGAAGAACTTTCAACTCACTCTTGGCCAGTCGTAAAACTGACATTCGGTTATGTGAAACCGAGAAAAATTAAGAAATGTTCCTAATTCCTGAGATGGAATTCTAGATAATTGTTATTCTAGGAAACAACTTTTGAAGCTATCACTAATTTCCAGTACCCACCAATACCAACCACATAAGTGACTCCCCTCGTAAATTTCCTTGAATCAACGGAATACCAAAACACCGTATGCGATCCCAACGACCAAACACCGTATACGCTCCTAGCGACCTAACACCGTATACGCTTCTAACGACCAAAAACCAAGACGACCTAAAAAGACGCACAGTCCTCGTGAAACGAAGCCATTCTTCACAGCTGCGTTTAGATTCCAGAGACAACATCGGCGTTTGCAAGAATTTATGAAAGTCATCGATCATTCCTCGTGCAAAGAGATTATGAACTGACTTGGCAACAAGGGATGCGCGCCGAGAAAAGACAGACTAAAATGCAGTTAGCTTGGAACATTAACTTTTGCGCAGCTGCTTGATGGATTTCAGATATAATAGAGTTGCGTCTCATTTGATGAGCTCCCTCCTGAGAAAATGCAGGCGCATTCATCGTGCTTTTCAGACAAATGGCAGGAAAGAACGGGACTGCATGTTCCTTGAGACTGGCTCACACCATCCTTCAGAGTCGGAAGAACGTACTTGCATACCTAGCAGTCCGAATATACCTGTTTTTAAAACGAGAATCGCTTGTCGTGCTGAGTTTAAAACGTGAGTACCCTTCGTAAACTGCGTAAACTAACATCGTCGGAAGAACGAATTTTCATTCCTTGTTCTCTAGTTCTTATGTCCCTGTTTCATAAACCAATATCTTTTGTCGTGCTTAATTCAAAACGAGAATACCAAAACAAGTTTTGCAAACTAAAGAAGTTTGATCTGCGTTATTTCACGCTAGCTATAAACTGGAAGGTGTGATTTCTGTAGCATTTAAAAAGATACATTGGAATCCATGTTTAATGTTGCTTTAAGGTTATGACGTAGAAAGGCGCCAATCAGATTATTGGTTGAATTTCCTTTCTAAGACGAGGAATGGATCATGTTATCGAATGTTATGTGAGGGATAAGTTATTAAACCACTAATCAAAGAGTTCTGCTGACAAATTAGCTTATCCATGTTCTGAAAATCCGTAGCGTTTTTGAATAAGCTGACGTTAAATAAGTTCCGGTTCCGACAAACAATTCAAAAAAAGGAAATTGCGGACACTCGGAGTCAAAAGAATGAAAACTCTTTCCTTCAACAGACATGTTTTCCGCACTTATTTTGTACAACCCACAGACTTGTGCGGAGTAAGAAATACTATACCATTTACATTTTCAGTATATCCTCTCTAATCCATGACTCTCATTGCTTTCTTCTGTTTTTTTGCATATGCATGTTCATCAAAATACTAACTTTAATCATCCACATTCCTGAGCGCTTGAGTCCCCCAAGAAATTCATTTAGCCAGCTATGTTGCTTAGCTTTCCTCTTTGTCCTGTTTTGATCAAGGAACATCACGAACTTGAAACGTCATCAAGATCTCGCCACCACACCAGACCCGGCGACGCATGCGCGGTCCTGCTACGCTCTAGGAAATAGATGATGATCGCCGGGCGGTTTTCTCGCCATAAATTCGGCACTCGACTTGGCGGCGCGGCAAGTACATTTCCAAGCCATAATATCCCAACTAAAATCCGAGAAAATTAGAATGCAAATGAGGTGCTATTTTTCCTACTTAAGGACGCGCCTTCCACGCTTCCGCCGACGTAGAGTCAGACTCATTGATCCCTAATGAAGGAATATTTTAGCGATAAAATGCTTTTATGGTCGACTTTTCATGCCAAAGAAGGAAAAACTTGGCGGCTTTTAATTGTTTTACATATTTTAAGAGAGGCTGAAAGAAAATTTCCGTGATCTTGCGGACGTCTTCAACAAATTCTCAAAATGAGACAATGGCTTCTTTCTAACATGTTCATTTTAAATTATAACACGTGTTTTTTGGAGTTATTCACTGACGCCAAATATTAACTTCTGTGCATCGTGTATCATTCCTTCGAACAAATGTTCTCGCTCATTTGAAGAAATGTATTTTGCTTCAACGAAAAAACTGTCCTCGTAATGTTCAAAGAAGATTAGATCAATAGTTAGCTTAAGCTTTCCCATCCGACTTAAAGGCGATACAAAGAGAGGAGGGAGGAAGGCACCTTTTAGTATGGAGTTAAGGGAACGCAATGTTCAGAGAAGCAAAAATGAATCAAGTTGAGGGATCCTTTCAAACGTTCATGCTAGCGACCGATATAATATTACTGCGGATAACTGATCAAAGAAATGCGAGTTTTTTTTGCGTTGTCTTCGATTTATAGAATTATAAAACTAGCGAGATGAAAAAATTGTGCTTCTACTCAATGCGCGCCAGAGGGGAAGTGGAATTCAAATTATTCTCTTTCAATTTTTAAATAATGGAAAAGAACCGAGTTGAAAATCATTAACAAGTTTTCATTTTTTAATTGGTGCTAAATTTTTGTAGCTTACAACGATCTTTCTGAATCCTGACAACAGAAAAAGAAAATTCTCATAATATCACTTTTTACTGATAATTTCCTCCAATGTTGTTTGTTGTGAATATATGTTGAAAATTTACGTCTGAAAGATCACATTTCTTTTCTAGAATCCATAGTACTTGGATTTCACTCTACATTGAAATGCATTTTGCGCACGCTTTGATCACGCATTCGTATCTTCAATTTATGAATTCCTTTTGTAGATTTACAGATTGTTACTTAACGAGCTCCTACTGTTTCCATCAGCATGATATTTCTAACTTTTTTTAAGGTATAGCTCAATTGAGAAGTTCCCTGGATCTAATCGTAACATCTCACCTTCAATTAAGAAACACTGACATCTTATTAAACTGAGAAGCATGATTTCTCGACCACATATGTGAGAAGCGAGCTGAGCTCTTTTTCCCGTATCAGCTCAAAATCTATGTACTGTATACTTCACCTCCAAATCACCACAAGGCACCCAAACTAGAAATATACGTCACCGAGGTATACGTGCGAAATAGCTATTATGTTCAATTTCTGTTATCGAATAAATCATATCATTCAACCGGATATTTTTTACGACAACCAATTTGATTTGAGATTTCATTACTAAATTTATCGAAGTTGGGCTCAAGGTTACAGCAAGTGAGTCAAATCGCAGCAAGCAGTTCATCAGATATCACTACAGTGAAAACTTCTACAAAATCCGAATGTTTTTGCTCATTTTGGTGTTACAACAACCACCACTGTCATTAGACTGGCACTTGCATCAGGCTGTCACCAATATCACTCTGTGGAAGAAACAGCAGATAGGCAGCGAGCTTCAAAAAAGTCATTATCGTAGAAATTCTACTGGAAATAAAATACGAAGGCGTTGTTTTGAGACAGGACACGAGTGCCCTAATGGTCGTTCTAGGGCTAAGAACTCTTCAGGTTTGATTGCGCTAATGAAGATTTCCTCACAAGTTAAAACAAGGCAAAAATCTAAGATTCAAAGAGGTCACCTGATCGGTCTTCAACTCTTCAAAATAATTCTAACCTAAACTTGTAAAATAGTAAAGTCGAGCAAAAACTGAGTGAAGCATCGTGGCAAAAGCTCGCTTCAACAGACTCCACTAAAATCTTCTAAAGTTTCCAAAGAAAGTGCAGCTTCTGGAAATGACTGGCAAAGTTCTTTACAGCTCCCGGCAAGATAAGAGAGAACAGTAACTCGGGGAGGATTTTCGAGAGGAAGAGACTAAATGAAAAACCCGGTCCTCAATGGCGGTCAAAAGAATCTCGTGGTACGGTGCAAGCCTCAAAATTTCTCTTTCTACGTAGTGAGGCGAGAAATGAAAGAGTGCGAGTAAATTTCAGCGTACCTTTCTCATCTGCAATAAAGTTACACGATGTATGAAAAGATGGCAGATTGTGCGTGGCCTTGCTGTTACACGTTGGGCTTTAACTTTAAAAGAAAATTCTGAAAGTATTACTAGGTAGAGAAAAAGAGTGAAACCGATGAAAAGACGTTGTTAATTTTTAAAAAGTAAATGAAAATAGGTCCATAAACTATAAAGCTTTTGCCCTGCTACGATTATCTTAATAATCATCATCGATGGATAGAAGCCAAATTTCTAACTAGTGATGGTACTGATTATGATTATAAGAAAGTTTTAGCCTCCCTTTACCACGACAAAGATGTTCAAAGAGAGGAAGGATGAAGGCACTAGTTAGACTGGAGCTAAGGGAACGCGAAATCTATGCAGCAGGTACACAGAAACAGTTAGCTAAGAAAGAAGTTCATGAAACAAAATAAAGTTGAAGAAGAAAGTAGTAGGTGCTGAAAAAACAGGATAGCAGTGAACCAAAAGACAATGATCCGTTACAAAACAAAAACCTATTCTACTTGAACAAAAAGAAAGCCTACCTAAGCTTTAGCTCGGGATCTCACATAATCCCCTGGGAGAGCTAATTCCCGTAGATACAATAGTTTTATCTCCCTGACGGGACTAGTGATAGTAACACAAATTCAAAGGGAAGTGTGGCAATTGAAGGAATCAATAATTAGGCGCATATGAAAAAATGTTTTTTCAGAAGAAATGATAGCTTTACTCTTATTTCTAGCCAAGTTCTGGGCAATTATCACTGCATTGCAATTTCTCAAGAAAACGACCTTCAACAGCATCATATTTCCCTGGGATGAACAAAATTCTCGCGCATTTGAAGAAATGAAAAGAGAGACAATGCAAATTCTTGCCGCTAATTGACATATTTTTAAATGCTCTCGAACAATTTGTACAGGAATAGCTCCTGATAAATATTGAGGTTTTCACACAGAATTTAAAACAAAATACTCAACTGGATTCTCAACATTTAACTTGACGTCCAGGCTGCTACCTTTCAATGAGCATCTGTAGACTGTCACATGAACTGAATTATTAAGTTCATGAAGTTGAAGAGTGAATTATGAATATTCATACATAATAGGACATTTCACGTCCATAGCTACCCATTTACAAAAAAAGACAGAGTTCCAAACAGAAACCTTGGGTTCATTTTGTTGCTCATTCAGTAGTAATATTAAAAATACAGTTATTGATGAATTTATTGCCTACGCATTTGGGCAGTGTAACTACATATGATTGACCGAGTACGATGCAGTGGAACACTCGTGGAAGAAAAATTACAATCTCTGAAATAAAGGCTGAAATAAAACGAGAATGTATTTCAAAATCTTGGCCCAAGAAAAAATAGAGACAAAATCAAAGTAATTGCGCCACACGAGTTCGTATTTGTCAGCGTGCTTTTGGAAAAGAAACGTCTCCCATTACGCAGCTAAAAGGCACCATGTTTAGCTCATAAAGATAAATTGGTATGAAAAACATGCTGAAATTAGAAAGTTACTATTTATCGTACTTGTCAAAAGACTACACTCATGCTCAAAAACATTCCTCAGCAGTTTGATTTGCTAGTCACCTGTTACTGTACCAAATGAATTAAATCTTCAATATTAGTAATTGAAAACCTGCATTTGATAATTTCCCATAAAATACTAGTCATTCATACTTTCATTGCTTTTGCTTCAACACCAACTGAACACCAAAACGAGAACAAGCAAAGCACTTTGCGTGCCAGTAAAATTTAAAGCTCCTCAAAACCCAAGAAGACCATTTTTCATTCAGAGAATGAGACAATACATCACAATGTGTTATCAGACGCAAAGGGAGTTCATTTCTGTGGAAGTAACGACTGCCGTGACTTATAACGAGTATCCATTGCTTATTTAAGCTCCGTGATTGAAAAATGGTCAGTCAAACTAGTCCTTTTAATGGATCTCCCCTAATTAGACGGCTGCGCCAAATTGATAAACCCACATTTTCCAATGAGGAATATGGCCGCACATACGTCACTCAAACCTGTGGATCCCGCAGCCGTTGTCGGCCAGTTACAGGGGATGTTCAATCGAAGTGTGAATTTACCGTACTGCAATTGAAAGGAAAATTTTAGAAATATTGAAATGAAGCTGTTCTACTAAGAATTCGGAAGTGTGTATTCTAAGGAGTTTTTGGAAGTGTACATTTTAAATAGGGTTTTTTTGAAGTTTGGATTTTAACGAGTTTTTCGGACTTGTGTATTTTGAGGAGTGTTTCAGAACTGCGTATTTTAAGGAGTTTTTCGCAAGTGTATATTTCAATTAGGGTTTTTTTGGAAGTGTGTATTTTAAAGATTGTTTTCCCACTTCATGTAAATACCTGTTTAAAGATCATATTGCTACTCATGTTTCGCATGTGCATAATAAATTGAAAATAAGTTATTAATATTATTGAATAATAAAGTTTTAGCATCCCTTTACCACGACAAAGATGTTCCAAGAGAGGAAGGATGAAGGCACCATTTATTCTGGAGTTGAGGGAACGCGGAATCTATCCACAAAGTGCATAGAAACAGTGAGCTAAGAAAAAAGTTTATGAAAGAAGAAAAAATAGGACAGCAGAAAGTGTTCAAAAGTTTTGAAAAAACCGGACAGCAGTGACCCGAAAAAGTTGGTCCGTAACAAAACAAAAACCTATGTTATTTTAACAAAAAGAAAGCCTACCTAACCTTTAGCTCGGACCCTCACATTTTCCCCCTGGGGGCGTAATTTCACTGTATAAATGATACTTCTGTTCGCATGAAGAGATTATTATCAACAAAAACAAAAGTTCCTTTGTGCGGCCTGTGTGTACACGAACGAATTAAATGAAAGCAAAAAGAGACCATTATCCAAAATTAAGTTTAGAGCAAGCAAATATGAACGTGTCATGTGGAATAGTTTGGAAAATAATTGCGAAAAATGGACATCAAGAATTATTTGTGTCGAACATAGAGCAAAAATATCTCTCCTACGGAAATTCTGCCAAATCGTGGTAATGATTACTGAGGAATGAGTGATAGCCGCTGAAAAGCCCATTTCCGATGCCGGACTTCGCTGTTTTCTCCTGCGAGAAAAACACTTCGAATTTTCATGGCCATCACTGACTAAATTTAGTAAATGTGTGTCACAAATTTTCTGCTAAGCTCCTTTGTTAAATTTGTGATGTCACTGATTAGCTCTAAA
>JACJUY010000159.1:0-36313 GCA_014220935.1 Platorchestia sp. MABIK
AGCAGCACTCAACCGTCGAAGAGTTCTGAGCACTTTTTCTCTGTCGCCTTCCCAATGCTGAGCTTGCTTTTCTCGTTGACTTATTGCCCAGCGATCGGGGCGTAAGGTCCACGAACCGTTGTTCACTCTTTTAGTGGTGGAATTTCACAGTTTATACCTAAGTACATAACACACAAATAAATCTTTACGTTTCAACATAATTTGCTGTAAAATAGCAGTTCAGTTTTCCATTTAATTTGAAGGATATATGTGCGCATAACGAAAATTAGTTGCAGTCAATTTTCTATACGCTTTTAACTTGAGCGAGCAACCCTAAAGCAATAAAATTACCCCGGACCCTTAAGCTCCCAATTTCTTTTGACTTGAGCGAGCAACAAGTCCAGCATGTTTTTAAGCCTTCTCTCATACGTCCCACCTCGACCATTCGGGTGACTACTTCATTGTTCAATAGAGGATAATATTTCTAAATTACCACCCCGCGCTGTCACAATAAATGACTGAATTTTGACTGAGTCTGCAGCTCGTTAGGTTTTCATGCGTTATTTTTCTCCCTACTTGTCCTGTCCCTTTTATGGAGAACGCTGGATATAACTTGGTCATAGTTATTGTCAATCCAACAAATGTAGTTACTGTACATTCGTACCAGCCATGATCGATTGCCTGATATTGGCAATACTAGGATGGAGACGCATGTATCAGTCGTTTATGGTACAACAATTTGAGGTACGACTTCCCGAGCACAAACTTATTGATCAGCCCCTAAAAAGCAATAATTTTGCTGGTAGCGATGGACTACTGTTATCTTAACTGATATTTCAAATCTCACTCGGCCTTTCAGATGCAAGGTTGGTCAACTATATAGGTCTATCTGTATGATGTTCACTAGTTTTATTGAAGGTAATACTCCTATAAATTTTCATCGTCTATTCACTAGATAAAATTTTAAAATTATTTCAAGTCGCAAACATTTTCCAATTTAAGAGCTACATGTTCTAATTTTGTTGTTATAAAATTCGAACGACCTTACTATTGTTTGAAGATTCATCAAAAAATCGGTTGCATTGTAATAAATTTATTCCTATCGATGCTATTTCGAAGAATTACAAAATACGCTTAATTTCTTTCAACTCTTATCTTAGGTTTCAGCTATAAATTACTATCAACCTTCTATCGGTGAGATATTTAATTTGATCCTAGTAATAAAAAAGTCTGAGTTATTTTGAATTCCAAACTTGAATTTAAAGTCACAGCGGTAAATAACTTGGGCTACGCTCTTGGCTGAAATTTCTAGCTTTCAAAAGACACCAAAAGTTACATTTCACGTGGGCAACAGTCCTAGAAGTAAGTTGAATTCTTCTAGTGATCAACACTTTGACTGCGACGTGCGCCGCCGGTGGTCACTGGGGAGATTTCATAATGCTGCTGATCGACTTGTGGTCACAAACTTAATTTTCATAAATGCTGAAAAAAAATTAAATGGAGGCACGTTCTGGTTAATGTTTATAATTCCTTCAATTAACTTTAAATTTGAGTTCAATATTAAACTTCAGTTCCACCTGCCGCAGTCAAAATGTTAAATGTATGTGTGTCCATATTTCTTAAACTTCTCTTCAAGGAAGAGAAAGGAAATTGTCAATACTGTCTTTGTACTTTCAGCAACAATCTGTATAAGTCAAGTTGGATGTGTTCCTCTATTTTCTCCCATTAATTCAAGATGTGGGATATTTTCATTCACGGGTTATTACAGAAAAAGTGTTCGAGCACTGGTATTTCCTAAGTGGATAACTTTCTATTTGGAAAATGAGGATGCGTAGTAATGACTAAAAATTACATACATTCAAGGTGTAAACACACATTGTTTTAACTTTTGCAATGCGCTGCTGAATCACTGCTGCCTCTTGTAAATGTTTTCATTCCGTGGAAAAAAATTTTATAGTGAAAAAATTTAAAAATCATTTACTATTTCTGATCCATGAGCGACAAAATCATTCAGTGATACATAAGACGTCCTCCAGAGAAAGCATCGCAATGAAGTAACTGACGGCCACCTTGGAAAAGGTGAAGAAGTCGGGCATTGCTGTATCCTGTTTAGCACGCAAACTGTGGTTCTGGAGATGGCATTGGGTGATAACGTACGTCCGTCTTGAGACGGCCTCGCGATGCACCTCATGCGGGAAACTTTTGTCGCGTCAGTTGCTCTCGAGGCAGCGTGCGGTGTGGAGACTTGAAGTGCAGTCTCTAGAGGAATCTTTTACGCAAGCTGAGCTAAGGTGTTATCTGAAAAAGTGAAAACTATTGTTGAATCGTGCTTGATTTAACAACTTAGCAGAGATGGACTGTGAGCGTTACAGATTATTTAATTGCGATTTTGATCAAAAGTTCTGTTGTGAATTTCAGCTGGTTTTAGTTAGGGTTAAAAAATTTAACTATGAACTCGTATTTGTGATCACAAATACTCATCCCAAGTACAAAGTTAAGTAGTTGCCAAATCTGTTTTTATATCTAAAGAAAATTTTGACTCCTGTGTCGTAGTTCCTTTACTTTAAAACTGATTCATCTTGACTGAAGATTAGAAAGCTTGTTTGTGTGATTTTTGATCATCACTGATCATCCAGATTGCTTGGTAGATACGGCATGGCGTTCTCAGTATGAAGTCAATTTTTTTAAGAAAATGTAGGCGAAGTGAATCGCACTTCAATTTAGTTTCATGCATCCTGCAATATAATAACTTTTACAGAAGAAACACATTTGCTTCTAGTTGATTTCATTGGCGTTTTAATAATCTAAATACTGCGTCTTCTAGATTTTTTCGTATATAAACAGCAAACCTGAAATACAAAATTTTTCTGCGTTAGCATCACATTGTTCTAATAATGAACGACGAAGGGATAGAAAAGCGTGAAGTTTTCAAATGCTAGATACCTTGACTGGGTTTTCGAGTTCCAGCTTTCATGAAAGTGTGAGCCGCTTAGTTTCGATGGTGTGTTGACTGTGTTCGCCGTTCGCCGTTTATCTGATGTGTTGGCTCAGTGTGTTGTTCTTTACAGGCCTGGATTAACTTGGAGGCTTAGAGGTGTTGGGCCTTAAAAGCAAGTTTTAAACATTTCAGAAGAGAATTGAGTACGGGTTTTGTGCTGTCATTGAACTATAGCTTAGAACTGCTCCTGAAACAAAATGTAAGTATGTGCAAGCACGAGACTTTGTAGGTGTCCAATCATGTCAGCGTTGCTCGAGCGTTTTCTGCCTTTCTAACGCAAGTAAAACATTTGACCTCATAAGCTTGCTAGTACCTGTGATTTCCGCGGTATGATTTTATGTCTTGTTAGTCGTCCATATTCATGTTGTTAGTCGTCTATATTCAAGCCTTAACGCAGGTAATTCACTAATTCTAAAATTAGTTTTGCATAAGCACTACAAGATCCACATGAATTGAAATGAAAAAATTAGTCTTCTTCAATCATCTTTATAATCTCAGCTTAACATGAACTTCCAAAGTAAAATTTTAATTAGACACTGTGCGAGGGAGCTCTTGGTGAAGGATGCATTTTCATTTTCTCGGCGAGGAAATTTTTGCTTATCAAAAATGAACCATCACTGTATTGCCGTAACCAAGTTACCGGTAAAATCTAATTGGATCGTATTTTGTTCTGTGACAACTCAACGGACGCTCGGTATAAGTTGTCTTAGCTAACGGACTGCACCGAGAGATTTGGTTATATAATATCCCCGGTTAGTGTCGTGCTTTCTTCAGTAGTAACCCTAGCTACTCTGTACAAAATCAGTGACCCTTGTTACAGAAGTCTGTCGCGGGTTTGATTTAGAATTGTAGTTAACGTTTTGACTGCGACGTGAGCCACCGGTGGTACACGAAAGGGATTTTCATAATGCTGTTGACCGACCATTGATCACAAACTCGATTTTCGTAAATACTTAATCAAAACAAAATGAAGGCACCATGTGCCATTTTCAACATTGCTTACTACAATGGACTTCAAATTTAAGTTGAATGTTAAACTTCAGTTTTGCCTGCCGAAGTTTCAAATGTCAAGCAGGCTTTATATTTCGTTCTTCACTTCTCCTTTGGAGGCCGGGGAACCGTGCAGCTGACCTCTTACGCAAAATTTCTTTATTCTGATTTCACCTCTCCGTCTTATTGAGATGCTTACGTTATTTCACCAGCGTTACTCGTGCCAAACGAGGCATCTTCATTTTGTGCCCTTGCGGTGGATGCTACCTCAACTCTAATTTTACAGTTTCCTTCCATGTGTGCGTGTCGCTTAAATGACCTCAAGTAGGGCTAAATAGAGATAGGCAAATGAAATATGATGGAAATAAAATATAGAATAGGTAAATCATAAATAAATACGTAAAATAATGCTGCTGCGCATAGATGTTGCGACTGATGGATGTACTTATGTGAGGGCTTATTTAGTTTTTACTGAAAACTGATACACTGTACTATCATCTGTGTACGAGGTTGATTGAGACGTTCGATGTTTGAAGTAGCTTTGGTGGCTGGTAGTGCTGGGGTATCCCTCGGATTTAAATCATAACATACGTGTAAATTAGTTTTCACGATAAATTAAAAAATTCACGTTTGGCGAAAAAGAATTTCTTTTTGCGTCTGAGAAACTACGGAGAAGTGGTTCTCGGCGCTCTTCATGCAGTTGGCTTGAGGTGAACCAACAGTGAAATGTGACGTACCACATCCGTAGAGTAAGATTCAATTCTGCAACTTAAATGTTAAAACTAATCCCGTACAATGATTACCACTTATCAATGTACTGGTCCAACTAGTATGCAATTGCTTAAATTATACGTATTAATGGCCATTGTATAATATGCTTAAAATATTCTGATCGAGAAGGGTTGGATATCCTTTCTGAATTTGTACTCGAAACGTATTAAAAGAACCAATTTATTGATCAGTCTAGTGTGCCCTAGGTTAAGTAAATTAGGTCAAACATAACTGTACACTTTAAAATAGCATTAATGGTAGGATGCTCTAGAAGTCGCTGAACTTATGCCGGCCCACACTCAAATGTGTTCATTGTACTATAGACTTAAGGAACAATCTACTGCTGTATCAATTGTGGTAAAATGAAATTGTTTATTTAAAAATGAATTGTTTGAAATAGCTCTTACAGAACTCATTCCATGTGCGTTAAGTAATACGATCTTGATGGTAAGAACCTAGCGTAGATGAGACCGAAATGAACAAGCCCCGAATGACTTGAGTGGTAGGCTGTTTGGGTCCCATACAAATACCTTTACCAGTAGAAGCCTACTTTCGATGCCGCATAGGGCTTCCCATACGCAGCGTTGTTTCTCGCAGATTTCTGTTAATCAATTTTTGCGGATGTATGAGCTTAATTTGTTGGTCACAGTGTCTTTTCATTCATCAGATAATTTTTCGGTTCCATGGTAGTTTTTCTAATTGCCGGCCTTGCCCTTATACTGATCGTTAGGCATCTGCACATAGTCAATATTATTGATGTTAGCACAAAAACGATGTGTTACTTTGGTACCGCGTGGTTGGCACAGCAAAAAATTACTAAAACCAGCGATTATTCATTCTATTCTTTTAAAAATGTTTTACGGTCATAGTTGAAGCTCTCATGAACCATGCACTTGAAAATCCCATAGAATACTCTCGAGTGAACACTCGCAGAGGAACAATGTGAAGGTCCGAGCTGAAAGTTAGGTAGGCCTTCTTTTTTGTCGAAATAAAATGTTTTCTGCTATGTTGAGGACCAACTTTTTTCGGTTCACTGCTGTCCTGTTTTTCAGCACCTACTGCTTTCTTTTTCAACTTTGATCTTGTTTCATAATCTTCTTTCTAAACTTGCTGTTTCAATGCCCTTTCTGCATAGATTCCGCGTTCCCTTAACTCCACACTTTATGGTGTCTTCCTCCTTCCTCTCTTTGGATCGCCTTTGTGGCGGATATAGGGAGGCTTAAACAAATTATTAATCTGATAATCTAATCCTCGAGTGAACTACACTATAGGTATTGGCATTTGATCTGGATGGTGGCTAAATTGTGGCGTTGCATGAGTGTAACGCAGCTTACAAGAGAACAAATTTGAGAGTAGTAACGAACTCAATCACTTCAGCAACAAAACGTAGAGCACGAAAACCCCCTTTTATTTTATGGAAATTCTTGCTTCTGTCTTCGAAATTGATGATTGCTGATCTCTGTAAATTTAAATGAAGTAATTCCTTCTCAGTACGTCATTTTTGCTTCCCGTCGATTATAGACCGCCTTGCTCTTCTGTCATTGATCCTTACGTGAATTTCAGAAACAGTATATAACTGCAAATGAGTAACGCCGACTATTTTCATGTTTTCATATGCTGAGCCAAGATGGACTGAACAAAACTTGGTAATTTTTCATGCACTCAACTGACTGCTTAAGGAGTACAGGCATCATTGTAATTTTTCACACACCTAGCGAAGATAGGCAGAACGATACCGTTATTATTGCAATTAAGATGTAATCAACATGTGACCATTTGAATTCGGACTATACCCGTACATTTATACAGAAAATTTGTTTAAGTTGTTCCGTAGGACGAGGAATCGTTTTAGGTTTACAGCTCTACACACTTTGAATTCTCACCTCCCTGTAGACCCTGGCTATTGAAGCGGTATATCCACCTGTAACTCGTTTGTAGGCCGTTGAAAAAGAGATAACGTGATCGAACCCGAGCGGAAATTTGAAGAAACTTTTCGCCCGTCCCTGGCGTAATTGAATGTTTCCTTCGACGGAAGTCAATCTGCTCCTTCGATGTCGGGTTGGCTTTGGTGGGCTTCGCAAACCCATTTTTTTGGGTGTAAATCTTGCGAACTCGTATCACAGATACTCGCATATTCCATAGCAATCATTCTTGTACATGTTGTTCTTCAATGTTTCTTTCTTCATTCAGTGGATTCTTCATTTTGTGGCACGAACGACTATTATCAGTAATCTTGAGTCGATCATTCCAGATAGTGCAATAGCTTGGTTAGGTCGACTCGCGAAATTTTCTTGCAAAAAAGAACAGTGTTAATTTCCGCAACGCTGAGTCTGCCAGACAAATCGACTCCGAAGACGGCCGGGCTGTCGCCGACACCAGTGACCACGGCTGCACATGCTGCAGACATGAAGCGTCGGAAGTCCTCCGGGTCCAGGTCAGTGTCGCAAGCCCTGCTGTGAGTGCCTTGCACTCTTGTTCCACGCTTTGGCGTGTGTGTATGATTGTGGCGAGTGTGTAAGCGAATTGTTTTGCCATTTCAAAAGGCGTTTTGCCTTCATTTCCAAGTATGTTTTGCGTTTTGCTTACATTTCCAATTGCGTTTTGCGTTTTACCTACATTTAAAGAGGAACCGACTCTTCTGTTCATCCTTGCTCGAGCTCTGACATTTTTATTCCACGCTCCGGCTTGTATTTTTTTTTTGATTGATTATAAATTAATTTTAGTATCCCTTTACCACAATGAAGATGTTCAAAGAGAGGAAGGATGAAGGCACCATTTAGTATCGATATAAGAGAACGTGGAATCTATGCACAAAGGGTGTTCCTGCAAAAGATCCCGTATGCATTGAAACAGTAAGTTAAGAAGGAAGGTTTTGAAATAAGATAAAAGTTGAAGAAGAAAGTCAAAGGTGCTGAAAAACAGGACAGGAGTGAATCGAAAAAAGATGGTCCTTAACAAAATAAAATAAATGTTTATTCAAACAAAAACAAGGCATACTTAACTCTCGGCTCAGGACCTCACATTTTCCCCCTGGAAGCGCTAATTCCCAGATACAATAATTGTATACCCCTGAGGGTTTTTTTTTTGATTGATTTGCCATTTCAAAAGGTGTTTTGACTTCATTTCAAACGAACCTCACTCTTCTGTTCATGCATGCTCGAGTTCTCGCAGTTTTGTTCTATGCTGTGGCGTGAACTTTATTTGTATTTTCTTTCATGTCAAACGGGGTTTGCTGAGCTCAAATAGTCTGGGAATTTGCGATTTATTTATAGGTTTTAACCATTCACTGCGCAATTTTGCAGGTTCAATTATTCAATGCGCATGTTTTTTATGTGTTAATTATTCACTGCGCAATTTTTTCAGGTTTAATTATTCAGTGCACAGTTTTTTTTGGAGTTTTGATTGTTCACTGCGCAATTTTTTTAGGTTTTAATTATTAATTGTGCAATTTTGGAGATTTTAATTATTTTCTGCGCAACTTTTTTTTAGATTTAATCGTTCGTTGCACGAATTTTTAGGTTTTAATTATTCATTGTGAAATTTTTTTGGGTTTAATTATTCACTGCGCATTTTTTCAAATGGGAAAGCTAAAATCATTCCTAGGTTAAAGGGCAAACAAACACTACCTAAAGAAACTGTACCTTGAATAACATAGTTTCTCACGACGGTAGGCAGTGTCGTGTATCATAACTCCCTGGACATTACTTCAGTCTAATGCTCAAAATTATTCTTGTGCGTAATGGTGGAATAACACTATCCTAGAAAGCTGTTCAATTCAATCCAATGACATGATTGGCGATGTAGTGTTGACACGTTTCCCGCGTTTTGGGCTACATGTGTACCAACAGGTAAGTTGGCTATTTACGTACCGGTATAAATGTACGATATTTCATGTTTCGCGACCTTTTTAAAATAAGAACTGTAATCATACGAGGTGAAATGTCATCATGCAATAGTACTTTTCATAATTTTTAGGAAGAATCGAAATTTATTCGGTCATTAAAGTCGATTTCCCCATTCTGCTACTTACAACTTAACCAATCCAATCGTTTACAGACTCGAAAGAGCGGTAAATGGGTTAACACGTTCACTGCGAAGGGTTAAACTCAAGTTCAATATTCTACTCAAATTTAAGGTCAAAAGTTGTGAGTAATTGTATGAATACTAAACATAAACTGGGTCCGTAAAATATCATTAATTTTAAAAGGTTGTTGAGAATTTCTCAAACGACCCATCAATGTGTCGCGTCGCAAGCAACATGTTAAAACACCACGTTATCGTATGCTCGTGTATGGTCGATGACCGCTTGTGTACAGGTGTCTGTAGGCACTAATGTCAGTTTAGCCTTTCCTTCCTGTGTTCAGGTAAGGTTCCGTTGCCTTTTGCTCGCTGATAATGCGCCTGTAGGTGTAACTTCTCTAACTCGTGTTACTGGATACTTCGTTAAACCTTTACCGCTGAGATAATCTTCTCAATTTTGATTAAGTCGTTGTAAAAGATTGGATATCAATGTCGTTCGAAAATAATGATCCGTGTTCTGCAGATACCATTATTTCAATTAATTTTTGAAGTGTAATACGTTAGCTCAAATTTCAAAGACTTCCAGTATTCTTGAACGTCTTATTCAAATGAAGTCAAGGCTTTCAATAACTGACATTTTTATTTTTTCATGATTTTTAAGGTCCATAGTGAGAACTGTATTTGTTACCATTTATTGGGGCAAACGCTGCACCTTCACCTTGTGGCTCGCGGCTGGGAGCTCAGTTGCTCCTTTTTTGGCCCAAAAATCGTAAATTCCGTATTTTTCGAACAAAATTTGGCCTAAAGAACCTTTACGCATGTGTCAACCCGGCGGCAGGGTGGCCAAATACAGAACAATTTTCATGACCACCCTTTTTAAATAGAAAATACTAAAGTTTTGATGAAAAAATGGCAAATGGGGCTTTGTTTTTCTCACGGAAGGCCTTAAGGCCTGATTATGCGATAGCCTAACCGCTGCGGCGGTTGACCGCCACAACAGGCCATCCTGCGGTGTGCTGTCGTGAAGCCGAACCTATTTAGTCACGCTCCGCTCGTCTCCATATTTCAGAAAAACTCCATTCGTTATCAACCTGATGATCATCACTGCTGTAGTGTGGGTGTGTAACTGCGCTACGCTGTAGTGAAAATTCCTTTTGCGTGGCTCCTATATTTCAGAAAAAGTACATTTGTTATATAATTATCAACCTGATGATCACCACTGCTGTAGTGGGGCGCATTATTGCGCAACGCTGTTGTGAAAATTGCTTCCCTCGGTAAAAGTTCACTTTTACGTGATGTACATGCTTTTCTAACTGCATTTCTCTGCTATAGATAGGCTTTCAGGCCCATATTAGTTCTTTCTGTTATGCTTTCTTCACTTTTTCGTGTCTTTTCATCATCATCTTTCCTAACTTGCTGTTTTAATAAGAAGGGACTCAAGTGGGAAACACCTATTATATATATAAGGAATTTAGCGCTCTCAAGAAAAAGATGTGCGGTCCTGAGCTGAAGATTAGGTATGCTCTTTTTTTGAATGGAATGTTGTTTACTTTCGTTTGGTTACTGACCACTTCTTTCCTGGTCACTGTTATCTCTCCTTTCAGCATTTATTACTTTCTTCTTCAATTTTTCTCTTGTTTCGGATGCTTCTTCAAATCATGCTTTTTCAATGCGCAGGGTTTAGAGTGCACATATTCCCCGTTCCCTCAATTTCGTACTAAATGGTGCTTTCTCCTTTTGAGAACACGTTTGTTGTCGGAGAGAATTAAACTAACTTATTATCTAAGCTAATGATCTAATCAATGTGGAGAGTATCTGGTGAGGGAACACACCTTGTGAATAGAGTACCGTTTTTTGGGGTATATATACCGACTCTCGACTCCCCTCACACTAGAAAAAATGCTCATGCGCTTTCTTCATTGTCGACTGTATCCTCAAATGTGTTTTTTTGAAGTTCACTGCCGAGTAGCAATTCCGTCCCTGTTCTGATTTCAGTGTTAACCTGAGGCGAGTGCCAGTCTAGTGACGGTCGTTGTAATTATGGTAGTACGAGTTGAAAAATTCTGACAGTTAAGGGCCAAATAGTCTTTTTTTTTTGCCCTCTTGAGATCGCCTTTGTTGTGGCTAAGGAGTATTAAACTAGTGTGATAATGGTAATGACGAGCATTCTTAACCCTTTAACCGCAACGTGCACCACCGGTGGCCGCGGAGGTGATTTTCATAATGCTACTGACCGACCATTAGTCACTAACTCAATTTTCATAAATACTCAATTGAAGCTAAACGAAGGCGCGATCCAGTTAATGTTTGCTATATTCAAAATTGCGTATTACAATTACCTTTAAATTTGAATTGAATATTGAATTTCAGTTTAACCGTTGCGGTCAAAGTGTTAAGGTTTGACATTCTTCTGGAGTTCCTGCCCATATGTTGCTAGAACGATATCTAGAATTGCCTCCAAATTTTACTAGCATGCAAAGTTTGCTGTTTCGGACCACCTAGAGTTGGTATTGGGGTTTAACACTTCAGATGCGGTTCTTGAAGTGTCTAGTTGTGTCTAGTGAAAATGAAGCTATATTACAGTCTTCCATTTCTGGCTAGTGTTCACTTCGAGAGGCACTAGGATCCTGATGTGAATTTTTCGGTTCATCGAGAACTCGCTCAATCGGTAAGGCTTTCTTAGCCCAGTGATGCACTTGTGTTTCTATTGAGTGAACTTGTTTTTGGATGAGTTTAGCGTTATTACCATAGAGTCCTAGGCGAAAGCTAATTTAACTGAGTTTGAAATATTGGCGTTTCTTAACCTCCTTCGCCATGATATTTTGTAAGTCCATTATAAGGATTAGGTGCAACATGACCATAACTCAAGAGTGCTGTGTATTTGAAGGGTGAAATTTTTCATTTTCGGCAAACTAACTAATTGAGCCTGGAAGCGTGTGAAACTGTGTTATTTTTCTCGTCTTCATACAACATTTGCTTGATTTAGACTTAGTTCTTAACATTATTTATTCAGGAATTACAGAGTTTCTTGAAGTTTTTGTACACAAACGAGAGCGTATTCTGAACCTAGATCGATGTGCGTGGCCTATGCCGATTATAAGAAACGCATTCCTTTCATAGTTCTAAGGCCTTTTTTACGCTTCGATAGATGATTCGAATACTGGAGACGCTGATAGTTTGTAATCGAAAAGTTTAGTTCATTTTGAAAACCAATGATGGTTCTTGTATCATCTTTGTTGGAAATACTGTTTTTTAATGATTAAATCTTATTTTGGATTGTTGCTCATGGACGTTACTGGATCGCGTTTTTCCCATATGCTCTACGCCTACCCACGACGTCGTCGTCCCTGTTATTCTCGCTGAAAGCTCCCTTTATTTTGTGGAGCGAAGTCCAAGCTTCCACAGAAGCTTAACTGAACGAGCTAAAAAGTCACGCGTGGGCATTTTCCTCATTTCTGAATAGGAAACAACAACACACTCTTACCTCCGTATTCTAGCATTTTTGTGGGACCGAAAAGTAATTGTGTTTGGGCATGGAGTCCTAAACTGTTCATTTTTTGCGAACAAGTGCAGTTTACAGCGGAGATGAGGCGCGGAGGTAAAGGTTTGGCGGCGGCGTCAGGTGTGCGGGTGTAGGTCCGTACGTGTATAGGCCTGCCCTCACCGCATCGTTTACTTGTTTAGACAGCAGCTCATCTCGGAGCTGCTCTCGTGCCTTCTATGATCCTCATTAGAGGTCCTCCTTCTTCTTCTTTCTTGCTTCGTTGCCCTCTGGCTTCGAGTTTAGATTTCGCCCGCCGCTCACCGGTCTTCGAGGACCAGCCATCGTGTTGTTTCCAGCGATCTGTCATTTAACACTCCCCATACTAAATGGTGCCTTCCTCCTTCCTCTCTTCGGTAAGCTTGTTTTTAGCGGTTAGGGAGGCTTAAGCTAACATCTAATCTAATATAATCTGTCATTTAACACGTTAAAAAATAAGTGTCATCATACCCCCGAGCTGAAAGTTAGGTAGGCCTCCTTTTTGTTGAAATAGTGTTTTTTGTTATGTTAAGGACCACTTTTTTTCGGTTCACTGCTGTCCTGTTTTTCAGCACCTACTACTTTTTTCTTCAACTTTGATCTTGTTTCATAATGTAATTCTCAACTTACTGTTTCTATGCCCTTTCTGCATAGATTCCGCATTCCTTTTAACTCCATACTTAATGGTGCCTTCCTCTTTCCTCTCTTTAGACCGCCTTTGTGGCGGATAGGAAGACTTAAACTAACTAATAATAATCATCTGGAGCGGGACCCCGAAACGTTTTCTTAGTGAAGATGATAAATTTTCTTAGAATTTCCTTAATTTGTAAGTTTCTATTTGTGAATTTGTATTAGTGTCGCTAGGAGACAAGTTCAAGGCGAAAGTTCTCAACACTCGAAACCGACGTTCCTTATGCACGTTTTGATCCAAGCGGCAGCAAGATCGAAAACAGATATTTGGCGTCCATTTCTGCATTTTTTGGGAGGTCAGTTTCGAACGACTCCTATATACTGACCTGGAGAACACATCGGAGAGGCCGGGAGCTTGTCATACCCCAATAAGTAGAGATTTCTGCCAGAGCCACGTTTGAAGATCGGCTTTCAGGTACTGAGCCGAGTCTGGAGCTGGTCTCCAACCGAGATTTTGACTCTTGAAAAATTGGGTGCCTCTTGTGATTGATATTTTTTCATGATGCAGGCTGGTTGAGCAACAAATACTTACAAGTGACGCGCAAGAATAACTTGAAGGTTCTTGTAAAAATTGAAACCAAAATATTCGATGATCCGAAGTATACACCCAGAAAGTCCGTGTCATCATTTACTGTCTCTCCTTGTATATGTTAGTCTCGCGTCTGCGTACACAGTTGAAGAGTCCTGACTTAGGCTTGTGAGTCAAGTTTGCATCAAAGGTTTTTAGGGCCATGCTCTTCACCACTTCAACGTGAACATTCACAACTAGGGTTGCGGTGTTTAAGTCGGAGTCACTTGTTTTTTCGACTCTTGAATTCTAGTTGCTTTCTGATCTGTGGAGCTAGCGAAAATGCAGTTTGTTTCTTTGGTGATATCTTGGATATGTTAAATCACTTAATTTTTAACTAGATCCGCATGCCGGAAGTGATCCGTCGTTCAGAAAATCTCGACTTTTGTCGAGTTCTTACGAGACGTACTATAGAACACGGTAACTGTGGCGGGTTAAACTGAAGTTCAATGTTCAACTCAAATTAGCTAATATTTAATGGATCGTACCTTCTGAAAAAATGTATACGTCATTGAATGCAAAGGAATAAATGTTAATGACAGGTACGCCTGCTGATTGCAGTCATCTTCTAAGTCATCGTTCACCCTCAGAGGGATACAACTGTAATTGTATCTGAGGGAATGAGCGCTTCCGGAGGGAAGATGTGAGGTCCCAAGCTGAGAGTTAGGTAAAGCTTCGTTGCAATAAGAGTTTTTTGTTTTGTTACGAATTGTCATTTGGAGTTCTGTTTTTTTCAGTACCCCTAATTTTCTTCTTCAACTTTATCTTGCACATAAACTTCATCTTGCACATAAACTTCTTTCTGAACACGTTCGCTGCCGCTGGACGCACATGTGCGTCCAGCGGTCTCATGGTTGTAAGTAGCTTGTAAGTCGTCGATTTTAAAAAACGAGCAAAGTTTAAAAAACGACCATACTACTCGAAGAAAATTGTATCTCTCCTAATTGAAGGGTGAAAATCTAATAGCATGAAGATATTTTACCTCGTATGCTCAAATCTCTACGTAAATGAGCAATTGACGTAGTGGTAAATCAACAGTGAACGTGTTGACTTACTGTTCTATCCGCGCGAGGTCTTGTGTGGGAACACACTTAGTGCATAGATTCATTGTTCCCTAACTCCATTTTTAAAAGGGATTTCCGTCTTCCTGTCTTTGAAAGACTTCTGTTGTGGTTAGGGAGGCTTAAACTACCTTGCCTAATCCTTATCCTGTATGTACATTATGTAGGTTGGTCTTCTGTTGCAAGCTAACCTTTCATTTCTCCCTTATTTCATTTGCTTTTTTAATGGCGTTTCATGCAACCGTCATTAGTCCCTCTCGTCTTCAACACAAATACTTCGCCCCCTCCTGAGACGCTCCCTACCCTTCTCAGTTAGATCTGCGAAGTGTAGGGGTAATTTCCTTTCCATTTTGTACCCTCATTAGAGTGCTTCTTTGTCGGACAGACAGTCTTGCCCTTATGTTTCGTCGTAGGACTATTATAGTACATCTATTTTAGCACAAGAAATATACGCTTAGTAAGTCCTTACATTCAGAGAGCCAGTTACGTAAAATTTACAGCCAAACTTATTGCTTTATCTCCTGTCATGAAACTCTTCACACCTTCGTAGTATTAGGTACCAAGTTGAAGTTAAAATCCTTCCGTAGTCCACGTGTCATTCATTCGGTGTACTTCACACCGGAGCGCTTAGTGAACCTCCCGACTATATATTTGTAGGTATCAAAACAGATTCAAGTGTTGCCATTGGTCTTCAAGCCGATTCGTACTCCATAACCATTTTGCTGTGACATTCATTGCTCTGTGAGGGCAGTTCAGAGACGAGCCTTAAACTGCCCAGACTTTACAGCGAAAACCAACGTCCTATAATCGTGTCTTCACTGCCCCTTTTCTTGTGATTCCAAACGTCAAGACGCCCTCTCATATCCTCTAGCAGTCTAGATGCACTCGCTAAAGCATCAAGCATCGCTCAGAGGACGAACTGCAAACGTTGCTGAGCTTCATAGGGCTGGCGGTGAGACTCGAGTATTTCAGAGGCGGGTGCTGATATTGACCACGGTGGTATTGACTTGTGGCGATAATATAGCCTGTGACATAACGATTTGTTCAGCTCTATAACCTTTCTGTTAGATAGTTGACGTAGCTATTCTTAGAAATGCGTTTGCTATTTAATTCTAAAAATGGCATTAACGCAAAATAGGGGAGTGAAATTGACACTAGTAATCATTTTGACGTTGTAGAAATGGCTCCCCTCAGGGGGATACAACTATTGTATCTATGGGAATTAGCGCTCCCAGGGGGACTATGTGAGGGCNTGTTTCATAAACTTCTTTCTCATCTTACTGTTTCTATGCCCTTTCTGCGTATATTCCACGTTCCCTAAACTCCATACTAAATGGTGCCTTCCTCCTTCCTCTCTTTGGATCGCCTTTGTAGCGGATAGGGAGGCTTAAACTAACTAATAATCTAATAATCTAATGTGTAGAAAGGGCTGCGTCCTTTTTTTGCACGCTTTGGTGTCAGTGTTTTTCCTACGTGCGTTTGTGAGTTTTAGATTGTAACCAGGCACAAGGTTCACATGTATAGTTTCTTCATATGCATGAGCGCTTCTCCATCGTGTGCAATCATTCACAACTCAGCTTCACACGCACTTGAGCACCGCGACGATTAATTAAACGTTACTCAAAATTCCTGCCAGTCTGCCTTCACACGGTCTCGAGTGAGTCTAGCGAGGCTGACCCCTCGGTCGTGCATCTTGCCCTTGTCTTTTCCGAAGGTTAGTACGCAAGACCAGGCGGTTTTTATGTGTTATGAATAGCGTTCTATGTCGTTCGAACGTCGTTCACTATCTCAGTGACGTATAATCAAACGTTTTGCTGTTGCAAGCTTTTCTTCACGCAGAGATTCAAACAGATGGAGGAACTCTGAATGTAGTTTAAAATAATTATCGAAAGGAGCTGGAGATTGTTCCTCTAAATTATATCCTCTAAAGGAACCAGCAATTGTTCCTTTTGGCTCTGAAATAACCGAAAACCTGCTCAGAATAGCATGCGCGTGATATTTGCCAGAGCTAATCACTTCTCTTCCTTCGCTTTGTGTTTTACTGGCGTGTGAATTGTATCAGACGCCGCAGAACATGGTTTCATTCGCGTAAACATTTGCACTGCTCGACAGCACCAAAATAAACAAACGCCACCCGCACCAAGATTTACGGGGCCGCCGCTTCGGCATTTTTGGGTGTTTGGTGTTCAGTCGTGTGTCAAACGTAGAGAAAGCACATTGGAAGCCATAAATTACGTTGCATGGTGTGCTAGCGCTTGCATAGCTCGCCGCACTGGTCTGTGATGCAACACTTCACCGAGACGCGTCTTCATTCAAAGTCCGATGCGAAAGGGTCCGAATATAGTTGGCGTATTTATGTGCTCGGTGTCGGAACGTACTTGTCTGGGGGACTACGGTAAAGGGCAGTGCCCGTATGAGTATCTTAACACGTACGTACGTTCACTGCGTTTCTGCGGTTGTTGTTGCTTGGTTTGGTAAGGTTGTAGGTAGCAGAATTGAGAAATCGACTTCACTGCTGCAATATATTTTTATCCTTCCTAAGAAATTTAAATATGTAATTTCATGGTTACATATCACCTCGTGTGATGAGTTATTTTTCCAATAAGATCGCGAAACATGAAATGTGATTCATTTATACCGGTACGTGAATGAGCAATTTACCGAACGGCACACAAACGTGGGGAACGTGTTAAGGCTTTGCAGATTCCTTGGATTCACTGGAGGGTAGGTATGTATGTCGGTAGCGTTTGTCCTCGTGCCTGACAAATTAGCATTTCTTAGGGATTACATAGGCTGCTCACTGCAAAGTCAGCGTCACTTTTTGCACGAAGGCTGTATATATTTGGTTGTTTATATAGAGTCTTTTCTTTTTTCTACTTTCGGAGGCCGACGTCCCATGCAACCAACCTCCAGCTCCAGTGATTTCGGTGTTCTGTTAACCTTATTTTTTAATTTTTTTTGGCTCGGTGAAATACTAAATCAATGGGAGAAATAACCAACACCTCGTAATAAAGACTTTTAAATAACGATAATAAATAACCTATCATTCGGTGCAAGTATAACTTCATGTACAGTATAATAACCACAAAGCAAGATTCTGGAAACAGGCATGGCAATATATTCGCCATCTTTCGATGGCTCAAAATATCGAGGGTTGCATGCATTTCGTAGCGATGGCGGGTGTCGGGTGACCAGTTAATGAGTTGCTTTGTTCTGAAGGGTGGCCGTCGCCAGCTCTATTGGGGGGTGCGAAAACTGCTCGGTGGGTGCATACGATGCGGGGTGCGCTGGCATTGGTATTGTTTGCTGCAGTTGCTGCTTATGTAACTGTTGCTGCGTATGCAACTGTTGTTGCTGCTCCTGCAGCTGTTGTTGCTGCTCCTGCAGCTGTTGTTGCTGCTCCTGCAGCTGTTGTTGCTGCCTCTGCAGCTGTTGTTGCTGCCTCTGCAGCTGTTGTTGCTGCCTCTGCAGCTGTTGTTGCTGCCTCTGCAGCTGTTGTTGCTGCCTCTGCAGCTGTTGTTGCTGCCTCCGCAGATGTTGTTGCTGCCTCCGCAGATGTTGTTGCTGCCTCCGCAGATGTTGTTGCTGCTCCTGCAGCTGTTGTTGCTGCTCTTGCAGCTGTTGTTGCTGCTCCTGCAGCTGTTGTTGCTGCTCCTGCAGCTGTTGTTGCTGCTCCTGCAGCTGTTGTTGCTGCTCCTGCAGCAGTTGTTGCTGCTCCTGCAGCAGTTGTTGCTGCTCCTGCAGCAGTTGTTGCTGCTCCTGCAGCAGTTGTTGCTGCTCCTGCAGCAGTTGTTGCTGCTCGTACAACTTTTGCTGCTCCTGCATCCCTCAGGGCGATATAACTATTGTATCCATGATAGTTAGCGCTCCCAGGGGGAATATATGAGGTTCAGGCTAAAGGTTAAGAATGTCTGTTTTTTTTGTTGAAACAGAATAGGTTTTTTGTTTTGTTATGGACCATCTTTTTCAGTTCACTTCTGTCCTGTTTTTCCAGCGCGTACTACTTTCTTCTTTAACTTTTATTTTGTTTCATACACTTCTTTCTCAACTTACTGTTTCTATGCTACATGTGCATAGATTCTACGTTTTCTCAACTCCATACCTAATGATACCTTTCCTTCTTCATTTTGAAACGCCTTTGCTGCGGTTAGGGAGGCTTAAACTAACATCCAATCTAATTTCTGATTCAAGTGAAATATGCTAAGATCGCGCCTTATTTTGTCTGTCCTCCATAGAAGTTATTCATTCATTTTCGTCGTTCATTAAGACCTCTGAAACTGAAAGTATTCCTAGCAAATGTGCCGATCTTCGAGAGCCCTATAAATGCGTAGTTACCTCTCATGTAGAACAAAATTAACCTGTTTTCTTGCATCGTTCATCGATGGATGCGCAGCCGAACGAAGGCGCTTGTTTATTTTGGCCTTAAACCTTTGATCATTTCTCCCTCAGCTACCTGCCGCGTCGGTATCTAGTAAGTCTGCTCAATATCCTCTCACGTGGATACGCCTACACTCTTGACCGAAAAGTGCTTCATGAAGAGTATTTTTTCACCACAATAATTATATTTGCGGTCTGAGACTTCGTGTGATTCCCCACAAGAGCTCATAGGGCAGTTCCGATACAGATTTTTAGAGCATGCATTCTCGAATACGTGCTCTCAATACGGTCAACATGAATGTCTTCCTGTGAGAATTGCTAATTTTTTTATCTAAAAGTCACTGTTTGATCATTTAACGTAATTGATATTTCATATAATTGATTTATTACCGTTATATTTTCTTGAAAGAAGTTCATTTAAACTTACATTTTTTTCAATTGGCTGTGTTTCCCACTGTGTTCTACGATCTGCTGGTCCGAGCGATTGTTGGCCCAATTTAGTTATCGCGCGGACCCGTGTTGTCTGTCACTCTACTCTTGTGTTCAAAGTGCTTCTATCACATGAGTAGGCGTAGGCCATCACAACCACCGTGCATGGCGAGAATTTCGTCTTGTTTGGGAAGCCCGGCTCACTGATGCACCGTAACTTAAAAATTACGTTGTAGAATTGGAACCCTCTTGAGGTTCGGAGTTGAAACGTTCACTCCGAACCGTTAACACTGAGTTAACACTCAAGTCGGTTTCGTTAAGTTTTGAGAACTGAAAAGCCATCTTTACTGCTTGATTGCATTCTCATGCTTCCTAGCAAGCGGGAAAAATATAATTTTACGATAGCATTTTAACTTTTACGCCTTAGTCTTCTTTGAATATAGGTCGTGAAATAGTAGCCAGTGTTCCTGGTACGTAAATGAGCGATTTACAGAGTGGTACACTTGCATACCAATACTGTACGTAGTGAACGTGTTAAGTCGATCACACGCACGCCAAAAGCCGAATTTGATGGTTAAACTGCACTCGCTGATTTTTGTTCTGTTATCTCGAATCATAAACTAGAATTAAATTAAAGTTAACGCCAAACAAATCCGGCAAATTGAAACTACGATCAGAGTCGTGCGCCTTCGAACGTGAGAGAAATTTTGCAAATAACACACGTGGCAATCCTTGCTTCGCTGCACGGACCACACGTTGCTAACAAACGATGGCGGTATCGCTTTGTTGGACTCAAATCCACATTCGCGATCTCACTTGACGATGTTTGTGTTATGCTGTAAAACTTGACCGATACCTAGAGGTGGGAGACAGCGTTACGTCAAGCCATCAAAACCGGACGCGCTTGAGTTTTCGCCGTAATAGTAAACTTCACTGCGTGATGCAGAGAATGTTGGATTGTTTTGTGCAGTGATAGAACGTAGTTATTTTCTACTTCTACTGCGATGGCCTGTGTTAATCATTTTCTACTTCTACTGCGATGGCCTGTATTAATCATTTGCTACTTCTACTGCGATGGCCTGTATTCATCATTTTCTACTCCTACTGCGGTGGCCTGTATTCATCATTTTCTACTCCTACTGCGGTGGCCTGTATTAATCATTTTCTACTTCTACTGCGATGGCCTGTATTAATCATTTTCTACTTCTACTGCAATGGCCTGTATTAATCATTTTCTACTTCTACTGCGCTGGCCTGTATTACTCATTTTTTGTTTCTACTGGCCTGTATTCCAGGCTCCAGTGTTTGGGTGGTCAGGTATGACAGTCGACAGTCTAAACCAGCTCACGATGATACAACTGGAACAAACGGTCTACTGCAGTAGGCCTACCTTCGTAATGAACGAACCGTGTCGTTAATGACAGCTTCTGATGCGCATTTGTCCCATCTTTGTTTTGGGTTGCTGCTGCCACCACATGAGACAGCGCAGCCCCTGCCTTCGTGGCACAAGTTCTGCTGGCACTAGCATCGTGCTCTTCATTAAGGCTTTGATAACGGTACGAGCGGCCGTGAAAATAAGTTCTCAGAGCTCACTTCATTTAAGGATTCAAAAATAAAAAAAGCTGCATCATGCGACGGTGAAAATAAGGTGTCAGAGCTGAAGTTATTTAAGGGGGTCAAAAATGAAAATAAAACAGCATCATATCCAGTATCTACTGACGTAGAAACTCAAGCTTTTCCCAATGTGGTGAGAAATTAAGTGTTGTATAACTATTAGTTACATTTTCAACTTTGTCACTTTCATCAATTGTGCAGAAAGAGCGCTCACTTCTAAAATATGTTTCTGTTTCGCAGAAATAGTATCGTCACTCAAAAATATGGAACACATAAGTACAACCTTACCGAAGTATGCCCTAAAATTGTATTTGTTGCCACCAAGATCCTCTCTCCTTGACGTAGCCTGATGTGCTCACGAAACAGCCGTGCTTGCACTTGCGTGATAGTCGTCTTTCAGTGCCAATGTGACTGCTGACATCTGTCTTCATGCGTGTCTACATGGCATCAATGCTGATCCTGAAGTTTTCTGAAGAGATGCTGCAGTTTGTGCTGTAGCCGTGGCCGAGTTGTCATGAATGCGCCCTTCCGAGAAAATGTCGTCAGTTCGAATCCTGGCGCTGCGCGGTAATTTCTCCCCGTAGAGTAAAGGGAGAACTCAAGCACAATTCCTCACTCTACCCAGGTGTCTGAAATGGGTACCGGCTTGAACAGGGGTAACCGTCATTGCGTCCTGGTGTTAGTCATAAGGCATTTGAAAAACCAATGTACAAGATGATCAGGCTGGATTGATTGGAATTAAACATCCTATAACTACGAATCTGGCACATTTATACTATTTTAATCCCCTCAGGGGGATACAACTATTGTATCTATGGGAATTAGCGCTCCCAGGGGGGCAATGTGAGGGCCCGAGCTAAAGGTTAGGTGGGCTTTCTTTGTGTTAAAATAACATAGGGTTTTGTTTTGTTACGGACCAACTTTTTTTTCGGTTCACTGCTGTCCTGTTTTTTCAACACCTACTACTTTCTTCTTCAACTTTGATCTTGTTTCATGAACTTCTTTCTTATCTTACTGTTTCTATGCCCTTTCTGCATGGATTCCGCGTTCCCTTAACTCCATACTAAATGGTGCCTTCTTCCTTCCTCTCTTTGGATCGCCTTTGTTGCGGATAGAGAGGCTTAAACTAACTAATAATCTATACTATTTTAATTGCCATAATTGTGGGCTGTGGTTCATTCCGATCGTTAACTTTCTTAACCAAACTCTGAGAGTTTCCGTTTACTGATATTGAAAATGCAGGTAGTTCAGACTGAGTAAGCGAATTAAATTATTGGAATTCCCGAGAGAAAATAGTACACATAGTTTAATAAGAATTACACCAATCAGCGAGTGTAATTCAATCAATGAGGAGCCTTGGGGAGAAATGTCGTAGAAAAATTGCCGATACAATGTATTGCGCCATAATTTTCACTTGAAGCTTTATTTCTCACGGATCGAATTCGGGGATAGTTCATTGCTAATTAGAGAATGAAACTTGATTCTCAATGGAGATACTGGTAATTTATTAAATTAAATTCCAATATCCTTGCGAGGTCCCGAACTGAAAGTTAGGTAGGCCTTTCTTTTGTTACGGATTTTTTTTTTTCGGTTCACTGCAGTCTTTTCTTCAGTAACTATTACTTTCTTATTCAACTTCTAATCTTATTTCCTAAACTTTCAAATTTGCTCCTTCTATCTGCTCGATATGTAAACACACCTTGTGCATAGACCTCCATCCATCCTCAATGGTGCCTTCCTCCTTCTTCTCTTTGAAATACGTTATTGTAGTTATGGAGGCTTCAACTTACGTAATCTAAGTCTGCTATTTTTTACGTCGCCTTTTTTAATTTGTATGACGTCTTCGCATCGATTGTTTCCTATCTCAGAGGTTCTAGGCTAGCTTTTATCCTAGCTGCAATTGCAGCTAGTGTTGAAAAACTACGATCCGAAGTCACGGCCATTGTTCTCACGCGGGACTTGGTGTCAATTGATTAGAAATTAAACTTTCTGCGTTGTTAATGCTGGCTGAGTGTTACTGATGAATTAAAAGTTAAACCTCACGCATAATGAATTTGACGATTGTTATTGATTAACGATGAGTGTCGATAGCGTCTAAGTTCAATTTTACTACTCCTCTCACATGCTATGTCATTCTCGTAATGGTGTCATTCTCGTAGTAAAAATTTTCAGTGTAATTCTTGTTGTGAATGGTGTGATAGTTTTAGTATTACTTTCTATATTTCTCGGGTATTGAACTCTAGATAACTGTGAGAAGTTTCTATACACGAGTTAAGAGGGTTTAATGTAGGGTAAGACAACTTTGTTTTAGTTTCATGCGTTACTTTGCTTGGGCAATGGGATGTTGATGTGAGGAGGTGTGGGAATACTTGACGCTGTAAACCGCTCAGTTCCCTTCAACCGATAGCTAACTCACGATTAAATTGTTACGCGCTTTTGGCTTGAGCAAAAGATGTTATCCGCTTAGTATTACTATTCAACTTCTAATATTTTGTACTAAAAACACACAAAATTGTTTGACAAAAGATTGATATTGAACGACTATACTTTTTAAAATTATTACTCCCCACTTGAAGAGTTTCTTCTTTCTTTGAAATATTTGACACGAGAAATGCACAAAATTTGGTAGCTATCAAATTTCATGGCTGCTACTTTTGTCAATTGAAAGTTTGAATTCTATGTTCTGCTCCTAACGAATAAACATACAACTCGTGTTTTGTATTTGTACTGATGTCTGAACCAGAGACTATCCTGCAACGTGACACGAGCTATACACTTCGTTATTCTGTATCTGCCATTCAATTTAGTATCAGGTTTCCATCCAGCAAAGGTGATTACGCGTTATCTCTCACGTTATTGGCTCTAGTCATTCATTTCATCTACAATGGTCTTCGTGGAAGCGTTATTGTTGTATTTCGAGTGCCTTGAAACATTCCTTCCATGTTTCGTAATGTGCGTAGAAGACCGACCCGTGATGGCTGCTATACTCAGTAGCTGAACTGTAAATGGTACAAATATCTGCAATAATTTTGTTGCTTGACTGAGAAAAAAGAATTGAAAACGTCATTCATTTCGAAAGGTGAGAGGTCTAAAATGTGCTCTGCGTTATAAATCTTGGTGACTTTGAGTTGGGTTATCTTACGTACTCGGCTATTCGTCGACTTAACCCAAAATTGAAGCCCCTCAAATATAATGACTCCTACTTTCTTTAACTTTTTTGGGTTACCATTAAACAGTACAGTTGCATTATAAATGACAATTCATCTTTTCATTTCATCCTAACAGTGTTCTCAACTTCCTTCTGTATAGTCATTTAAGATCCCACTCGTTTGAATCACCACACCGTGGTTTTATGAACATTATTTAAGATCTAATTTCTACACGCCTAAAAATATTCGTGTCATCTCAACCTAAAAGTGCTGGCAAAATGAGAATCCATTAGGTCGAAGCTTGACTTCTAACGTGTGCAGTGATTAGTCTCATTTTACCCTTGTAAACTGAGTTTTACCCTTTTACTCATTTTACCCTTGAAATATTAGTCTCATTTTACCCTTGAAATATTAGTCTCATTATACCCTCGAAGTACTCGCAAAATTAGAATCGATTTGGGCGAACGCGGTTTCTTACTTGCGCGGTCGGTCACAGAAATATCCGACGCCGCATCATAAAGCGATCCTGGAGCGTAACGCTTCACGTTTCCGCCCTTCGCATGCTGAAGGCTCAATCAATGAGCTCTAAAGAAGGAAGAAGATTTTGGGGGGTACGTGTGTGGCGGCGTGCGGAGAAGAATTGGTCCAGGAAGATTTCAATCTCATTTGTGTGGGGCAGGCTTGGCTGACCGCAGGCTGTCAGGCCGCTCAATTGATCTAAGGAGACTCTATTGTGAGCATCAGTAAACCGCTCACCACAGACCAATACGAGCCAACACTGAGCCAAACACTGCGTCGCTTCGAAACGGGCCGCTTTGGCTAATAGAACTCCTGCCTTGCCTCAAAACGGGCCACTTCTGCTAGTAGAACTCCTGCCTTGCCTCGAAACGGGCCACTTCTGCTAATGGAACTCCTGCCTTGCCTCAAAACGGGCCGCTTCTGCTAATGGAACGCACTGCCTTGCCTCAAAACGGGCCGCTTTTGCCAATGGAACGCACTGCCTTGCCTCGAAACGGGCTGCATCTGCTAATGAAACGCAATGCCTTGCCTCGAAACGGGCCGGTGCTGCTAACTGGAACTTCTGTTTTACCTCAAATTCTGCATTGCTGACGTTGAAAACCCTGCTTTGCTTGAAACCGATTCGTGCAGTTATGGTGGGACACAGTGATGCTGATACGATACGTCTTAACAAGTTACTGTTTTTAATAGAAAGCTTCCTCACTTTGAAACGGGTCGTTACTGCTAATAGAAATTTGGCAGTTGTCACAGATGGGAAACTCCGTGCCCTCTAACTGAGCCACTCAATTGATTGAAAGGCAATTATTGTGTTCAAGGAAGTAAGGGCTCCCAGCTGAAAACGTGAGGTCCTGAGCGGAAGGTTAAGTTAAAATTGAATAGTTTTGTTTTTGTTACGGACTACCTCGTTTCCGTTCACTGCTGTCCTTTTAAAGCACCTATTACTTCATCAACGATCAAATTGTCTCATGAATTGCTTTTAACATTTGTGTTTCCAAGCGCGAGTGATCCTGTATGGATACCCGCTTTGTGCATAAATTCCCCATTCATTTTTTCCACACTAAATGGTGCTTTGTTCTTCTTTCCTCCCACTGGAACATGTGGGTAAAAAGGCTTAAACTAACTTGTAATTTAATTTAGTCTCTTACTGACCAGCTGTTACGAATGCAAAACTCTGAGTTACCTGTAACCGAGCCTTTGTTACAAATGAAAAACAATGCTTTCCCTCCAACTGCGTGGGCTGACGCTACAAATGGACAACGCAACGCTGCTTCATATCTAAATGAGCCAAACTGCAGTTGACAGTGAATATTTTGTTACCTGAACGTACGACTAAACAGCACTTACTGCTTGTAACTCTGGGCTTTGGCAGTGAAAACTCTAAAGTATGCCTCCATGTTTGTTGGCTTTGTGAAGTAGTCTTAGGGGGGAAGAGCGTCTGATGGAATGATGGATTCTATCTAGTACTTAGTCTAATTCGCAGCTAGATTTTTCTAGAAATTGGAATTTTTCTGTAGCAATCCAAAATGGTACAACAGCCTATTTCAGGTCTCAGAGTTGTGGAATAAAATTTTGAGGGAAATGTGTTCGAAAAAAAGTTCAAAATTGGATAACTATCATAACTCCTTGAATACACGGACACGTAGTTAAGGGACGCTTATGTCTTAGAAATGCTTCTAAAATAAGTGTTTATAGTTTTGGCAATAGCCATTGAGAGCTTTATCTGAAAGTGATTAGTGACGTATCTGAGCGTGAAGTCAACGCAAATACAAAGCACCACGATCTGTACCCGCTGTACACAGGATGTTGCCAGCCAGCAATTCAAATTGGATGTCAACTTGAACCGTAGTGAACACTACGCTCGAAGTTGTTTATTGTATTACATTAAAACCTGTCGATGGTAATTAAATTATTCAGAGTTGGAGTTTACAGCCGAGGATAACATTTGTACTGAAGGTTATGGAGCATATGTGAATTAGTTGGACTAGGTTTTTGGGTAACACTACCACGTAGGTAATTGAACGTTAACTAAATGATCGAATCAACTTGCATTCGCTGTTGCGATTTAGAATTTATAAGCATCAGTTGCGTAATTTATTACCTCAAATTGTAACACACACATGCTATTTATAAATTGTTATCAGCATTGGGCCTAGAATTTATATTATCGACTGCCATGTTCATGTTTTCGCGGATGTGCCTCCATACCGAGATTAATTTTGGTGCAGAAGGGTAGTTAATCCCGTCGGTTGCATCTAACGAAGTAAAAATTTTCGGGCGCTTGTCTGATTTTTCCTTGAGTTAGACACTGAGAAGCGCGTAAGCTAATGTAGCTCCTGCATTCTAGTTTTACTTGACCCTAAGTTGACCAAGTGAAAGATCTTGGCTTTTTTATCCCAAACTCTCCGAACACAGTGGGGCAAAATATTGCCATTCTATTCATTGATTCCGCTCCAAAAAATTTGGTGGAGATGGTGTGGGCAGGTGGGGGCAGCAGGTTGAGGAGAATCAAAGCTTGTCAGTTGGCCGAGATTGGCGATTTTTCACGACAAAGGCAAGACGAGGCCACAAAAGGCACAGTCGCCGCTGTCACATAAAGACAACTTAGTCGTGTCTTGCGAGCCGCGCTCTGTTGCCTCCAAGCAGAGCGGACCACGGCTCTGCTCTCATGGAAATAAGAGCCTCACGTGAGCAAACAACACAAGCTGTTTTCCTTTCTTGTATGCCTGCTTCAAATCTGTGATGCGTATAGCCCGTGACCAGACTGCATCGCCTCACAACGTGTGCAAAATTTTGTGAGAATGGACCGTTCTTGAGTCGTTCGAATAACTGAGTCTCTCACGGTTGGTTGTGTTATTGGTGCACGCTGAGTCCTTTACAAAGTTTAAACTCGGTCTAGAGGCAATGACGGGAGAAATTAAGCGTTTAATTAATCTCGTTGAACGTGAAAAGTGAATGAGAGAGAAAACTGTTAAAATATTTATGTACGTTTTCGTTGAAGAAAATCGTGGGGCATTTTTAAGATTCTACTAGCAGTTCAGTCTGTCCTGAAATTTCTTTTGTGAAGTTTACAAATGCCTGAAATCAAGCCATCCTGTTGTGCTTTTGAGAAATATCCCTCTTCTGTAGTATCGCAAAGCAGAGTAAGGTTGCAATTAGGCGAGACCAGGGAGTCTTGTAGGGAGAATTATTTCCCCTGTGTTTCTTCTTTTTGAGGGAGTCTGATGTACCGTTCTTGCGATTTTTTCTTGAGTAACTGTTCATGTTTCTATCCTCACATGATATCCCTTAGCGGATAAAACAATTGCTTCAATAGGATTCAACACTCCTAGGTGGAAAATGTGAGGTCCTGGGGTGAAGGTTCCTTTCGTGTTCAAATAGAAAGGTTTTTTATTTATACGGATCATCTTTTTCGATTAACTGCGGTCCTTTTTCTCAGCACCGTTGACTTTGTATCTTTTTTGTTTCATAAACTGCTTTTTAAACTTAGTGTTTCCAGACGCAGGGAGTGTGGGAACACACAGCGTGCATAGATTACCTATTCCGTTAACTCCATACTGATTGGTTCCTTCCTCCTTTTTGGAACACCTCTGTTGTGGTTAGGGAGGATTAAATGGACTTATTAAATCTTTTCTAATTTAAGAATGGAATGGAATTGCTACTGTTTATACCCAAATAAGTATGTTCACACTATTAACACGTTCAGCGTAACAACAATCTCCATATTAATATTAAATACCGCATTATAGACAGTCCGTGTTTCACAATGCTTCATAATTGTAGTATAGTATGTAGTGTCCATTTGCAATTGTAGAGCCTCACAGAAGTCACAAATCCTAATTTCAGTTTATACGCACTTCACGAGTCCTTTAAATTTCCCTTTCGAAGAAACAGCGAAGTAATAACTTTAAACATCTCACTTTCTCCATTGCTCAGGCCGAGCACGGTGGCGACGCAGAGCTGCAGCCCGTGGCTGGTGTTCTCGCTGTCCACGCTGCCGCTGCTGCTGCTGACGGTGGCGGTGATGGTGGGCGAGGTGTCAGGCAGCGCCATCCACCTCATGGGTGCTCGCAACGTCTCGGTACTCCACAAATATAATTTTTAATAAAATTAATAATAGTTTATTATATATAATATTTATTTTAAATGTTATTTTATAAGATGCTTATCAGAAGCACAAAGATAATACGGTTTCACAAAAATATTGTATAAGATGCTTATCAGAAGCACAAAGATAATACGGTTTCACCAAAATATTGTATAAGATGCTTATCAGAAGCACAGAGATAATACGGTTTCATCAAAATATCATTGTATAAGGTGTTTATCAGAAGCAAGAAAATAATAGGGGTTCTCTGAAATATTTTAAAAGATGCTAACCAAGACTACAAAAATAATATAGGCTTTCTCTATAAGTATTTTCTAAGATGCTAGTCAAGAGCACAGTGGGTTATTTTTAAAAGAAACACCAGGATGCTTCTGAAAAGTTGTACACGATGCGAGTCTGTACATTGGGATTGTAATTTAAATAAAGTGCCCAACTGATATTCGGTTATGAAGCAAACAATTCAGCCATTGGGTTTCAAAGGAAACGCAGTATATTTATATAAAGTTGGGACATGAAATGAAATCAGCCCATTAGGTTATAAAGAGAGCGTACTGCACTTCTAAAAATTTAATGTGTTAGCTGCAAATCAACATCTTGTTTTATTACGTCATTTCGAAGGTCCTTGGCTGGTTGGCATGCAATAACAAGTGATACAATAGTCATGTTATAGATGAACAACTGGGAGACGATCGAGAAAAAAGCGTTATTGTTTCGTTTGCTATTAACTTGAATAAACATGAACAAGCTGCTGAATACTGGAGCGAGGGAAAATCTGGAACGACTTAAATAAAATTACCGGGTGGGATTACTTCAAATCCATTTTTTAATATCAAACATGAGGATAAGGGAAATGATCGTGTAAATAACGTGGAGTTTTGATACGGTCCTGAAATATTCGGGTTCCTCGCTCAAAGATTCTGCGGTGCCAGTGTATTGATTTTGATGCCATAGAATATTTTAACTTATCTCACTCATTGTCATACGGAGAGACGGTACTGTTTCTCATGGCTGCATGTGGTGTGTGTGAACGCTAAAACATTTCAAATTATTTTTCAATGAAATACGAAATAATTTTTGAAAGTTAAAGTAGTCATTATTTAGAGGATAAAATTCTCTTTTCTTTCTTCTCATCAGGACTTGTGATCAGCACAATCGCTACTTTTGACTTAAAAACAGCAGCCCTATTTGAAACACAAGTCTGAGTAACTTATAACTGAACAAAATTGTCTTCTCAGATGTGCGGAATAATTGAAACCGATTAGAAATTATTGAAATCGACCAATAACTTCAGACACCAACCAATTGGAAACGAAATGCTTGTTCTTGATGATGTAGTCCATGAAAATTTTGATTGTTTGGTAAGTAAATGTCATTTCATCTTCCCCGTGAAGCCAATGCCGAAGATGGGACCCTTGACTCCATTGTACAATCAATTCTGGTGACTCGTGTTATGTTTGGGGAACTGATAACGAAAACATGGCAGGTCAGACTGAGCGCCGTGCCTGAGTATGGCGGGCTCGGAGACGAGACTGGGTGTCTCAATATTGCTCCCTCGACATGCGTTGGTGCGCCAGTTGTGAAAACCACAGCACATTGCGGTCTTGGTGCAGCCACCCCTCGCGTATCTAATGCCTTGAACAAATCAATCTTCGGGATCGCGCTTTGATGAAATCATCCTTGGGGATTGCGCTTTGATGAAATCATCCTTCGGGATTGCGCTTTGATGAAATCATCCTTCGGGATTGCGCTTTGATCAAATCATCCTTCGGGATTGCGCTTTGATCAAATCATCCTTCGAGATTGCGCTTTGATCAAATCATCCTTCGGGATTACGCTTTGATCAAATCATCCTTCGGGATTACGCTTTGATCAAATCATCCTTCGGGATTGCGCTTTGATCAAATCATCCTTCGGGATTGCGCTTTGATCAAATCATCCTTCGGGATTGCGCTTTGATCAAATCATCCTTCGGGATTGCGCTTTGATCAAATCATCCTTCGGGATTACGCTTTGATCAAATCATTTTTCGGGATTCCGCTTTGATCAAATCATTTTTCGGGATTACGCTTTGATCAAATCATCCTTCGGGATTACGCTTTGATCAAATCATTTTTCGGGATTACGCTTTGATCAAATCATCCTTTAGTAATTAATAGACTCTAAGAGATCTTTATATTCATGCTTCGATCAAATCATCCTTCGGGATTAATTAATAGATTTTAAGAGATATTTATACCCATGCATCAAATCATCCTTCGGGACGAATAATTTTTATACTTCCAGACGTATATACTACCTCTGAAATGTGTGTGTGGTCATTGCAGCACAGAGCAGACCGCTGTCCCCCGAAGCCCCTGAAGGCGCTGCAGGAGGTGCTGCGCGAACACCTGCGACACAACACCTCCAGCCGGACCGCCATCTGTGAGCAGCCTCATCTCCTCGATATCGTCGTTGGATGCGTGAGTATGCCGCCGTACAGCGGTCGTTTTGAACCGCTCGCTCTCCGTTGTACACAGAAATGCTAGTCAAACTCTTCATGAGCTCACTTTTGCAAGAGTCGATATCGTCGTTGGATGCGTGAGTATACCGCCGTACAGCGGTCGTGTTGAACCGCTCGCTTTCCGTCGTACGCTGAAATGCCAGTCCAACAGCACACTTTTGCAAGTGTCGATATCGTCGTTGGATGCGTGAGTATGCCGCCGTACAGCGGTCGTGTTGAACCGCTCGCTCTCCGTTGTACGCTGAAATGCCAGTCCAACAGCACACTTTTGCAAGTGTCGATATCATCGTTGGATGCGTGAGTATGCCGCCGTACAGCGGTCGTGTTGAACCGCTCGCTCTCCGTCGTACTCTGAAATGCCAGTCCAACAGCACACTTTTGCAAGTGTCGATATCATCGTTGGATGCGTGAGTATGCCGCCGTACAGCGGTCGTGTTGAACCGCTCGCTCTCCGTCGTACGCTGAAATGCCAGTCCAACAGCACACTTTTGCAAGTGTCGATATCATCGTTGGATGCGTGAGTATGCCGCCGTACAGCGGTCGTGTTGAACCGCTCGCTCTCCGTCGTACGCTGAAATGCCAGTCAAGCGGCTTCCTTCTGCTAGTGTCCAATGATGTTGAAATATTATTTGTACGAAGTGTCCAATGAAGGTAAAATATTATTTGTGCTGAGTGTCTTTAAGGGTTAGAATTATTTATTCATTCAATGAGTGGGTTTAGGTTTATGTAAACTTTTTCGGCTTAGGTGTGGTTTCGAATCGAAGTGAGAACGTTGGTTCCTCGAATACCGCAGTTATATCAAATCTAAACTGCTTCTATATTATTCATGGTGATGGCCCCAGAATTGAAAGAGAAAGGAATATATGAGGTCCGTAGTTGAAGGTTATAGGCCTTTCTTGCATTGAAGAATAGGTTTTTTGCTTTGTTACGAACCATCTTTTTTCTGTTCCCTGCTGTCTTGTTTTTTAGCACCTTTGACTTTCTTCTTCAACATATATCTTGTTTTATGAACTTCTTTCTCAACTTGTTGTTTCTATGTACCTTGTGCATAGATTGTTGCAGTTAGGGAGGCTTAAACTAACATCTAATTTAATTTTCGACCGCGTTCTCGATACTCTAGCATATGCTGTTCTCTAACAGTACATAACTGTGTAACTGCGAACGAAACTCGGACGGACGACTAGTGAGTTAGTCTGAAAAAAAAAACTCACCGAGAATTGTTTCGGGGTTGGCGATGTATCGGAACTGACGAGCAAATTTTGTATAGGAACTGGTAAAGAAAGTTCTTTTCGAGAAACCCTTACATATTACATCTTTCCTTGGGATTTATGAGATTCAGCGGTTTTCGGGGATCTCAAATTCTACCTTGTCAAGACTCTTATGTCCGAATGAATTTATGAAGACAGTCGCTTATCCTCTTTAGTTCTGATAAAATGTTTTTTGCTGATGATATACTTGATACTGGTACTTTGCAATTGGTGCTGGCAGTCTGTTAGCACTGTGTTAGTGCAGACACTCCATTGGTGTTAATACTCTTGTAGAATTGCCTGCAACAAAGTCGGTACTCGTACTCTTGTGGTATCGTTTGAAACTGTACGTGCTAATACTCATTTGGTATTGTCTACAACTCGGTCAGTTCTAACGCACTGTTAGTGCCGTCCACAACTTGGTACTAATACCTTTTTGGTACCACCTACAACTCCGCATTGGCGCTCTCCTGGTGCTGTTTACAACTTAGTACTAAAACCCTTTAGGTACAGTCTATAAATCGGTACTTTTGATCGGTCAGACATTAAGTTTTCTGTGTGCTGCCTGAAATGACGTGAGCGGTGAAGGAGAGAGCGCGCGTAAGTTTCATGTCGGGGAGTGGTTTAGTCAAATTCTGATGAACGTACGACTAAAAACAGGTTATGCTGGCGCTTTAAAGGCAGTTCAGGCAAGGTTTACTTCTTACGAGCAGATTAGTCCTCAGCGTTCAGGACAAGGCGCCGAAGAGCAAAATGAAAAGAGAGGGCAAAGTTCACAGTAGAAGAAAGTTATTGGGAGCTCTGACGTCATTGGAAGAATTTAAGGTGCTGAATTCACCGAATGTTTACTTTTTGATGTGGTTTACGAGACAAATATTGTAAAAGGTCAGAACGGAATTCAATGGAATACGTTAATCATGCATTCAATTTCAAATCAACACGGTCTCTTTCGTATTTAGCTCTCATTTACCGTTAGTTGTAGCGATCATGGACTCAGATGAGGCGCTCCCGTTTATCTGCCTGAGCATCCTGTCCCTGCCCCTCTTCTGCAGTCTGTGTTTCCCTTCTTTTGTTTTCTTCAATGTGTTTTCCGATATGGTTTTACTCGAGATTCGTCTTGCTCAAAAGGTTAGGTAGGTCATCATTTTCTTCCATTGTAATAGGTTTTTATTTTGTTACGGACAATCTTTCTTTCGGTTCACTGCTGTTTTTTTTCCAGCGCCTCTTCTTGAAATTTTATCTTGTTTCATAAACTTCTTTCATAACTAGCTGTTTCTGTGCGCTAGGTATTTTAAGTGAAAACACACCTCGTGCAGGAATTCTGCGTTCCTTCAACTGCATATTAAACGGTACCTTCATCCTTCCTCTCTTTGAAGCACCTTTGTTGTTGTTAGGGAAACGCAACTAACTCATCTAATCATTACTCAAGATTCTCATCTCCAGCAAGGGTGCCGCGTAAATGGGACCTGAGTTTTGTATTAGGCTGGAGATAGACCAGGCGTATGGTCGGTATACTTTCTCATTTCCGCTTAACCACTAAGTGGATGTACAATGCAAAGGGAGCATTTAAAAAATATTATACCATGCTTCGCGACTAGTTTTATTGTTGACGATTGTATCTTACCATTAAAATTTATTTGCGTGAACAGTTACATTTTACCGTATTGTTTTCCTTCGATTGGTAGGCGCAGTATACCTAACGCATAAATTATATCAAACGACAATAGAGTCGGCTACAGTTCAAGATAATTTACATTCGCCTGGTGTACGGGACCGTTCTGCGCAGGCGTTACGTCAGACGGCCGCGCCAGAAGCTGTGTTTGGCTGTGGCGGTTGCCCTTCGAGGTCTCTGTTTACTAGCGTTTGGTGGGGCCTGTGTATTTTGCAGACCAAAGGCTCACTTGGTGTTTACTGCTCGCGTGTGTATGCCGTCTGTTCGACCCGCCTTGAATCTCCCCGCCGATGTTCGGTGCCTTGCAACGCGAGATGCAGCGATCGTCGTTTCGCTAAGTTGCGTTCGCTGGATGCAGTGTTCATCATGCCGATGCAGTGCGCAACATCGACTCTCGGCAGGTTCATGGATTAGCCTTAAAAGAAATCGCAGGCTGCTGGACCGTGCATGAATTGAATTCGCTTGCTTAGGCTTAAAAAATTTTTCGTTGAAGTTTCCGAAATGTTTTACGAATTATTTAAATATATGCTTATTCTAACACGACAATAGTTGGATTTGTCTCTCACCTAGCGCTGTTTGGATGCTTGCAGTAAGGCATGACATGATGCACACGTATTTCCCGAGACGCCTACGGAAAGCTAACAAATTCTCACGAGAAAACTTCGTTTCTGGGTATCCGTTGGGGTTTTTCTGGTATTTGTATATAACACCTAATGTGTCATTGTTGAACTCTCAAAGTAGACTACTTTTGTGGCTTTTAAAAACGATTCTTTCGAGAATCCTAAAAGTTGAATTCAAACTTTTGACGGCATTGGTGTGATCTTCATACGAGCCCAAGCATGCGAATGCTAAGCATCATGATTGGGTTTCTTCCATGTTAGGTTAATAACGTGAATGGTCTCAATTTGAATATGCTTTGAACACTTCAGATTTTTAGTAAACGTTCAAGTTTGTTAACGTTTGAAGATTTTTAAACAGATTCATAGAAAAGTTTGTGTAGGGTGAGGTACAAGCACCGTGTATTGCATTAAGTGTAAAGTTAACATATTTATCGCTTGTTTCCCTCAAGAATAGGTGAATGATGAACATCTCTAATTCTTGAGAGCTCTTGTAATATGTAGGATCTAGATACATTTTAGGTGTCACACGCGGGGGGGGAACGAATTTTTGGGATTATTTTTTATAAATTTGAAAGGATTCAATTACCCCGATACTCCTTTATCTTAACTGCGACCTGGAAGCCATTAAAGGTTTGAGCTCACTTTCTATCGTTAATTTTTTAATGGTTTTGAGAAGCGACGCTCAGCTTTTCATTGAAAATTTTAGCAAGGCTTGTAAGTGTCCCCGGGTTATATGGCGGGACAGGCAACCCTCAGCTGTGCGTGGAAGTAACTGGTTTCTGCCATTTTTTAGGTCATGAGCTTTGCAAGTTTTGGGTTCCTGACTTCTCCCTCTACAAATTATGCTTGCAGGTTATTGAACGGGCTGGGGTGACTGCACAGAGGTAGTTCCTTCTTCTGGCTGGTATGCTTAATGGTCACGTGACTAGCAACTGAAATACAGTCTAACTACTATAATTAAATAGAATAAAAACTTGTATAAATTCGGTGAAGTTCTCATTTCACTGGAACTAAGACTCAGAATTGATTTCCTTCTAAAATCCGTGAGGAGAAATCTGACTGGTCATCAAAAAACCTCGAATGTTATTTCACAAATAATTATTAATGAAGTTGACTGTAAAAATAAGCTCTCTCTTTAATAGCTGACTCAAAGTTAACGAGTTAAATGTTCATCAACGAAAACTGGTCCTCCGGGCAAATTCTGTGGTAAAATAATTAGTTTCCGCTTGAAACATTATTATAATGCTGTAAAATTGAGCCCAATTTCACATTTGGTTAGGTCGAATAACTGCGCGATCATTTTAGTATATATTATGAGTGTTTTACATTATATACAATTGTTTGTATTAGAATAAGGGTTGCCATAAGGTGCGGTAGATGTCAATGGTCCTAATTTATTCGGTCCCTTAATTTATATGTTTTCAATCTTTATTGTGATCAATCTGATCTACGATTCCAATGAAATATTTCTTAAAAAAAAAAAA
>JACJUY010000159.1:36332-129390 GCA_014220935.1 Platorchestia sp. MABIK
AAAAAAAAACCTTTATTTTCAATAGAGTACAAACATAAACTGTCAATACGTTGGTTTTTAAAACAAATACATTGGTCAAGAAAACAAAGTGTTTCAATTAGTTAAAGGTCGACTGTGCGCACGGTTTTGTAGGGGATGACTGAATAAAGAGGTTCCCAAAAAGAGGTTCCCTTTGCGCTTGCAAAGGTTATTGAGGTATTTTAGGCGGACACTCAATCACACACCAGAACGTGCTACGCTTGCCATGCTGTGCTATCGGCTGTTTTTACGGTGGACATTATCACTCCCGTCTATCGAAATTAGCTCTCCAAGAGGAATAATGTGAGGCTTTGAGCTGAGAGTTATGCAGGCCTGTTTTTCATTGAAAAAAGTATGTGTTTTGTTTTGTAGTTGTTTAGGATCATCTTTTGCGATTCACTGCTGTCCTGTTTTTCAGCACCTCTGACTTTTTCATCTTCAACTTTTATCTCGTTTCCTAACATTCCTTCTCAACTTACAGTTTCTATTCGCTGGGGATCCTGTGCGGGACACATTGTGTATACTGTATAGATTCCGCGTTCCGTTAACTTTATACTAAATGGTGCATTCATCCTTCCTCTCATTGAACATTTTTGTTGTGGTGAGGAAGGCTGATACTAACTTACAAGCAATAGACTATCACTCCCATTCATTTCCTTTCCTCAGGGATATCTCAAGCTGACTAATCTCTGATTGTTTGAAACAGATTGTTGAAATGCATTTTAAATGCTATTTCTAGGCAGGATAAAAATCGTTTCTTTTACGCCGACCAAATTATCATTTAATTTGCTTTCACTTTCCGGTTCATAAAAGGTTATTGTATTGTTAGCTAGTTAGCTATAACATTCCTAATTATCCGTACGCTACGTACATCGATATTAGCGGAACTGCAAATAATCGGTTCCTGATCGTAACAGGATGCATACGCCAATGCAACCGTCCAGAACTGGGCAAAAGGTTTTTTATTGTTTGTTACAATAGTATTCTAAATTACCCTTACATTCATAAAAGCAGTGCTACAAATAATAAAACACTCCTTGATTACAACAGGGTGCATACGCCAATGCCACCGTCGAAAACTTTGCAAAAGGTGCGTGCTCGGAGTCGGCGTCATCTACAAGGGGCGGCGTCTCACAGAGCAGGCCCCGGCGCCGCACATCCTCCTCTCTCATGGGTACGAAATCAAACTCTGTTGCCGCTAGAAAATCTGGCGCTAAGTCTACTGGTCGCCGCAGACCTGGCTCCAACCCTGCCTCGTGTGAGTACAGCTCTTCTCTGAATTCTGCTGCTACCCTCGCCTCAGCCTTCTAATTACGATGACGCCGCTTTGTGGGTCCCTCTCCGCCTTAGTTTCTTGATTGCTCAGGTCCGCGGTTCGATATTTTTATCCACGAAGATTGATTGTAAATTTCCCAGATTTGCTCTTGTATGGGGAAATGCATGTTTTGCGTTCTGAGATCGTGAATTTACAGTTTAAATCGAAGTGGGTTGCTTTAGCAAGCAGAAACAGAAAAATATAGAATATCTGTTTTCATATGGCGTCTTGTAAATATAGAATAAGAGCTTTCTGCGCCGACGAATTTTCGAACCTGTCGGTTATTAGGTTCCGAGAGATGGGCGTCTTGCATTAATGATTTCAGGTATTTCATCGCTCGTATTTTTGGAGATCTCCTGGCATTGTGGCTGTTAATAATCAGCAGCCTATTCCAAATTGCCCTCACTGATCAAATTCACGATGGTGTTTTGCATCAAAGGGTTTCTCTTTTTTTCTTGTTTAAGGCTTGTCGAGGGGAATTTAGGTGTAGTGAATCCTACTCGGCTTATCTTCAATATTTCTTTTTTCATTTTTTTGTTCTTTTTCTCTTGCATTGAATCTTTGATCTTGTTAATATCTGTGAACGGTGAGACTACATTTCATGGAACATCGCGATGGCCATGCTCAGAGTAAAATCATTTATTTATTTTACACGAGAATATATTCATTCTCATCTCACACCTAACGAACAGTTTGCACTAAGTGGGATTTCAGCTCAAACTTCCAAACATTTGAGAAAAGATGCTGCATAAAAATTTTATTTGTGGAGTCCCGAAAACTTAGTGGTTGTTTCGCTACTGTCTTATTCGATTATTTGGTTATGATGAAATGTTTTAATTTGGAATGTCGTAATTGCACCTATGCTGCATTTCCAACTTGTAGCCACCTTCCTACTATTTTTGGAGGGTTGGTCAGCGATAATATCGTAATCATTCCTCACTAGCTAGGCGTCGGAGGGACCTAGAGCGCGCTTTCAATATTAGGCGGGCCGAGGCGTGTAGTGTATCTGTGTTGTGAACATCGAGTTTGTTGTTAACACTTGGTTGTGTCGCACGTTCAGTGTTCTATTTCATGTGAAGTGCGTCTTTATGTAGATTATTTACCTACATTAGTATATGGTGTGAACAGCCGTTTGTGTCTACCGTTTGTTCTGCGTTTTGAAGCCTGCCTGTAGTTCTTGTAAATTTCGTAGTTATCTATCGAATCGTACCATGGACTGCACTAAACTTCCTGGCATGCTATGTAAACTTGCGTGATATTACTTCTAGGGTTTTCTCGGAAAGAAATCATCGTTCAGTCCGTTTTCAAAGTCTGGTTGCTCGAGTTTGAGAGGATTGAGATTCTTTAGCTGCCCAGGAGTAATAGCTGAGTGGGGATTTTCTGGCATTTGCATTAAATTTCGTGGTTCTCGTGTCGCAGAATAAACCATTCTCAGTGGGATGCCTGGCTTCTCCCTACTAAATATTAATATTTATCATTCTATAGTCCATTGTTGAGTCTGTTTTTGACACTTGCATATTCTCTTACTCTTCAAGTCAAGCGTACTGAGTGGCGGATTTTCTGCGAGAGACTTTTTTTCTTTCTTTTTCTCATTTAATCCTTTTATCCAATTATCTTCCTAACATGGTTTCGCTCTTTGTTTTAGCTGGTGTTGCTGACTGTGCCCACCGCAAAACTGTTACTTGGTGCCTTGATGATTCAAATTGAACAAAATTTGGTCGGTCTCGTTCACTCTCGCCTCAATCAAGGGCTGATAGAAATTGACCTCTAAAATGGGATCAACATTTATGAAGAACTCACTCTAATTTTCGAAGACAATTTGTCTGACACCGTCTAGTTGCAGTAATATTTTCCGTGATGCATGCAATACAGAACGTCATTTGATTTATTAAACGTAGATTCCAGTTGGCTTATCGAAGTAAAAATGCATTCGCATGAGTCTTATGGTTGTTATGAAACTCTGCGAGTTCTGCTTTGACTGAGAGAAGTTCATTTTTTACTTTAGCCTAGGCAAAGATTTATCTATTGTATTACTTTTACCTTTTTTATGAAAAAAGGCAAGTTTAATTTGTGTCCAAAGTATAACCTTTCAAAATAACAATCTTAATTTGAACCGTACACTGGTGTGCAGACCACTGAGAAATTTCTGATTTCTCAAATGTATAACCTTATTTTCCATTGACAGCATGAGTTAATAATGAAAACTTGGGCTACTCATTTGATCCCTAGCCTACCACGGATCGTATTTTGGTGTTCCTGTCTGTTTTGTGTGCCATCACGTCCTTCTTTACTGTCCAGGACGCAACGTAATACTGCTTCTGTTTGAGTTAAAATCTAATACTTCTTTTCCTCTGCTCTCACAGTTGGTGTTATTTTTCGGTTTCAAATCACACGAAAATTTACACGAGAGGGGTGATGGAGAAAAATTTGTTCTAAATTTGTTAAAATTTGTTTCTAGCAGTTTGCTCTAGATAAAAATTGAGTTGGATGAAAAATACTGTTAGGTGAGAGTGAGCTCGAGTGTATTGCGATGGAAAGATCTACAAAAATCGAATGAATTTGGTTTGAGTGAAAATAGTCGAATCAGCAAGTGTTAGGAAATACGACTGGAAGTGAAATTCACATGGCATTGAAACTGGTACAAGAAACGAATTATTTAGAAGCTAAATATTAACCCTTTATCGTTCCAAAGGACCATATATGCGCATAAAGTCCTCTTTCAAAAGTTGCCTTGAAAGATTTTTTTTTTATTTCTTCCGTAATATGTTTCTTGAAGTTCACTGCCGATTGGCCGTTCCTTCCTCATGCTGATGTCGATGACAACCTGATGCTAATGCCGGCCTATATTGCCGGTAGTTGTGATAACCGTTAAATGAAAATGGTGACGCCAAGAGGTTAAGTTTTTAGCGAATTTTACGGTAGTACACGATTGTCTTAATGTTAAACTCGGGAATGCAGAGTATGAGACATTGAAAATTCTGGTTCAGTTTCAGAATAAACACATTATACTTGCGTCAAGCTTAGTTTCATATCTTTTGCAGCGGAAGAGAGAATGGGGAATGCGAGGGAAGATTGGATGCGTATTTGCTGAAAAGCTGAGAAGTGAAAATTGTCTGTTGTAAGAACAGTTATGAAATTAGGTAAGGCCTCCGACCGAATTGGTGAAAAGATGTACACTACACAAGGTAGGGAGTTGGCTACAGGAAACCATAGAGCGTTAACATTTATTGAGTGGGAGGGTGCTCGTACGGTGTTTCAATTGTGTAGATAAAGATGCTGTAGAAATTAAAATGTTAAAATGGGATACTGTTCGGTCTTATGGCAATTAGTCCCTCCTATTTACAAATACGACTGCGATTGAAGCTGCAGTGTAAATTGAGTGTTACTTGGGCCGAAAACGATGTTGTGTTTCTCTGATATCAAGGCATGATCGTGAGGAAGACACTTGGGAATTGAAAGATGTAGTGTCTCAATGACTTGTGTTTGTCCTTAACATACAATGATAGTGATGCGTTTTACAAAAAGTTCGATGTTTTGTGCGGGTTCATGAATATCACGTTTCTCCTTAATGAGGCACATTATATGCAATAGGTTTAGGTTAGCTAGGCTTGTCTATCCCATGCTATAGGGACTGGCGCCTTCAATTGGGGTATACCTACTGTTAGGATACCTCAGCTATGTGTAGATAGACCTTCGGGACTTCAATCTTTCGTGCCCACTCTGCTTTCTCCAGTTTTCATGCCTTTTTTACTCTCTGTTCCTTGTTTTTACTTCCTCTTCTTCTCTAATTTGTCCCTATACGCAGGGTATTTTTTGTGGGGACACATCTTGTAAATTGATTCCCTATTTTCTCAAGTCCATGCTAATTGGTGCCTCCCACTTTCTCCTCTTTGAAACAAGGGTTATGTGATTAGGTAGACTTAAAACTACTTTTTAAATAATTTAATTTCTGAATATCATTTCGTGAAGACGAAGGATGCTAATAAGTGAATACACATAATTTTGAAAAATACACTCTTTTCAAAAGTGCATTGTATAGGGTAAGAACTTGTGAAAGACTGAAAATAATTGTCTTTTGTGTGAAATTATGGAGACTTGAATGCAATCTGGAGTGGCGGTATTAATTGGCTTTCCTTACTTTGTGGAGATGAAGCTTGACGTGATTCGACAAAACTTATTTGCCTTTGACCTAATGTTTTGAATAACTACCCATACGTAGTAGTCCTAATACTATCTCTGTAGTGCTCTGACCTGAAAAGATAACGTAGTGAATGTATGCTCTCATGTGTAGAAATAGTATAAGGTATGTTGTGTAGTACAACGATCGTGCATTATTTGGTGTGTGTGATACACTAGTTAGTATAGAAAGTGCTTGCCTCCTATCATCTCGGCCGTGGTAGTGCGCTGCTCAACTTGCAGGTGAGTGAGAGCATGCATTACCAGATAGTGCCTCGATATTTGTGCATGAGTGCTTCGCTCTTCGAGAACACGTGCACACTTTTAAACGTGTCCGTTTCTTGCATGATAAGAGGAGTATGCAGATTGCTGGATCTCAATATGCAGACAGCTGAATCTCCTCTTGCATGAATTGTGAGGCTCATATCCTTTTTTGTGTCATTACCGTTGCCCTCCATAGAACTGATTGTGCCCGTTACTGTATCATACAATGATGTGAAACAAGCAGTTGGACAGTTTTAAATTAATTCGCTTAATGCCATAGTAGTTTCTGAATCAATGAAGCCGCAAAACGTATATAATAAGCCACAATATACATTGACGCACTTCGCTGAGTATCGAAAATTTTATACTTTTTTGAATAATGAAATACTGAATAACTCCCGAAGTACATGGTGGACAACAAGTATTTTGATGGCTTCTAAAACACGTTTTATGTGATTTCTACGAGCTGAGGCAGCTAGAATAATTGAAGCTTATGGAAAAACTTGAATGGGATGACCTGCAAGGTTATCAGGAAATTTCATGGTTAGTTTTACATGAGAAGCCTGCCTAAAAGCACTACAACATGACGATACAAAATGAGTTTTCAAAAGATATTCACAACCGTGTTATTTAAAATGAGCTATTGGTAACTATCCAAGAATCTGTTACATCGTGAACAAATGAAACATGACGAGGACCTTGGAAAGTTTTTCATGACTCGTGAACACCGTGAGATTTCAACTAGTTCATGAAACATGTTACACGAGGTTAAAAATAACCCGTTTGTGACCAGAGATGAACTTCAGAAAGGTCTTAGTGATGTCAAACACATGTCTGTAAGATAATAGTTAATAATGAACTTCTGCGACAAACTCAAATCACCATCTCCTCGCAAGACCCTTTTACTGAAGAAACAACGTTTAAAGTCAAGATTGCAGTTTTCGGAAATACATTTGGGACACGAAAAAAAATTTTGAAACAATTTTCCGATCAGATAAACGCAAGATAGTCGTTTGGGTTGTGAATAATGTAGTGTTTTGCCATTATGTTGTAAATAATGTAATGTTTGGCCTTTGTGTTGAGAAAAATGATGTCACTCATGTTTGAAGAAAAGGTGGAGCTGCATAGCAGTGCATACACTCAGATGAACACCGTCCCAACTGTGAAACATGGTGTGTAGAGCATAATGGTATGGCTTTACTTTGCATTTTCACATTTCTCTGAGGCGTTCAAATACTTTTTTCACCATGTTTTGTTAAATTCTATGCATGTTTTAAATACATGACAATTATGCTACGATCGTTCTATTTTTCGTAACATTCTCAGTTATGTGTTTTCAATAATTGCTTTAAAATAACAGTTTTCCTGTCCAAACTCTTGCGTCAAATCACTGTACATCTATCGAATTCACATGTATTTTCTCTTTAGCTCTCGAGAGGTAACCGATTATAGGAATTTTTCTGCCAAGGAAAGTACTCGCAGTATCACATTTATCTCTTTCTGCGCCATACACCGAAATGCCCGAGCAAAGGTGTACAATTTGAGCGGGTAATCAATCTACTGTCCTTCTATTGGGGCTTGAAGCGTGGCGCAATTGCCATGGCCTCGGCACATTAGGGTGTGTCGAATTCTGCACAGTTTACGAAAAACAAATTGCTTTGTTGAACGATTTTTATCTTAGTTAGCGTCGCTGGCCTGATCTTTTTCCAACAGGATAATTTTCAATTATTTTAAGAGCTATTCTATTGTCTATGTAACCAGTCTGGCTACGTCTCTTCTGTATGCTGGGACTGTTCTCGACTTTTTAATCGCATTATTTTCCGTTTCATAGAACTTCAAATGGCTAAACTCGTTTGTTGAATTTAGGATCTAATAGAATATGTCATGAGTTCAGGTACACAGTATTTGACCACTTGTGTTATTGTTGCGGTATTTGAAGAAGTTTTATACAAAGGCATTTTTAGCCAAAGAATTTATAAACTTCAGAGCAGCTACGAGCATCTAAACTTTGCATTTGACATCTCTTTGGCTATGTTGAGTGGTGTTCGATATTGCAGCGGTGACGTGCGCTGTTCTCAAAACAGAGTAAATGTATTTTGAAAATATTTTTTCGATAAAAAGTTATGCACATGTTGATTGGAATTACACCCTAAACACTCGCACTTTATGAGCCCACTGGCAACTTATTTCATGCCTGTCAGTTATGTCATTTTCTTGATGAATAAATTATCACACAACTATAAATATTCAATTTCGTTGTTTGTAAGTCTGCATTCTTTTTACTTTCAGTGTAATGGTTAACGTGAAAGTGAACTGAAGCTTTTTATTCTCTACAAATCTGACGAAAGTATTAGGATTCCAAAAACTAGACGATGCACCGAAGCTATGCTAGTTAGAATAGTTATATCATTTCTGGGGTAAAAACAATCAATTAAATACAGAGCAGGAAGTATAGCTCTATCATTATTATATGTATCTTTTTTTGAGGAGCAGTCATCATGAAAGGCCTCAACTTTTCAATTAAAGATGATATCACTAGCGATTTAGCCTTGGGCAAATTGCTCAATAGCGTTCTTCATACCTTTCTCTCATTTTCAGAGTAAATTTTTTTCTGTTTGCGCCCATTTCCTATCGCAGGGGCTTTGGCTGAGGCATTTCAAAACACGAATTTATTTTCAAGCTTTCTCATATTTGGCGTGAGCTGACACATTTCCCTGGGCAATTATCAGTTAAAAATGACACTTTTCAGCTACTGCTGTTTAATTTTTTAACCAGAAAATGACATCAGTACTGCGAGAGGTACGAGACGAATGACAATAATATGCATTACAGTACATTATCGAATCCCATTATCAGGCATAGGATAGTTAGATTTGACTATCCTGTGATGTGGGGACGGGCGCTTGCAAGGAGGATACTGTTAGATTACCTAAGCTATAGATAGACCATCGGGATTTCTATCTTTCGTGCTCACTTGGCTTGTTTACGTCTTCATGCCTCCTTCATAGTCTTTTCTCACTCTTCCTTCTTAACTTGCTGCTTCTATGCGCAGAGTATCTAATGTGGGAACACCCTTATGCACAGATTACCCGTTTTCTGTAGTCCATACTAAATAGTCCCGTTTCGCTCTCTTTGTATCGCCTTGATTGTGGCTAGGGAGTCTCAAACCAACTAACATAATAATTTTAAAATTAGATGCAAGTTCTACTATGTAGAAATAACAACAAGCAGGACCGATTTATTTGACACGAGATTTATTCCGGTTAACTTGAGCTTGATGTGCAGTTGACCAACAAATGAAGCGCATCAACACGCTGCTGAACAAAGCTCGCTGCAAGCCGCGCAAGATGCTGCTCCCGGTGACAGAGGCCGCCTGGCTCACCGACGAACAGCGCAGGTACTTCACCGAGAGGGTGCACCTCGAGCCTTGCATGGTGGAGGTGAAGCGATGCGCAGGTTGCTGTGCCAACGAGCTCGTCGAGTGCTCTCCTGTTAAAAGCAAGAACAAAACTATTCCGGTGAGTTTCCCTCCTTAAGTTAGCTTGTGATCGTTTTTTTTCGTTCGTGTGTTGGCGCACCGTCATGTTTATTTGTCGCGCAGCGATGAAGTGTACATGCGCCTTCAATTTGATCAATTCTAAAACCATAGTTCTGGTTTCATTTGCACGCTGGAATCTTCTTTGAGTCTTAGCTGTTCTCTCGAGTCCCTGGCGCACTGCGTAGAAATTTTAGACTTTATGGTTTTTGGTTATTGACAGTGTTGAAAATTTTCATATAACTTGGCTATTATGGTGCAAACCTTCGTATGCTTATCACCATGGATAGTCTCGTACCTAAGCTTGAAAGCTGCTTTATTTCATCGATGTATCATTTTGCGTTCATTTTAAACGAAAAATGCTCTCGTTTCATTCATGTCAGCTTTGGATCTTTTTGACTTCAATTTTTTTTTCACATAAAATATGCCAATCCAAGGCCAGTTTCTTCATCAATTTAGTTACCAAAGTTTATTTAGCTCAAAAAGATATGTGTTCCTTAGTTTAGAATTTCATCCATTGTGCATGCGTGAAATTTTTCTCTATGCTCTAGCGTGATATTCTTCTTTGTTCTAGCGTAATGTTTTTCTCTACTTTAGCGTAATGTTTTTCTTTACTTTATCGAGATGTTTTCTCTACTTTATCGTGATGTTTTCATTACTTTACTATGATATTTTTCTTCACTCAAGCGTGATATTTTATCCCACTTTAACGCCCAGTTTGTCTCTGCTCTAGTTCCTGAAGCTGGAGAGCTCGGGGAATATGGCGCGCAGCAGCAACCGAAACTCTGATGAATCGATAGAAAAACTCTTAATCGAATTTCATGTGAAGTGCGACTGCGGTTGCAAGGTGAGTCTTGTGTGCCATTGCCCTGTGTTGCCTTGTCATTTTTTGTGACATCTACTGTTTGTGGCCTATGCCGCAACACGCCCTCCCATCTTGACCATAGGTGTACTTCCATGTGCCTAAGTTGGTGCTTTTTGCATATGCTGATTGCTCGAGAAACTTTCTAATGCTTTACTAAGTGTGACAAAAAAAAGCTGTTTTATTTACGAAGAATATTGAAACATCTTAAATCTAGATTTGAAAGATTTTTCCCAACATTGAAACCTCAAACTGGCACTTTTTTCAGCTTCGTGTTTGTTTTACTTCCAACCTCAAATAAAATTCCAACTTCAACATCGATAACGGAACTAACCTCAACACTGCTGTAAGCATTATAAACTCCAACCTTGCTCATTTCCACCCTGTCCAGCTCTGTCATCCCAGCTCCGGCCTCGCCCATCTCTACTCTGCTCACTTTCGATTTTACTCTTATTTTCAGTCCTATCGCAAAGTCATTCCTAAATGAATTACTCATTTTCCTTGGCTCAGCTTGGGAATGCTTCCCTGCTCAATCTGTTTATCTCTCGCGAAATAGTATCTCTATGAAAATTATGGTTTTGTTCATAAGATTATCCGCACGTGTATATCAGTTCCATGTTTTATTAATTTAACTCTAATGCGAACAACGATTTTGCTCGGACGTAACGTTAACGGCTGCTGACATCGATGTTAACTTGACACATACTGTTGTTAAGTGCGTGTAATATCATTCGCAGAACTTACGTTAAACTAGGACCTCAGATTTTGAGTTCATTCAAGGTTTCATTCGCTGTAAGCCTGCAAGTCGAGACCAGTGGTCTACTTTCAAGGACACAATCTATCTGTGAATTATGCTTCGTCTCCTCTCAGGGGGATACAACTATTGTATCAATGGGAATTAGCGCTCCCAGGGGGAAAATGCGAGGGCCGGAGCTGAGAGTTAGGTAGGCTTTCAATTTGTTTAAATAAAATGGTTTTTGCTATGTTAAGGACCACCTTTTTCGGTTCACTGTCGTCCTGTTTTTCAGCACCTACTACTATCTTCTTCAATTTTAATCTTGTTTCTTGAACTTCTTTCTCAACTCACTGTTTCTATGCTCATTCTGCATAAATTCCGCATTCCCTTATCTCCATACTATATGGTGCCTTCCTCCTTCCTCTCTTCGATACGCTTTTTTTGTAACGGTTAGGGAGGCTATAACTAACATATAATCTGATCTTATGCTTCTTCTTGCAAAAATCTCAACTTATAGAGATGAAAATCCGTCCAAATTATTCAACTGATACGATTCTTAATTCAAAATATAAACTAACTTTAATTTATTTTTATCTCTACATGATAAATTTTACTTTAGATTTAATATAACTCAAGAGTCGACTGTAGGGAGTCTGAGCCGGAGCTAGAAGCTCAAATAAAGCTGATTATATCTTTCATATACCTTATGTTATGATAGAATTTAGTCTCAAATCCTGTGTGTGCTAGCTTCATTTCAGTGAATGTGATCTTTTTCAAGTAGAATTGAGTAAATGCCCCATTAATGTGGCATTTCATAAAACTTCTCCTTCGTGTGGATGTTTACTAGCAATTATGCAAGAGATTGTGTCCACACGCCGTTCGCTCAGTTCACTTGATTATATCAATGCGTGATTTAAATTATTTCAGATTAAAGAGTGTACGCGGAGTCAAATATATGACAAAGAAGACTGCTCCTGCCGCTGCCCCAACCACGACCGCTGGTGTCCACATGACCAGGTACGGAGTTTTGTCGCTTTTCTTCCTTACGTATGTAATACTACGTTCAGAATCTGAGACGCTGTCCTCAAATACTCAACATAATTTTTTAAGAACGTGAGTATTCATGTTACTTGAACTCTGACAGGGCCGCATGGTCTAATTGCATTCGAGTAATGCTGTGGCCAAGCTTGCGGGTTGTAGATTCGCTAGGAAGTTGCCATAGCTAAGTCAACCGTGAAGAAAAATAACTGGAGAAGCGGAAATAAAGAACTCGGCTATCATATAATTCCCTTCTAGGTGATGTGAGAAATCAACCGCCAAAATTTATGCTGAGTTAATTAAAGAGATTCAGCTTTTCTTCACGTTTCTCAGTTTTACAGCTTCGTGGGATATCGCAAAAAGTATTTTTCAAAAAAAAATGTGAAGAAACTTTTACATGAGCTGGTGTTTCTAGTACTTTTAAAGCATGCTCAGGTGGTGGCAGTTGTCTTCATTGGTTCTAAATGTGAATTAAACTCTAGTAACGAGGGCCAAACATCGAAATAAATATTCAGGACAAAATTTGTTTTACTTCTGTTATTTTTCCCTGTGTGCACATGAGGGAAGCGAATGAGTTCGAAGAAATAATTTAAAGTATCACTGAGGCTGAATTTTATTTACACATCGCTGATCTTGAGTTGCAATTCGTGAAACGTTCACATAGATGTGTCCATGTCTGAACCAAGCAGGTGAAACTGAGAGCAAAATTGAACGTTCCTTTTGTAGTAGTATTGGCAGAAATTCTTCTTAAGTACCAATACAAGGTTTACCCAACATGTCATTTACTCTACAATACATTTGTTGCCAACTTAGAACTCAATTCTCCCAAAATTTATCACCTGTTTTCGAGATTATGCAAAATTTTAAATTTGTTATCAAATCTAAATCATATTTATTATTTGACCTGATGTAAATTAATTTTTTTCATTGGTCAAAGTCGTAGCAATAAATCACGCTAAATGAAATAAATTTTTATTTGAGGGAAAGTTTATTGACGGACCATCAAGTTTTTCCATAGTTCCTCCTTTGCATGAAGTTGTTTGAGAAAAATAAGATCCTTTGCAGTGCTATCGTTGTGCATCATGTTCGTTGTGTTACTGGAAGGAAACTTCGTGATATAATTTTTTTTAGCAAGTTTAAAATATTACCGAGCTTGGCGCTGGCCCCACACGACGTCATAAAAGATCCCCTTGTCCAGCTGGTATCAGGAGCTTCTAATCATCCAAATATTTTGGTGTGAAAATTTATGACATGTCTGCAAGGCCTGTTTTTGGTAATATCGATTAGTTTTGTCGCTCTCCTTCCCCGTAGAATAAAGTTCCTAACCTTCGTGCTATCTAATATTCATTGAACTGAAAACTTCAAACCTGAAATTATTCTATTCTCGAGAGTGCCAAATTTCATTTGTTCTCACTTCATTTTCTCTATCTTACGGCTAGGAACATTTATATTGTATATTGTGAAGGCTTAGCGAACGTGTAATAGCGGTACTAGCGCAACTTGAAACTCGCCTCACATAGACAAACTACCTCTTTCACGCAGTATTTCGACGATGAGGAGTGCGGTTGTAGGTGTCGACGACCCCGGGAGTGTTCGTCAGGGATGATATTCGACACGCGTACGTGCAGGTACGTTGTTCTCCCTTTAAACTCTTGGAGGTATATTTCATTTTGAAACTCTATGGGTGGAAATTTACAAAACTCGGAAGTTACTGGTGAGCCGAAAGAATCTCAGGCGCGACCTATTTTGAATATAAGTACAATTTCTATTTAGAACAGACACAGGTGCCAATAATATTTTCATACCGTTCTGAGGAATCGGGTAATGAATAGGGGACTTGTATTTCAACTGCTATGTCCTTGTCAGAGCATTAGAAAGTTCTCTTTGTGTGTGTTTATCATTTTATGCCTTCGTTGTGAAGATATCTCTATGATTATGGATATTTTTTCGTACGGTAATGCCATAACCTTATTAGCACTACAATGTTTTAGTGATGTATGATTTCTTAGAAGTGTGACTCGCCTGCTACTCCTTATTTTTACTCATGATTACAAGTATAGTTTTGTTGATAGTAAAAATTTTCATGTACATGATGATTGCTTTATCGCTATTTTACTTTTTTAAATATTTCAATCTTTTAAAATTTATTCTCTCTTGGCTTATACTTAGACCATCAGTAATTTAGTACTTGAAATAAATGACATCCCTCTTTACTTTAGTTTACGCATAATCTGATCGGTTCTATCTGCCTTTTGGTTTCAGAATGAATGCGCTAAACGGTTAAGTAGCAAAAAACTTTCTTAAACATTTTTTGTTACGACGAATCTATGTTATATCGTTTCCTAAACTGGCGTTCTAGTCTTTTTTCTATGTTCGATGAAAATTTCGGTGGTATTCTGAGGTGTATATAGTCTGATTCGTAACCCTTGTCCCACTGGTATGTAACCACTAACTTAGATGTCTACTAACTGAATTTTCTCCTTCAACTTTCAACACACCTACTCCAACATGAAAAACATTCATATGTTCCAACCATCCACCATATTGAATTCATGCATTATGAACACCTTTTTTGGCGCCAGATGTAAAGTGGAAGATGTTTTCTATGCGGAGTATGTTCTCCTGTAAGACTGAAGACTGTTCTGGGCAAAGTACGTCTATTTGTCGGAGTACTACCGAGTCCGTCAATCTGTGCAAGCGTTATAGATGTGAACATTGATTGGGTCTAGAGATAATTTGCATCCGCGACTCCTTGTCCATCGTGTTCAAAACTTAAGCTATGAGTTAGGAAGTTGATATAGCAAAAAAATATCCGATAATACAGAAAGCAAAGCGATTTCTTCCTCAATCTAGTGAAAGTATGATCAACTCTGGCTATAAAGTCAGTAAATACAGCGGCGTAGAATTGTATTATTCTTAAAAGTGTTCGAAATTCTGATTATATTTGTATTTGAAAAGTTTCCACCTGAACTTAGGGTTCAATGTAGCAAAAAAAAAACGTTTTTAAGGAAATGTAAATTTTTACTTCAGTACTATAGAACGATTTGTGCATCAATATTTCTCGCTGTGTATAGTCTTCATTCCCTAATCCATGAACATAAAAGTACAGTGTATGTTATATTATAGTCGTAGAAACACGTTTCAGTGTCGTAGTAAATTTAGTTTCAACAAATACAGCAATCCAACAATTCATCGCCGTTTCCAAAACAACTGTTGTGAGCACGCGCATTTACACATAACACACACTGAGACACAGGACAAAGCGCCGGGATCTGCATGCTAACATCGGGCGAGCTTCGTCGTCTGCATGTGGTGAGCGAAGCTCTTGATTAAGATCTCTCTGCAGGGCGGGAGTAAATAGTCTCATTTGGTCGAACTTAAAAACGGATGAAAATAATATTCTAATCTTACAATTAAGTTGAATGATGCTTCATATGAAAGAAAACAAAGATTTGTTTGATGAGAGACAGCTTTGTATGCATGGCGTCCCAGGTCCTTCACTGTTTACTGAAGGCTCTTTACTCGTTCAGTTTCTCTAGCTCTGCAGAACTGGGTTCACAAACTGACAATCTTTGAGCCGCAAATCTCCCATAGTGTATTCTCGTCTCTGAGATATTGTTTCTGGTCACACAACTAAAGTTCACTGAATTTTCAAAGAATAATGAATAAATTTAAGAGCGCTATATAAAAGTTTTTGTATCTTTCACTGGCGGTTCAAGGACTTGTCAAGTTACGAACCGCCTACATAAGGTGTTGGTCCTGGTCTTATGCACGGACATGTGTGGTGTCGAGCGAGCATCGAGAAGCAGCTGATAACAGCTCATTTTAGGGGTCGCTTCTCTGCTTGCGGGAACACCGATGTCAAACTCATGGGCGTTTGCCCCAAATTGTGTTCTGCATTTTCTTTTTTCTTCAGATAGGTATCTGCTCTGCTTTCTAATACCATTAACACACGCTTTAACTATGTTGATAATTCTTTAATTATATTTTTCCCATTCGAACGAAGAAAGTAAGAAATAATAGGCTAGTTTCTTTGGATGTAAACCATTTGTATCTTTTCAAAATAGAAAGGGAGTACTTTAACTCGAAAATTTGGTGCGGAAACTCATCATGTAGTGATAAGCTCTTGTGTAATGCCTATACAACTGCACAATGCGCCCGTTTGAAGAGTTCGGTAGTGCATACTTTTCTGGGATGAATTTTTTGTCAGCATTGGAAATTAAAAAAAATTGACATCTTCACTTTCTCATTTTTCTCTCTTCCAAGAATATTTTGCGTTTCTTGTGATAGCAGCGCGCAGTGTTAACCACAGGATTTGTTTCAGCTGTACGAGGTAGACGGATGCGCCATGCAGCTGCCCAGCACCGAACAACCATCTCCAACCCTCTCTTCCAGAACGGATTTTTTCACCGCAGCCGTGGACACCGCACTAACTCTACAGCTTGAAATTGTCAAGGAAAATTGAAAGATTTCCAACTTTTTCCTAAATTTGCTAGAATATTGTGATCCAGAAACCGGAATCTATTTAAATATTTTATGAGTATTTGACGTTGACGCTTTCGGCATTCTAAATAATTTGAATTCCTCAGGTTTGTTACTACTGTAATTTTGTTACATACCGCTAAATATTCAAGTTGCAAGGGATTCATTTAAAAAACAATATGTCAAAGTCTCGGCAACTGATGCTATTACCGGGCGATACTAGCACTAACACGAATTTTCATGCTGCACTCACGATGAGCCAATTTTGAAAACGGAAGAGAAACGAGAATCCACAACTTTTTGCTGCGCCGAACTTTGTATCCGCCATACTTATGTTAAGTTGTCATTTCGTTGAAATGAGGCATTTACTAATCCTATAAGACCTCAGTATCTGACCTGCAGGACACCAATGATCTTGAAGTTTTCATTCATATTTCTCATATTAATGAAAACTTTGTTGATGGGAAGTGGACCATAACCCAATGTATCACTCATGTTCTAAGTTAATTCGAACCTTGTATGGTTGAATAAGCTAGTTTCTGGAAGAACTTTGAATTTCGCAGAGGATCTTCGTTACTACTTGAAAAAGAGCAACATTTACCCACTTGTGTTGAGTGTTTCACCTAACTTTTCCGCATATTACTCGACAATTATGCTTTTAACGGACCAATTATTTAATGTAAAATTTTATTAAATCAGTATTAGGATGTAACTTCGCTATTATTAGCACTACATAGATATGGAATTTAGAAAACTATTGAATTTGACAACCTTTGTTGTGAGTTCTGCAGCATCCCCAATAGGCTTTTTCATTTAAATTTGCCCCCTTAAAACTCTAGTGGATGATTTCCATGTTATTTCGTCCTAGCCTTGGAAGACGCATCTTCTGTTCTACCACGGATTCTTTTTTGGATCCCTTTAAAAGATACGATTCGCACTTCGTGGCTGTGTCTATTCATGGACATTCAATTACTTAAAATGACCAGATGTCTTTGCAATATTTCACAACAGTTGTGAAATGCGAACGTCATCGATGACATTCAAATCACAACTTGCTTCAATGGGCTGCAGTAGCCGAATAGCTTTGGTTCACCTCAGCTTTGTTGTAATATCTGCTATTGTGTTTTACCGACAATGGCTACCTATATCGTTCCATGTTCCTCGTCATATTGTTCAATGTACCTTATTTAATGTTACTGTGTACAGTTAAACTAGATGTCATATTTAGGGTAAGGAATTTGTTTGTGAGCTGGTCCGAGGGTTTATGGCAAAAAATGTTTTTGTTCAGACTGCTATGATAGTAAGGCGAGAGAAGCGGCCTCGCACTCAACCTATACCGTTGCACAAGTCCAGTATGACGTTGATTTAACGTCATGGCCTGAAGGATACTCGTACCTTCCTTTATTCCAATCCACCCATGACAACTTTTAGAACTAGTAGGCAAGTCATGTTAACTGTTCGCAAATAACAATTTGACGCTTTGAATCATCAAAATTCAAAAATTGAGATGGAACAAAAGTCTAGTAGTCTACAAACTTATAGTAAACTTGACGCAAAGGGTAGGTTCGAAGTTTAGTAACAAGTTGAGCCACTCCAGTTGTGCCGTCAATTGTTCATTCTAAAAATCGATGTTTTCATGTTTAAATTTGCTCCAGGTTGTCCGTCTCGTAAATTACTATGTTGAACGTTTGTCGGAGAAAGCGCGCAGCATGTTGACAACACGTTATGGTATATAGTCAACGCAGGTTGTATTGAAAGGTTTCTTGTTCCAAAATAGTGCGCCGCAAAAAAATAAGTTCCATAGGTTGATACCTTTATGCAATTCTTCATTATTCTAGTCTTCTTAATAACCATATGGATATACCGATATTAAGCCTGGGGCATGAATGTTTTTTAAATGGTAAAAAAGACAGAGTGTCCGGTCTCGCAGCGCATGATTTATGCGTTGAGTGCATTTTACGTTCCTGATGAATTAGAGGCAAAACACAATTGTAAATGTAGTGCTTTTGAGGGCAATGAACCAGTATTTCTGTTGATCAATTCCTTCAAATAGCGTGATTTACAACGCACTAAATCAGTTTGAACTTCATGTGTTACTGTGACATGGGCTACTTATCGTACGTACTTTTGTAAAAAAAAAATTACAGCTCAATTCCCATGGGCCAATTTCTAACGAGAAATTTCTTCAATTAAGTTACAGCTGACAAAATTGAATCCTATTGTTAACGCGTTCATATTTTCATATTTACGGATGCTTCCGGAAGAAAAATGAGCAGCCTTCTGAACACAACTGCCAGAATTGTTTACCGAAAAATTATAATGAAGAAAATATTTCTAGGAAAAAGTTTTTATTTACGTACTTGATTTATTTTTATATAAATTCAAAATAAGCCCCAGAGCTCTACACTTTACAGTTGAATGTTTTTACTCTAGTTTCAAACTATTATTTCATCAGTGGAGTTGTTCCTGTTTAATTTAAGCGATTGAATGAATGATTCACAGTTGAGGTTGTGTTTGACTTAGTGCAAGCACGTACTATAAAGTTGGCTCATTTCATTGATTTTTGTATGTAGGTATTGAAGTCGCGTAAATTAATGATATCAATGTGCCACCAATTACTGATGTTGACACTTGACTAGTGAGAATAGTTGACAAGGTTAAATCACATATTTATCTCGCAAAGAATTACCGATAGCCGAAATCATACGAAAAAGCAAACAATCGACAAAATTACTTCGCAGTTATCAGGAATGTTACAAATGTCCCCACATTTCACTTGAAGTCAAGCAGGACTAGTTAATTTATCGTTTTAGTTCGCTAAAAACGATATGAGAACACTCGACACAGGCTTGATACCTTATAATTTTATACATCAAATGAAGCCGAAGTAATTTTTTACCTTAGAATTATAGTTTAGCAGATTGTCATGAACGTGCCTTTCAAGGTAGGAATGATGAAAACATTCATGGATTAAGTTTCTAAAATTGCTTCGAGGAGCAGGTGCTGTGGCAAATCCCGATTCAGGTCTTTGGGATGCCACAGGTTTTCGAAGGTAAGATTACAGTAGCGAGTTTGTTGTTTAAATGTTATATATGGATTGTGTATACTCAATAAAGGACTGCAGTGAACAGTCTTAATGTTTGTCCTAGCGACCGTTGCGGTTGATGTGGTCTGAAACGTGTTCGTATGGCTCGAATGATTAACTTGCCGTGAGAACTAGGGATCAAAAGTCTACTGTTGTCGATCAAGTCAATTTTTTGTATCCAAGTTTGTATAATCTAAGATAAATATCGATCTACAGGTTTACCAACTATTAGACATCAAAGATTATTTGTAGATGGTTTAGCATGACCTGAATCGAACTAATAAAATTCCATAGAAATAAGAAAATCTTTTTATCCCTAGGTGCTCGCGACACTCCCCGTGAACCCTAGTTCTATGAAACAAGCCAAATGTCACATACTGCAAGGTTTCTGCTAATAACGAGAAAGACAGAAATGGAGGCAAAACTACTCGCATTCATTAAAGCAAACTACTATTGACATAAGTCAAATAAAACTTTTCACACAAATGTTATTTCCTCTGATAAAGTTAAGAAAGTTATCGAACATATTTCAAGAGTCATGGGTTCAAACTTCGTCGAGTAAATACATTCAATCTAATGAATCGGGTAATAATATTCTCTATTGCAAACGAAAGCCAAAAAGATGATTAAAATTATCACAATTAACTAAATACTTCGTAGAACTTGACACTACTGCTGCATAAACATCGCAACAATTTTGCCATTTTTATCGAATATAGGCTAAATAGAAACCATTATCGTGTATAACTACGGTATACGAGCAGTCATTACTTTCAGGATCGTAGTTAGAGGACAAAACAAAGAGGATCTGTGACTACACAGATCCTCTGCACAGTCACAGAACACAGTCTGCTAAATGCAAATGTTTCCAACTTCATGTGCGTCCAACTTCAATGTTCTTCAAATCTGAATAAAAATCGTTACATAGAAACTGCGAAAAAAATAGTCCGCATATAAATCCTTATGAACACTAAAAATGGCAATTCAATCATATTAAACGAAGCACTGATGTGTTGGTGCGTCCTTTTGTTGTGTATAAATAAATATGTGTGACAGCAGCCAGCAATCGTATATTGGCAGCACCGTGCTTTAATAATTCGAAAATGATGCTGGAATCATGCCAAGCCTGGAACATTTGCTCTAAGCAGAATGTGCACAGTGACACGAACCATTTCTATCCTCAAACTTAGATTTCTCAGAAGTCATCCTACATCATGCACATGAAGATAATTCAAAATGACTCATGTTTTCACTGTTGATGGCGCCTCTTGTTGATCGATTCAGTAGAAAACGGAACATGTATCGCTCACAGATCGGTAATGCTAAAACATAGAACCGAGGCACAGCAATTTGATGAGTACACTGCTCACCCATTTTACTGTCCATGTACACCAACATTTGCTAGAACGGTACTTCAAAAATAGCCGAGTTACGCTTGAAATGCTATACTGGGAACAGGAGGAAAGTTGACAGCACATCGTTTTAACTGGCGTAGCAGATCGTACACAAGAAATGCCTTCGTCTCTGACCTTAAATTCAATTTTTCTAACTCGGCAGATTAGTTTACACTCTAATTTAGTTTAACCCTCTACAATCAAAACAAAAATGTTTCTTAAAGAGCAAGAAGACGCCATTTTGAATGGAATTTAAGGAAACGGGGAATCAATGCACAAGATTTGCTCCCACATACAGCCTCTAAAACAGCAAGACAGAAAGAAGTTTATGAAACCAGATAAAAGTTAAAGAAGTAAATGACGAGCACTGGAAAAACCGGTGACGCGAAACGTGGGTTCAATATAAACAAAGAACCTATTCTACTCCAGAAAAGGGCCTACCTAATTTTCAACTCGGGACCTCGCATCTTCCCCCTTAGATGCTGACCCAGCAACGAGAGCAGGTAAAATACTTTTCATAGATTTCGAATCCAAGTTACACCTGGGGAATGACTTGTCCCACCTTCCGCGGAAGACCTACACGCAGGACTGATGGAGAAATTACTTCCGATGTAGATGTAAAATCATAGTTCACTCATAACAAGATCCCTGAGACAAGGACTTAGTCTCAGAATTCATAAAAGAATGAAACCTTGGAAAATTCATCAAAAATAATTTTCCACTCTTCTGCTACAGAAAACTATACTGTCTACTGAGCTAGTCAATACAATCAAAGCAACAGTAGCGGCCATAATGGTTCGGACAACTAAGAAATCGACAAACTATCATCAATATCTTCAATACTAAAAGCTGCAACGAGCTCAATTTATATACACATGTGAAGCCACATGTCTTGTCTAACAGGTGTTAAAATCTTAAATCATTTGGGTGAACAAAACACAAGTTGTAAACAAACACATTTGAATAGTAAAAATTTCATGTGATCAAAAAAGTTCGAACATCCATTCTTTTCCACATTTATGTTTGAGTAAACAAATGTTGCCAGAGAGAAAGTTAGGTAGATTGATCCAGACAAGACTAGTGTCATCTCCGCAGCACCCGACGTATCAATATCTCTAGGGAAGTGCCTATACCTGCTTTTGTTCGTGAGTTGATTGTGAAATTGCGCCTTGAAGAGAAGCTGTCGATAAGGGCAATAGCCAACACAGTCAAGCAACCTAAAAGTGTTGTTGGTGATATTTCGGCTAAATATGAGAAGGATGGCTCAAGCACCGCTGGTGTGTCAAGTGGCACACTTCGCAAAACCTCAGCAAGAGACGATACTGCATTGGTTAGACTTGCTAAGAAAGACTGTTTCAAAACTGCAGCAGAAATTTCTCGTGAAGCTAGCGAGTCCCTTGATATCAGAGTATCCAGGAAAACTGTTTCACGCCGCCTTGAAGAAGTAAACCTGCATGCTAGGACTCCAGCTGTCAAACCCTTGGTCAGCAAGAACAGAAATGCTAGGTTGGCCTTTGCTACACAGCATGTTCTCCGGACTGATGATGACTGGGCAAAAGTGCATTTCAGTGACGAATCGAAATTCAATTTGCTTGGATCAGATGGAAAATGATTTGTTCGTCGATCAAATGGCGAAAGATTGTCCAAACAGTGCATCAAATCCAGTGTCAAGTTTGGTGGAGGTAGCATTATGGTCTTCGGCATGATTTCAGTAAACGGTACTGGTCACGTGCAAGTGTACAAGGAACTTCTGCAGAGACATGTGGTACCAGTTATTAAAGACTCTCCAGCCGAAGACCCCATTTTTAACCAAGACAATGCTCTGTGTCACACTGCAAAATTGGTGAAGTCATTCCTGGATCAAGAAGTCGTCACTCTTATGGACTTGGAAGCACAAAGCTCAGATTTTAATCTCATCGAGAATGTTTGGAAACTTTTAGGAGAAAGGACAAAGGCAAGGAATCCCGGAAATTTGCAAGATTTATGGACCGCTATGCAAGATGAATGGGCAAAAAAAAAACAAGAAGAATACAGCCACTTGGTTTAGTCTTGTAGCAGAAGATGTCAGGCCGTTATTGACAATAAAGGATACCATATCAAATATTAAATTGTTAATTACTTTGTTACAATGTTTATTTCATTTTGTTAGCACATTTCAAACATTCATTCAGTTTCTATTATGTTAGTCCGAACTTTTTTGACCACGTGAAATTTTTGCCATTCTAATGTATTTGTTTACAACCTGTGTTTCGTTCACCCAAATGATTCAAAATTTTAGCACCTGTTAGGTAAGACATGTGGCTTCACATGTGTGTATAAATGGAGCTCATTGCAGCTTCTAGTATTGAAGATATTGATGATAGTTGGTCGAGTTGTAAGTTGTCTGAACAATTATGGCCGCTACAGTATATGGCAATCTACGACTTTAATCTTAAGAGCTAACAATAAGGTACGAAGATACTGTCAGAGAAGTTACAGCGAGAAATGCGTAATAAGCATAAATGGAATTCACAAGAAACACGCACAGAGAAACATTCATCAGAACTTTGAAAAACCCAACAGAAAATTATTGACCTCTTTTGGCGTCCCATACGTTCATCCACTTTGAGGCCACTTAGATAGTGACTAGGAAAAGAAACTCCACACTTTCTATACACAAATATTGTACACAACTTCATGCTTGTGAGAAAAAATGAAAACCCCAGACCTTGTATTTGGGTTAATTTAGATACAAACAGTATATGATAAACTGAGCAACGAGTGCAATAACTGAAAACGACTAAAGTGAAAAAAATAGTCATAAAAAGATTAAAACTTTAAAACGCACATGTCACTTCACCATTACTTCAGCGTATTTTAGCATTTTCATTTCCGAAAAGCCCTAACACCCTGACGTTGGATCTCACAATACCGACAGGCTCTTAACAATAACACAAATTTTCAGTTGAAAATAAATAACAAACCTGCGACAGATGCCTGACAGCGGTGAAGCGGTGACACTCATTTCAGACTGCAGAAATAATAGCATCTGGATCAAAAAATATCCAGTTCTGCATAAGAATGTTTGGAGAAACAACTACAAAACCACCAACGAGGAAAACAATTTTTTAATGAGCAAACAGTAGCTGCAAGATGTTTAAGCTGAATCCATTGAACCGAAAAAGTTAAACTTAACAATAAAATCAAACAATCGTGCAAAAGCTAGTCTTCGCTCATTCGCTCCCTAACGCACAACCTGGGTAATTTACTCCAGATTTCAACCTAACGCTATGTATAAACATTGCGCAAAATACAAATAAGGTTGTGTTAAATTTTAATGCCCCGCTCAAAATAAACATGCAGATTAAAAACTAACAGAAACGGGGAAAATTCAAGTTTTGTCAACACTTTTAAAATGAAAAACCTAGTACTTTTTGAGCGTTAAACTGGTAAGTAACGAAATATCTTAAGTCTTGCAAGGCGAATCTTCCAGTAGAGAAGCATCAAGCCCTTGAGCGCTAGTGTCATCATGGCTCAAATACACTAGAGTTCGCTCTCTTGAGAGGTCAAGCCCGCTGTTTTCGCAGCTCTTTTGTCACCTCCATTTAATTTGATTGGTGCGACGGTGCAGTCATTTAGATCTAAATCCTCATCGCTTGCCTCGAAAGAAAGATTATGAGCAGATTTCGGTTTTTGATATTCAGAAACAGCATCATCTATTTCGCACGGGTTTCCCGGTATTTTTTCAGCAGATCCTTCATTTGGTTCGTAGGCCTCGGACCGAAAAACTTTCCCTGCAAGCCTTCCTATATCATCTTCAGCTTTCTGCGTTTTGTTTCCCACATTCCCCTTGTCTGACACTAAAGAGTCACTCGAGAGGTCAACACTGCTAAATCCGGTATTGGTAACTTTATCGTGAGTTTGCCCAATAGCAGAGCTGATCTTTCCACATTCTGACTCATCTTTCAAACTTACTTCCTTATTCTTTTCACTACCAAGTGGCCCCCTTTCACTCAGTACCTCTTCGACAGCACTGCTTTCTTCACCACGCACACTCGCCTCAGAACGCTCATTAGAAACACTTCCTGCATCTTCACCGATCTTGTTTTCATCAGAAATCCCAAATTCCTGACCCACCAAATTACACTTATTTTTGGTCTCCGATCTCTCATTCAATGCCTCACTCGCACTAGACATCCTTCGCTCCTGACTCATCGAACTATTTATACCAGAATCCTTCCTCGTCTCCTCATCGCCCTCTTCTGACACCTCATTAACCAAAACGCTCGCACTCGAGATCTCGATTCCCTCGCTCACCCCAGCGCTCTGGTGAGTCGTTTGTTCTTTATTTGCCGTCACAACCTCAGCACTCTCAGTCGCAGTTCTGTTGTCCGACTGTTCCGATGTCTGCCTACGGTTTGAGTTGCTTGAGTCGAATATTGAGGGTTCGAGCGGCTTTCGCCCTCTTCTGTTTGACGAACCATCTTCCGTTTTGTTCTGAGCCCAGGCGTGATAGCACGGATACCAGTGTGTTGGCAGGGGGCAGCACGTTCTCAACTTGCAAGTGGGACATTTATACAATTTCTCAGCCCTGCGGAACTTGTGCTTCTCGACGGATTTGGAATACTTTGAGCGAAAATCACAGCGATCACATGCATACTGCTTTGTTCTTATGTAGTCTTTGATGTGATGGCTCATTAAATCTCGGTCAGGAGTCGTAAAGAAACAGTCATTACACCTGTAGTCCCCGATATCCGTTTTGTTGATGAGAGGATTTTTTGGATTGTCTACATTCAAGTAAGTTTGAAGAGATGTACGTTCTTCATCAGTAGCATTGTCCACAACATCAACCATGTCCATGAGCGATGGTTTTATTACTTTCAGCTGAATGTTGCTGAAAGGATGAGGCTCCCCTAGATCGGAAGCGGAATTAGCCCAAGATTCGGTTTCATTCGGCACAACGGATTTGGAGCTGTCATCTACAACATCAGTTGCCCGCGGCTGAAAAGCAGGGGGCAAGTTAGCAGCACCGCTATCATCATCACTTAAAGCTTCTTGTTTGATAATAACACCGCAAAACGCCGACGGATCACAGCTCATTTCATCCGCGTAAGAATCATCTGGTACATTCTGAGGTGAGCTAGGATTCACTGATGAAAAAGGTAGCCCAAAAGATGAAGATGCAGTGGAAGCCGAATGTTCTTGCTCAATGTGCGTAAGAAGCGTCTCTCTGTTCTCGCTGCGGAATGAACAATCAGGACAATGTGACTCAATGGCTATACCAAACTGGTGGGGAGAAGCATCATCCACATAGTCATCAACAATGTGATTTTTAACTACGTGATTACGAAGCAAGCGCTTACCCACAGTGGAATACGAACAATGAGGACACTTGAATGGTAAATTACGACGATGCTTTTCCATATGAGACGTTAAAGCGGCATACTGCGAAGCTCTGTACAAACACTCGGTGCACGCGTACGGTTTCTCGCCAGTATGCCGACGCGTGTGCCCCTTCACAGACTGCCTGGAGGTCCTAGTGAAGTTGCAAAAGCCACATTTATAGCGGTTTCTGCCTAGCTTTATAACGACGCCCTGAGATGCATCATGAACTCGAGCGCTTCCAGGCACAGCTGCAGTAGGGCCATCACCACCAACATTGGCAAGAACATTAGCAGAGATCAAATTGACAGCACCAGGTATGTCAGATGCTTGTTGCGGTTGAGTTGAAGGCATTTCTCTGGACATCTCAAAATTTTTCCGCCTTTCCGCTGCTTCCTTTGATGGGGAATTCTTCTTGTGTCGAGTTCTTACGTGGCAATGGAAAGATTTTGGATCATGGGTGCAATAAAAGCATTCTGTGCAAAACCATGATTTTGTATTGGGAGGATGAGAGAGCATGTGTCCTACATATTGACTCATGTTTGAAGCCAAGAAAGGACACCGAGGACACAAGTAAGGAACATCACCTTCAGGATGAGAGTATAATAAGTGTTCTTCCAGTTCATCTGAAGACTTGGAAGCAAAAGGACATTTTGGACAATTGGCAAGCTCGTGCAGCGGATGTTTTTCCTTTTCATAATGAGACCTCAGACCATATGGGCTTCTGGACATGTAGCTGCAAAAAAAACACTGGAAGGGCTTTTCGCCAGTGTGGATTCTATGATGGATAACAAGATTAGAACGGTCCCTCGTGGCGAAACTACAATAACAGCAACAGTAGTGACCATCTTCACGTCTGTGAGAGTGGTAATGCAAAGATAGCTCAGACTCACACGTGCAAATTACATTGCACAGGATACACTGAAGCTTGTCCTTTGTAGGCGAGGCTAACACTGGTGACATCACCGGAGGCATAACGATTTGAGGCTTTGGACGCGACGTCTCCTCGGTAGCAAGCGATGCAAACTTGACCTCTTCCTGCACAGGAGTATGGGATCCCATGTGTATATCAAGAGATGTTTGATCACTACAGTAGAATGTACACAGCGGGCATGACAGTTTTATTTTAGGCGGCTCTACTTCCTCCGATTTTTTTACACTTATTGCGGAGACAGAAGACAGTTTTTGTTTTCGGTTAATAGTCATTTTGCCACACTCGGTCAATTTTTTGGTGACAGATTTAAGAAGCGTTCTTTGATGCAACTTCTGGTGTAGCCTGCTCCTGTGGTGCTGTCGCCGCATGTGTGCTCGTGTATGCAACACCATCGCACCTTTAGCCCGCGATCGAAACCCACATAATTTACAAAGAAATCTTTTATGCTTCAAATGTACGTACGTTTTGGTGTCTTCTGAACCAAAATCATCTTCTTTGGAAGCATCCGAGTCTACGGGAGAAAGACGAACGCTGCAGGCCTTGAGAGGACGTTCACCATCGGAAACGCTACACTTCATCAAAGTGTCACTCGAATCCTCCGACTGACTGTCAAACTCTGGCAATTTGACATCAAGAGATTGGGAGGGAGACTCGCAACTCTCCGTTTCATTTTTCTCAAGAGTAGGTGCAATCTGAGAACTGGACTGTAATACGTCGGACAAAACTCCAATCGTAGCAGCACCTACAAAGCTGTCGCTACTGTCGTTCTCTTCGTAGTTAATGCGAGCCTTAGGTCTTCTGCCTCTCTTCTTTGGAAAAACCTGGAAAATGAACAATTATTGACTAATTGGACACAATAAAATCAGCCAACATGCATATACCATTAACTGAAATATTAATACTGCTTAACCTTCGATGACGTGAGAGATCCCAAGTTACAGAAGATTAGATTAGATTATTAGTTAGTTTAAGCCTCCCTATCCGCTACAAAGGCGATCCAAAGAGAGGAAGGAGGAAGGCACCCTTTAGTATGGAGTTTAGGGAACGTGGAATCTACGCAGAAAGGGCATAGAAACAGTAAGATGAGAAAGAAGTTTATGAAACAAGATCAAAGTTCAAGAAGAAAGTAGTAGGTGTTGAAAAAACAGGACAGCAGTGAACCGAAAAAAGATGGTCCGTAACAGAACAAAAACCTATGTTATTTCAACAAAAAGGAAGCCTACCTAACCCTTAGCTCGGGCCCTCACATAGTCCCCCTGGGAGCGCTAATTCCCATAGATACAATAGTTGTATCCCCCTGAGGGGGCCCAAGTTACAGAAAACACGACGTCAAAATATTTCTAAAAATATTTCATTTTTTAAATTCGACTAAAGAAAATCCAGCAAAATATTTTAGGGTATCAAAGTTGAAACATTTCAATACATAAAAATTCATTTTTCATCAACAAAAATACTATGACATGCAAGATAAAAACAAATGCTAAACGTGTGCGAATACATTCGAGCAGTAAGAATACTCCGCTACATGAACTCGGTATCATGTGAAGTAGTAGGAAAATTAGAAAATTGTCTATGTTATTGTTTCAGCAAAAGGAAGTTGTCAGAAATGTAAAATAGAAAATTTAGAAAAAAGTACTGATATGACGAAGCCAATTTAGTAAGTTGTTTAGAGTAGCAACCACCCAACCGTAAACAGAAAGCAAAGAAAGTGTGCCAACTCCTTAACGCTAACTGCGCATGGTCAACAAAAATTTGATACAATTTTCAAGTTCCTTTCATTTATGAAAGGTGGCTCGAGTATATTAGATATAAAGGTTACATGAAATATTTCCAGCACACGTTCCAAAACACGTGAAAAACGTGTCACCTTTTATGAACCTGTAAATGTAATTTTTGCCTTTTTTGTGCATTTTTATGCAGCTTTCAACAAATTTAAAAAGTTACCGGAGATGTCTTAACGTTTTCCATCATGATCAGGAGGAAAACATAAGTTAATTACTTTTAAAGTTATTTTGATGCTGCGTTGTCTGATAACACTCGAAAATGCTTTTTGGAGACTAGGTCTGACTTCACAAGAAACTTAGCCTTAGCTCGGCAATGTAGATCTCCCGTGTGAATCAACACTGATTTCAAAATACGCTCTTAACCCTCTATGACCCACCGTCCTTCCTGAAGGACATTAGAAAAATCCCATTTATTTTTGTTCAGGGGAGCCTTTTCAAGCAGTAATGCATGTTAGTGAAGAGAAGAGACGTCATGCTTCGATAAATGAGTGTAGTGTGTCATAATATTTTGCTCACTCAACTGTCACGCTTCTTAGTTTGGTGGAGCGTGAAATGCCTGTGGGTGATCATACACTTCGTATATCTGTGTTAATTTCTTTGCTAATAGCGAACATCGAGTGCCACAATAATTCATGCACGTACAAAAACCATTCAACATTCTTTGAAAATACTTTTCAACCAAAATAACTTGGTTTTGTAGATTTGTAGAGTAAATTTGCTAATGTCCTTCATGTAGGACAGTGGGTCGTTACGCTAAATTTTTTATGTGACAATGGATCCAAACAGATTCTATGCTAGCTCTCCTACATGCCACATTATAGAAGTTATTGCCTAAGAAACAGATGCTGATGCGATGTTGAAGATGCTTCTATGACAATTAAACTAGTTGAGCCTTTTATAAAGCTTATTTATGACTTTATCATGACACATATATAGCTATGTGCAATACGTCAGCAGAAAGAACACCATGGAGAATTGTACCAGAAAAAAATTCACTTATAAATGACAATTGAGACAGGCTCTAGACACGGCCCATTAGATTTCACCTGATTTAGATACTGTTTGGTTTCATTTTGATGGTCTTTTTCTCAATAAGTTTTTATGAAAAATATCTACACTTTTCCTTCTCACACGAAATTATACCAATTTATGAATACATATTCATTATTTTTTAAATGTGCAGTCCATACCAAAAACGTACGTATTTCAACTGTATTTACCGTGGTTTTAGCTGAAAGAAGCGTTTTTGTACCACTCTGTTGAACTCCATTCGGCATCTTCTAACGACCCAATGTCCTTCATACAGGACGTTAGAATAAAAATAAAACTATGCTGAAATTTTGTTTTCCAGTCATTGAAATTACTTTAAGTGACTATAAATTACTCATCAGAAGCAAAAAAGAAAAAATTTTAATGGCGGAAATTAATTTGGGTTGTAGAGGGTCAATCACCAGGTTACAATTGTTGCAACAAAATTTGGTTTTCAGGATAAGCTATTCTCGTGTATTCCCCTTCCTAATTTATCAAACAAATGTGTGTAAAATTGACTACACGTCAACCGAAATATGAATTTGAGCCCTCCTTTCCATTAAAATACGTAATTAGCACGTTAGCTCAGTGACATTTCTTAACGTCACGAAGATACCTAGTGTAACAGCCAAAATTATTCACACCGCATTATTCTTGTAAATATTTGAATAAAACTTTCAATAGGCTTCTTTTCTTCATGATGCCTTCACATACCATAAGCCTTAAAAGTGTTCCGGAAGGCACGTTAATTCAAAATTTTCAAGAAAACTATAATCCAGACAAATAATGTACACAAACAGTACATTCACCATGTTCATAGTTATTCGTATCTATCTCTTAAAATGGAACATAATACAGTTGTTCATAGTAGCATGTGAATTTAGTTCAAGAATACTTTTACTTTAGTTTATTTTAGAACATTCTACTAAGCTTACCAACGTTAGTTTTCGTGGAATTCTTCATTTACACTAAGGCAACACTCGCGATAACAATGAAGAAAAACGCTACGCTTCGAGTCAAGGATAAAAATTATAGAAGCTCACAAAAACTGGGAGTGGCTACAAATGAATTTGGAAGAAATTTGATGTACCTGTATCAACTGTTCAAAGTTTCGCACAGAAGCATAAAATGTTCAGCACTATTCAAAACTTTATAGAACGAGGAAGAAAAGAGAAGCTTTCACCCTGACCAGCAAGACAAGTGGTGCGAGAAGATAACAAAGGCCCGAGATCACGAGGATAGTGTTATTAAAGAACCCAAGTATGGAGGGAATGGAAATTTCAAAGTCAACATTGAATAGAACACTTGAGAAAGAAGGACTGAACGGATGCAGACCAAGAAAAACACATCTAACAGCTAGACACATTAAAGCCCGATTAGCTTTTGCCAGAGAATATATTGATAAAGAAACTAGCTTTTGGTCATCTGTTCTTAAGGAGTCAGATGAGACGAAGATAAAACTTTTCGGTATGGAAACATTTCCTTTTTCTGGTGAGACTTAACTTTCAAGCCGAAAAACAGGGTTCTAACTACGAAACATCATAGCGGCGGAAGTCGTGTGTTTTAGGGTTGTTTCTTGGCCAATGAAACAAGAAGCTTTGTAAGGGTTGAAGGAATCATGAAAAAAGATCGATACATTAAAAGATTGATTAGATGTTAGTTTAACCCTCCCAAACCGCAGCAAAGGAGTTCTGAAGAGAGGAAGGACAAAGGCCCCATCAAGTACGGACTTGAAGGAAAAACGGAACCTAGTGCATCGAAACACTAAGTTAGTAAAGAAGTCTATAAAACAAGATGAAATTTAAAGAAGAAGGTAGTACGTGCTGAAACATATGACAGCAGTGAACATATGACTGTAAAAGAAAATTAAACGAAGTTTCGATTGACATCTTGTCAATTGAAATGGAATCACTTGTGTAACTACACAAGATCGGCGTGAGTGACTCAAGTTTCTAGCTTGTTTACATTTATCACCAATAGGTTATCACGATCTTTGTGACAATATAAAAAAAAAAATAATTAGCTGACTCGTCAAAGTGCAACACCAAATTGATCAAAAAAGTAAACCTAATTTTCAGGACGATTTTTCACCCAAATTAACATTTCTAATAATCATTTTCAAGTCAATCTCAATGAAAAAGACACAGGTAAGTGACAACACGGATGCCCAAAATCAGAGCAACCCAAGAAATTCGATTTTACAGCGTGCGATCAACATAATGAACCAAGCTCAAGCCCCAAATATTTGATTTTGACTGGTGAAAAAGAGAAATTCGTTTCTACAACAAAATTAGCAAGTATTTTCCTGGATATGTACAAAAGATACTGAATGGCCAGTTACCTGAGAGGGCTGATGCAGCTGAGGAATTTGGTTCGGCAGTACAATTTTAGAGGTCGAAGGCTGCTTAATGTCCTGCCCAGTGCAGTGTTCTGAGGTGATTGAAGCCGTGCTCTCACTTCCTACCTGTTGCTCACCAACGTCCATACGACTGACTTTCACAACTGCCTGAGCAGAATCATTGGGTTCAGAAGAGGTTAACTTCCGTTTCTTATCTTGTTTCAAAGCGTCAGCGTCAGGACCATCTTCAGGAGTTTCCAGCGCACCTCCTCGTTCATACGACGCCAAGCCACTGATCTTGAGGCATCGAGCAGCATTCACAAGGGCTCCAAACTTTTTCCTTTCAACATTAACTTCACCGATGTATATAAATTTGAGTAACACTTCAAAAATATCCGAAGGAATGTCCTTGAGAACAATGATAGGGTGACGTCCCATCGCGTTGGTGGCTGCAAACATGTCAGCAAAGTATTCACTGGAGACCGAGAGGACCAGTCGGTGCACTGGGTACAGCTTGCCATCACAAGCAATGGTCGCATCGTCGTAGTTTAGCTGTAACAAAAGTATGAGTGTCACTACCTGGAACTTAAATTCGCAACTGGTACAGCATTCGATAACCTACAATAAAATGGTGGTTCAAATTAATCATTGAAAATTTTGTAACTCAGAACATAATGATATGAATATTTGTAACTTTATTGGAAATTAAATGATTACCAGAACTATGTTTTGAAATTTCTTCACCATCAAAGCCATTCCAAGAGAATGAAAATCAATCAAACATGCAGAATTTAAAAAAGTTTCCTTAAAGCTTATTGAATTTGTTGGTAACATGTTACTCAAAAAAACTCACATAATATTAAAATCATAAATATGTAAGAAATTTCAGCTATATATAAGTTCCAGCAAGATGAAATATTCTATAAAATACACAACATGTTTCAGATTTAATCACAAAATGAACAAAGGATACCTGATTTGGAAGTGAAAAGAGGCTTCAATAGGTCAGAGGAATTTTAGGACAGTAATAGTTCAAAAATAACATCTTTTGAGAGCACAAAAAGACATTTCTTAACAAAATGATAGACACAAGTTACCAAAGATTGCTAGCAAGTCATTAATTGGAGCTACATCTTTAACAAATGACTGATGGAGTTTGGCATGGTTTCAAACTTCTCTTCTCTATTAAAAACCTGCAATGAAATAATGAGAAAAAACATTTTTATGCAGTGCAGCTACATACAAAGAGTAGCAGACCCAGTAAAAATGCTGAAAAAGTAAGACTTTGATAAAACCAAAAAAATTCTGGCTGAAAACAAGCATTTTTGAAGTTTGATGGAATTTCTAGTTCATTTTTAACCTCAGTTTGCCTGAGAAGAACATGTTGAACATTATGTTCTTGGAAATTTAACCACTTAAAGTTAACCACTACATGTGTGCTTTCACATATATAGCATGCAGGGTGGCCATAAAAATGTTACCTGATTTCAACATATTGATTACTTAAAAACTAACAATTGTCCCTTGCTGCAGGTTGTTAACTTCTGTTTCTGCCAGGAAGTTTTAATTTGTCAACCATTCATTTAAAACACAATGGTGTCCCAAGTGAGCTGTAGCTTTCTGACATGCACAAAATTGATATTCTTTCCAATTCATTCCTTTATTACTTAGTTTTCACGCTGGGGCAATTTTTTAATGAATTATCTTTGTAAATGCTCAATACCCATTTGTCTTTACATCTCCCAAAGTGCAATACGGGGACGAATTCAGAAAATTTTTACCTTGCACACATCAGAAGGAAATGGTCCTCACACAGAACTCATTGTACCTGAATTAAACAGTCAATCAAAAGCTTGAAACTGGTAACAAAAGATTAAATTTTGCACCAGTGAGACTAAACCTACATTGCATTTGATTTTTGCAAAACCAACATGCTAAATTGAGAACAATTTTTAGGCTAATCTTGTATTATCTCTTTCAACAGAAATTTGCAAAAATTTTTAGGTCCAACTGGGAAATATGGCTAGTATGGGTATGAAAGTGTACTAATATTCATTGATACAAGTTTACAGCTGTAAGGATTTCTATGGTACATTACTACCCTACCTTACCTAATAATACCTTTGGTGGGTTTATTTATTCAAATATTTACTTGGTATCCACTTCTTCCGTCTCTCTGCAAGGCTTATAAGGATTCTTAATGACCGTATCTGTGATACGAGTTTTACCAGTGCACAAGTACAAGAATATTGCCAGTGGGTACTATTTGCATTGATAAATTTGTTTGTCATCCATTTCTACATAGAAATTTATTCAAGGAAAATACTGAATTCCTTCATTTTTTATGGGCCATGTACACTAGTTAAAAGAATAAAACATTTGAAACAAATGCAAGTGCACAATGAAGAAAAACTATCTGAACTTACCTTATTGTCTTGACTTGAAAAGAGCTGCAGGAAGGAAGAACAGAGAGACGTGTAATGGTTCTTCCACCTGAGGTACAGCAGGTCTTGAGCCCCCATAGTGGAGTGCTAGACATGAATTTCATCAACCATGATCATGGGTAGCAAACCTGAAACAAAACCGTGTTGGACATATTTACAACTCTGAACTCGCTGAAGGACATATTTTATAATTCATTGTTGTAGTTCAACATTACATTCAATTAACAGCAGGTTATATAGTTTTAGATGCGAACTAATTTTTGAGAAAAAATGCTCCATCAAATTTGCCAAACTGTAATCAAAATGGTCCAAGTTTGGTATTATTTACAAGATACAGTTCAGAAAAAACAGGATTGATTCCTACAAATAGTCTAAAATCCCTATTTGTCTGAGCATAATACTGACTATTAATCCTCTGTGATTTGAAGACTATGTCAATTTTTTTACCAGAAGGTACAATTGCTTCTCAATAAATTAAGCCTATAATTAATGTGTTTATTATTGGTTTTTAAAGAAATTCCATAGAAGATAACTTTTCTTGAAAAATAAATGCACAAACACAAATTATAAATACCTTTGAAGGTTCTTCTGAAACTGCTTCAACCATTCTACTAAACTTCAATTTCTGCAAGTTCTTCACACATTGGGATTATTTAACCACAATGCTGAGGCAAAGTCAGCTGAAGTGATGCCCAGTGAAGTACAGCTGAAATGAAACCAAATCAATAAAAATCATTTTTCAATGAGTAAATATTAATCGAGTGATCTTTTCTCCTCAAGTGTAACAAAGCCAAGCTATATCAAGCTAAATTTGCTTTGAATGATCCTGTTAGAAAATCAATGCAAAACTTAACCTTCTTAAAATGTCAAACTTGTATTACAGGGATATTCATCCCTGAGTACTTAACTTAACCTGCTACAATACAGGGAGGAATGAATGAGTGCTTTATCATTTTCTAAAACAATATTAACTGTAAACAGAATAACATTGTTTTTTCATTTTTGTACCACATGCTGCATTTGAACTTTGTATTTGGATGACTTAGTTGAAGTAAGTTAAGTTGAGTAGATCAAGTTGGCTTGAGTCAAGTTTGGATGAGCTAAATTTGGTCTAATCTAGTTCAGTTATTGAAACATCTAAGTCATGTTTAGTAAGATTACATTCAAAAATACATTTTCCAAAATTTGACCTCAGCATCTGTATTACTTTCTCTGTACTTGAGATTTCTGTTGCATAATTAAACTAAATCAATTTGAATCCATAAAAAATTTCTTTCATGATGTATTTTAAACTTTTATTATGGATCAGTTTGTAATGATTGCTTGTAGTTAGTTAATTCCCTCAAGCTCTGTTGCTTTTTGCTGATTCAAGCCAAGGCTTGTTTACTCATGTAGCAGAGAGTGGTAGGCTTTAATGCTAGGAGAAAGGTTAGATTAGTAGTTGAAGCCTCCCTGACCACAAAAAAGGTGTTTCAAAGAGGAACAAAGAAGGTGCCATCCAGTATAAAGTTAAGGGAATTTGGAATCTACGCATAAGACGTGTTCCAAAGTAAGATTTCCTAGGCATAGAAACGATGTCCAAGAAAAAAATTTAATAGAGCAACATAGAAATCTAAAAAAAAGAAAAATGTCAAACTAAAATAAAAAAGACATCAAGAGATTGAGAGGGAGACTCGCAACTCTCCGTTTCATTTTTCTCAAGAGTAGGAGCAATCTGAGAACTGGACTGTAATACATCGGATAAAACTCCAATGGTAGCAGCACAATGGTAGTCCATAAAAAAAAACTTTCACAAAGAAGGTCAACCAAGCACTCAGCTCAGGACCTCATTTTTCCTTGTGTGTGCTCATTTTTATAGATATCATTGTTGTATTTCCTGAGAAAGTAGAATAAAATAGTTATTTCTTAGCAGATTAGATTATTAGTCTAAGCCTTCCTTTCTGCAACAAAGGCAGTCCAAAGAGAGGAAGGCACCATTTAGTATGGGATTTAGGGAATGCGGAATCTACGCAGAAAGAGCAAAAAAACAGAAAATTGAGAAAGATTATGAAAAAAGATTAAAGCTGAAAAAGAAAGAATTAGGCATTGAAAAACAGGACAGCAGTGAACCAAAAAGAGATGGTCCTTAACACTACAAAAAACTTTTAATTTAAATAAAAAGAATGCCTACCTAACTCTCAGCTCAGGCCCTCACATTTTCCCCTGGGAGTGCTAATTCCCATAGATACAATAGTTGTATCTCCCTGAGGAGGTCATTTGTTAGCAATATTAAAACAGTGTTCTACTATGACTCTCATTTTGTTTTACCATTATTTCCACTTGAGGGAAAATGCTTGACTTGAATAAATTTACTTTCAATGTTACAGTTTTCCATTAATCCTAAATCTAGAAAAAGCTCTTCAAATGATTGTGTTATATTTGCTAACCAATTAAAAATTATATAAAAACAAATAACTGGCTATCAGAATAATAAATAAAAAGCCAAAAGCATTATAACTTTTACCATATTAATTAAAGAACACAGCATCCATCAGCATGAGCTAATAATGTGAGAAAAAGAAATAGAATTTTTCAATTATCTACGTCAAGCATTTAATTTTTGCAAAGATTAGATTAGATGTTAGTTCAACACGTTAAGTGCAACGTGACCCAGTGTTAGTCATTGAGGGGATTTTCATTTTCATATTCAGTCACCGACTCAATTTTTATAAATACTGAATTAAAGCCAATTGAAAAAATATAATCCAGGTAATGTTTGCCATTTTCAAAATTCCTCACTTCAATTGACTTTAAATTTGAGTAAGATATTGAACTTCATTTAAACCCACACTCAAGAGAGACAACCCAGTTATTTTTATTTTAGGGGACCAATTGTTCTGAAATTTGCCCTGTTAGACACTTCAAGAGAATAGAAGTCAGTAAGTTTTCATGCTAAAAAAAAACAAAGTGTGAATCCTTATACAATTTCTAACCAACTAAAGTTGCAATTTTTCAAATTTTTATGTACACTTTTTTATCACAATACAAAGTCACAAAAAAGCGATTTTTTATACATTGTTTTCTATAAAACAAATTAATTGTAAAAATTAAAAAATGGGCAATTTTAGTTTGTTAGAAATATTATAAGGATTCCAAAACTGGCTTTGATTTTTAGTAGCATGAAATTGTATTGACTTCCACTCTTTAGAAATGTCCAAAACAATTACATAAAATATGATATTTTCCATTTTCTCAAGCAAAAAAGTTACAGGAGCAAATTTATGTTTCTTTTCAACAATTACATATAATGGGCAAGTTTTAGAACAATCCATTACAAATAAAAAATCACTAAAAAATCACTGGGATGTTACTCTTAATATGTTAAGACTTAATAGCCGCAACAGAGGCATTCCAAAGAGAGGAAGGCCCCATTTAGCATGGAATTATGAGAATGCAAAATCTACACACAAGGTCCATAGTAACAATAAGTTGAGAAAAAAGTTTATGAAGCCAGATAAAAGTTAAAGAAAAAACCAATGGATGCTGAAAAACTAGACAGCAAATAATAACCTAAAAAAAGATGACTCATAACAGGAGTAAAATCTAATTTATTTCAACTAAAAGAAGGCCTTCATAACCATTAGCTATGGCCTTTACATATTCCCCTGGGAGTGCTAATTTCCATACATACAATAGCTGTATCTTCTGAGAGAATTTTTTGACACAACTAAATTTGTCATCCCTGGCTTACATACTCATATACCTGTAGCAAGTGTAAGCCAAAAGCAATCAACAGCTTCATGATGATTTCCCATTGGAACTCAAAACTTCTGAAAACTCCATACAATTAGAAATATTTAATAATTACCCCTTACATTCAGAAATAATAATTATAATGCTATGTTTATAATTTTTTAAAATTATGTCCAAGTACCACTAAATTCAATAAACCTCCTTCAATAAACATTCAATTTTAGGTCAATATCAAGTTTAATGCGCTCACAAAATTTATAAATTTGGTTCCCAAGAATCAATAAAGAAGCACATTTGAAAACGTTTCATACAAATGACATTTTGATCGCTGATGCGTCATTTACAAGAAATCACATGAATTACATTCACGTAAGAATAACATTATGTAGTTGGCTGTGTCATACCTGCATTATTGGAACACTTGCAGTATTTTGGCTGGAACCATCAATGTCGGTATAGCTAAGTTGAGTTATTTTAGGTTTATTTAGGTTGGTTTAGGCTAGTTTATTCAATTAGCCTAACGTTACCTAGCCTAATCTATCATCTTGTCAATACCATATAAAAGCATATTCATGTGTCCATTTATTCACTGTTATATACAACATTCCTATATAACTTTAAGTTTAATAACTCAAAAATTAGGTATCAGCAAGCAAAATGTCATTTCTGTACAATATTCTCAAATTTTTAATTTCCATGACCGCATTAAACTCAATATAGACCTTATCATTAAGCTAGGTATGTCATTTCATTCTTTTCAGTCCAACAATCCTAAAAATATACCCAACAGTTTAAGTGGACAGTAAAGTTCATATCAACCCAGAAATATATTTTAATATTTTAAAAATAAGTCTGAGTACATGAATTCTAACATTCCCATTCAAAACCTAAAATCACAAAATTTACCTAATGCTTTGCAAAGCTAATAGCTAGAAAAAAAATTCAAAAACCTAAAATTTTCCATTAGGTATTTGCTCAAGCTCCCTATACCTAGTTCAGCCCAACTGAAAATGGTCATAATTTTGAAATAAAATAATTTCTCCCCATCAATTTTATACCTAAGAATAAGCATAATCGTACATGTGACTAAAAACACTGAATTTTAGAATAATTTCTGAATTGAACGAAACAGTTTTATTACACAATTTACAGAGATAAAAAAAATTGAACAGAAAAATCAATACTTGCTGCCTCGCTGGATAATTAAAATATTTAATTCGTGATGCTTATATAACAATCTAGCCATTAGGGAAAAATTTTTTGTTAGCTATGCTACACTGCGAAAAACTTAGCTATTTTTGGTGAAAGAACAAACGTATATCCAACCAAGTGATATATACAATTGTACAAACAAGCAACAGAAAACGCTTACAATTTGGCAGCCAAGCATATGACAACAAACAAGTTTTCTGTAAATTAAGACACGCCAAATTTCTACCAGAAACTTAACTAAAAATCAATCAGTACAAAAATTGCTCTGAGATTATCAATGAGCACGAATGAAAATTTAATGGCGGTAAATTTAATTATAGAATAATTTACAGTCTTCGGTGAAAAAATCACGATTAGTTTTTACCCTCTTAATCTAATTTTAATTTTATGAATATTCTAAGCCAAAAGAAATTCAATGAAACAGGACAACTTTCAAAGAAGCAGTATTTCACTAATTTTTTATATGTAACTATTTACCTAATTTCTATAATTTTATATTATTAACTGGCTGTAAGACACCACAGCGACACGGAAGCTCAATTGAAGTTGATGCGGCGCATTACATTTTTTTGACTAAATGTTCCCAGACACTGAAGCGAGTATATGTGATGGACCAGGGAACCAATGACAGCTCATAAAATATTGTTCACCTCTTAGTATAAGAATATTAATCTCAAGGCTAATAAGTGTCCCAGTACAGTTGCACAATTTTTTCTCCCCTGACAATGACCCACCTAGAGGATTATCAGTGCGCTCAGCGTCATATTCATTGATAATTTTCAGTAAACCGGAGTTTCTGAGCAATGCCCTAATAGGTAACAGGTAAAAATAAATTTGAAGAAAAGGAATGATTCATACGGCAATAAAATGAAATTAACGCACCTACCACATCATGTATGCATTTTTACCAATGAGCCATTGGTAAAAATGAAAAACCTCAATCAAAATCATCACTCTCAATTGCACGAAAAAAATGAAATGCTTACCGGTTATTTTCTACATTTTAAAGCTCATTTCATACAAATTTCAGCCACGAACTAATTGCGGTGAGCGTTCTTTCGAATTTCTAAATACTTGTATGTTGGGGAATTACGCTTCCCCAATGGTTTATTTTCCGCCCCAATATTACTAGGAAATCGATGCTGTGATCACGTACCATGGCTGGAGAGATTTAAACCATCGACCAAACCCAACATCATCCTCTACCTATCAGTGAGTACAATTCACGTTAGGGATTGTATTTTCTCAAAATGAAGCATTTCAAGAATGTTCCGCTCTTTCATTTAAGAGTAATTTGAAGCCGATCGGTGCATTATTTCAAAAGTTAGGAGTGGGTCATGCCATGTTTTTTGGACGACGCGCGAGTCGGAAAGGCTTATCGGTAAATTTCTGTGTTTGCCAGAAAACCGTTAAAGTGGTGGTCGTGAATTCAATATGGGAAATAGAGAATGTTTTGCTCTTTCATTTGAAAGTAATTTGAAGCCGATCGGTGCATTCTTTCAAATGTTAGAGCGTTTTCCATGCGTCTTCCAAAACTATCCCTTTTTTACCCTGTTTTTAGAGAGAAAGACTGTGTTAAAGTTTGTGTTCGCGCGAGTGGTCGAAATTTGGCGCGCCGGTATTTCAAGAGCGGAAACAATTTTCTCTCGTTGCCCCTCATAAATTTCAACTATTGACCAATGTAGAAACCTGAACTAAGTCCGAGTGAGAATATATGAATTTTTTAAAATTATTCCCTTGGGAAATTTAACATCCCAATATGGTGTGGCTTCAGGCCCGCTAACCCTCTTGAAGAAAATCAATCGAACGCCCACCATATTTGAGCCCTCCTCGATTCTCGGAACGTTTTCTACTCACTCGGAATTGGATGCGTTAATTCAAATGGGAGTTTTATAAATGCCCTACATGTGAGTAGGGTGAATTCAAGGCACCCAAACAATAAGCTTTTATTGTTATTCAAGATTGCAATTTTAGTGCACAATGTAATTCGTCCATTGATCACAAGTTCCTAAAATTTCATTCCTCATTCACCAAAATTCATACTGTTTAAAATTCATACTCATCCACCAAAAGTAGTTTGAGGCTCAAAAACAATGAGATTTTTTATTGTTGGAGAATTGGATCGGCTAGTGAGTGAAACTTCCAAGAGTTATATTTTTATTTGTATGAAAGATAGAATTTCCAAATTTTGAAAATCATTCAGCTGAAATTTGAGGAAAAAAATAGTTAAAAAAAAATTTAGTTAGTATAAGTCATATAGTAGATATGATAGCACTCGGCGTAACATAGCATTAAGGTCTTTAGCTAAGAAACATCTCAGGTTTCACTTTAAAATCAATACTTGATCTTCTACATGAAAACTTCGATTCAATCATTACGTCGCAAACTTCAAATATTTTAGCAGCTGTTGAAGAATACATTAGAACAAATGGATGTTTATTGGCAATGAAAATTTAAAAACTCGGCGAGACAACAGGCGTTTGATTTTGCCGAATTTTCATCAATTTTTCTGAGTTGCCATTATTGAACTTCCGGTTATAAGGGTTACTCCACGGTATCTAGGATACAACTATTCAGTAATATTCTACGGAACTGGGAAACCTTTAACAACTTCAATTGAAGGAAACTTTTGTTTCTTTCACGTTTTGTGATATTTGCCTTAATTGTGACCCATGTAAAGGACTGAAATCTCGGCATATTAAAAAAAAAAGTCTAGTTGACTTTTAACATTCGGAGCCTAGAAGTTCCTTGCTCGTTTTTCAAGTGTTTGTGTACCTTGTCCGAACTGAGGTATCATTTTATGCGATGATCATAGAAAGTTCGAACACGGAATATTCTCCAATTATAAGTTTGATAGCAATCTCGGACATCAAGTGATATTCTACAACATCGAGTGAAAGGAAAAATGTGAAAGAAATTCGATAACCGAATATAAGAAAAAACGTTTATTAACTGATGAATTTTAATATCATTCTTACGATACGGTTCAAATCAAACCTGCTTCTTTCAAGCAAGTAGCTGATGCCCAATAAATTAGGTTCCACAAGCAATAAATGTACTCTTATTAACGAAATGGGATTTGCATCGTCTAGGAGCGGTTGAGTATTGAAACAGGAGCACTGAAGAACTGAGGCAGCTGTAGGGAACAACGCTACACGCAACTTACTTGAACCCACACTTAAAATTGAACCCACAGCTAAACCTACAGAAATGAGAGAAGAAAATTGGACAGACCCATAAGACAACCTATGTACATGAATGAAGCACGGAGTAATTAAATTAGATCAAATGTTAGTTTAAGCCTCCCTAACAGCGAAAAAAGCGTTACAAAGAGAGGAAGGAGGAAGGCACCATTAGGACGGATTTTAGGGAATGCAGAATCTATGCACAAGGTGCACAGAAACAGTAAGTCGAGGAAGAAGTTTATGAAAACAAGATAAAAGTTGAAGAAGAATGTAATGGGAGGTAAAAAAAACAGGACTACTGTAAACCGAAAAAAGATGATCCGTAACAAAACAAGAACCTTTTCTATTAAAAAAAAAGGAAGGCCTACCTGGCCTTTAGCCCGGGACTTCACATATTCCCCCCGGGAGCGCTAATTCCCATAGATACAATAGTCGTACTCCCTGAGGGGAGCACGAATAGTCTTCGAAGCAAACCCTTTAACGCCCAAAAAGACTATATGGTACTCTTTTGAAAATAGTCACACCCTACTGCATTCCTTGTCAACGTTATTCCCTGATGTGTAATTTGGTGTTCACGTCCAATAGTGGCAGGTCCCTCCTCATCCTGATGTGAGTGGCAGCCTAATGATGGCGGCTGTGGTAACACTGGTATGGGAGCAAAAATGCTGACGTTGAAGGGTTAATCGTGAAATTCTGCGTTTGGCACTTGTCCCCGCTGCAAAACATTGGTGGCCTGAGTAGTAGCCGCTACACACTGAAAAGACATGAACTAAAAGATTTCAAAACTCTCTATTAAGATGACCAAATGTATACATTTGTGTTCAAGCACATGTTCACATTTATGGGTATGTTTATTTATGCATTCACACAAACATGTACAAACGTTTTTACACTGTATACACGTGACTTGGATAGAACATAAATATATATACATACAAATATACACGCAAATATCTTACAGGCGCAAGGAGCACCTAATGAAGAAAAAAATTAAAGATTTAACTTGACAGAGTACAACTGTCAACTTCAGTTGGTATTGTGGAAATCTGAATTATTGTACGACACTTTAGAAAAATCATGACAACTTCCTTACAACGAACGAACGATGCTTATAGAAAAGACGAAAAGAGAGTTTGACACAGAATGTGTCGGGAAGAGAAGAGGTGAAATGGAAAAAGATAGATAAGGAACTGACAAAGATGCGCTTTGCGCATATGATGCTAGTGTCGGAGAGTTTTTGTGAGTAGTTTGAGGGTGGTCTTCCTTACAGCTCAGCTAGGCATGTTTCAAATGGCGCTTGGTGGGTAGCTAGGATACAACGAGGGGTGTTTTTTCCCTACGTACGTTTGTTTGAAAACAATTCAAAGTGCTGTCAATCATGTTTACCTTTCCGTAAGATCGTGTACTCGACATTGTACGTACATGATCATTACCTACATGGGGACTCTGAAAGAAAAAAATACAAATAAGAAAAAGGAAGAAGGAAGGTACCTTGGGTTGAACTTGCGAAAGCTGTCCCAATGTCGTAGCCTGTTCGGCATCACCATTACATGTGCTAAAGCCCACTCACTGGCGTTCAACACAGCTTTGTCTTCTTCACTCGGACTACAAAGGATGTTTTATTCCAATCAAGCATGATACACATCATCTTGTACAGAGTGGCGCATAAGTAACGCACCTTTATTTATTACCGCAATATACACTGGGTATCTGTAGACAGGATACGACATGCAAATAAACTTTAAGAGTTCCTCTATCGTTTGCAATTAACCCAATCGTTATACCTTTCATAGTTTATTTATTATTAATTTTTTAAAAGGGTTCATATCAAGGGTTCATAAGCGTTACTTGTGCGCCACCCTGTACATTGGTTTGTCAAAAGCCTTATAACTAGCACCAGGACGCAATGGCGGTTACCCCCGGTCAAGCCGGTACCCCAACCTGGGTAGAATGGAGAATTGTGGCTGAATTCTCGCTTTTTCCAATGGGGAGAATCACCGCGCGGGACTGCTGGGATTCGAACAGCCGACAGCTTCCCGTGAAGAACGGGCGCTCTCACCACTCGGCCACAGTGCCCACGCACCTCACAGCGGTGTTTTACAATCCATGTTATATCACACAAGTGAAATCTGAACAAAAATGACTTTGCTGTCACCGGTACACACACAAAAGCACTGAGGTTAGTAGGTTATTACGTTCAATCAAGATAGAAAGAACTGCAGTTTACGTTTGAGTACTTATAAAAACTCTCTCCCCCATGACAGTTTTTCACTCCCCAATCATACCGAATCATTAATCAAAATCAGCTAAGGAAATGCTCACCTTCTTACATCAATCTTAAAAAATTTAAGATGGTCTACTAACAGGAACAAGGTTAGAAAAAAAGTACGTATTGAAACGAAATGAGCCCCTAGACAATATATAATAGCAGTGACGAGTGTTACAATAGTTAACAACCACAAGAACGTCTTGGACTTGATTAGTTTAAGTCTCCTCTACTACGACAAAGTTGTTTCCAAGAGAGGAAGGCATTCAGTATGAAAATAAGGGAACGGAGAATCTATACACACGATGTGTACGAATACCTCGCGTATAGGAAAAACAAGATTGAAAGAAGTTTATGAAAGTTGAAGAAGAACGTAATTGGTGCTGAAAAAAGGACACCAGTGAACCGGAAAAAGACGGTCCGTCGCAAAACAAAAAACCTATTCCATTTCAACAAAAAGGTTTACCTAACTTTCAGCTCAGGACCTCATGTCTTTTTCCTAGGAGCGCTAATTCTCACACATGCAACAGTTGTACATGTATAAGCAGCAATTTAATAACTACAATATTTCAAGTTGAAGAACTTGATCTAATTTTTGTCATGAAATTTATTGACTTTGATTAGTCTAATCTGTGCCAAGGAATACCAAATGTTCAACTCAAATTTCCTGTAGCATAAAAATACTGGTAAAAAGGGGTATGTCCGAATTCAGCCTTTTTTTTGACTGTTTCGTTCATGTTTCAGAGTTCCACCAACCCACAAAAAATAGAAGCTGAGTGAGAACCTTCAGTCTTTATTGTCTCCGTGAAAAACATTACACATGCTACAATTATCCGTCTCATTACATTAGAAATGTGCCTCAAAGCACAGCTATCTTTCGCTTCTACTGATGAAGTACTTTGATTAATAAATAAAAATATTATTCTTACCCAAGAAGCGGATAAAGTACCTTATTCTAAGAGTAAGGATAAAAAGATGCCCTATCAAACTAAGAATTCACTGACCACATTTCTACTTTAATATTCACATTCAAGAGGTGTTTCATCCAGGTTGTCCGCATGTTATAAGCCTCAATGGTTGTCTGGCTCTAGCGGGGCTTGACACGGTCCGGAGTCTGCGGGAGAAAACTCTACAGCTGGTGTACCAGATGAGATAAGGGCCTCCTCTGTGGACATGGAACTACCAGCCGCAATGATGGAGGAAACAGCACCTACGCTCAACTGCCGGCTTCCTTCAGAGGATGTTAGTGGCCCAGCAACGGCTATTGAGAAGGTTGGCGACGCGCTTAAAACAGACGATATGCTCTGAGACAAGTTCCCTATCGATGATAACTTCGATGTGGTGGGGTTGACACAAAGGTTACCTTCGGTCTCTGCTCCGAAATTTGAGTTACCTCGATGTTGAGTCTGGTGTCGCATCATGTGTGGTTTAAGGTTTGATTTGTGTGAAGACCGATAAGTGCAATAAGGACACTTGTACGGTTTTTCGCCCGTGTGTGTACGCAGATGAACTCTAAAGTTTGTCTTGATGTTGGTTTGGTAGGAACAGAACGTGCAAACAAAAGCCTTAAGCTCGGCAGAATCGTTCCGCTTGAGCCCTTCAGCTCGCGCAGCAAGAACGGCAGGGTTGAACACACCAGCGCGACCCACCGCACCGAGCTTGGGCGACCTCTCCGCCAACACTGGAGGAACGAAATGCGTCTCCGAGGCCCATGTTGGTACCGCTGATGAAGGCGGAGTGAAGTAAGACAGGTCGTGGCCTCCCCCAAACTGGTCAATAAAGAAGACAATTAGGAGAAAGCAAACGGAACACGTAACATGCCCCTATAAATCAACAAACTTCTTCAGAGAAAAATTCCGTGCTAGTCTAGTAAGGTTCTTGGTTGATCTAGTTATCCTGCTATAGCGAGAAAAGCGTTGGAAGTCTCAACAGCGATCAAGCAACATTCCATCCACCCAACACGTAACAGAAAGTGCGTCCAGCATATATGGACGCTATGGTCACACAAACCAATGTCAGATTTTATCTACAAACAGTAGTCAAATGAATGTAATCTTAGAATTACATTATGAGCCATTTAACACACGAAGTGAAAACAAAAATATTTGGTATTCCGTACATTCACTAAAAATTTAAAAACATTCAATGTCCTTCTAAATTTCTTAGAGAACGTAATCGGTCACACCACTCAGTAATGTTTAATTTTGTAGAGCACAGGCTATACAACATGAATCGTAAGTTATAAATGTGAGCGTATGGCATAATTTTAGAGCTCAGTGCGCCTCATGGGTAAAAACAAGACGCGCCAGTCCTGTACAGAACTGTTGACGCATGATTCATCAGAGCTCGAACGATGAATAAAACCCTAACAAATCGGGTTTCACTGATGATGGTGAGCCTGCAGACGAATGTGCCTCGTGAGGTTGCCCCTCTGCGCCGCTCGGTACGGGCACACAGGGCACGCAAAGGGCTTCTCACCACTGTGCACGCGCACGTGTTTGCGCATGTTTTCAGCACTGTAACACCGGTACCTGCAAGTCAAGCACTGGTACAGAGGCACCAACTTAGATGAGCCTGTGAGACACGACACTTCTTCTGAACAGCGTATGTAGCCTTCTATTGAAGATGTAGAGCAAGAATCTGAGCTCTTCTGGCACTGCCCGGTGCTGGATCCTACGCGAAACTGAGGTTTAGGTGCCGAAAATGATGGCATCGACGTAGCACGTGAAGACATAAGTGCTACCGAGCTGCCAGCAGGGGATGAGGACCAGGCGGGAAAGAACGTTTGTGCAGGTGCCCCGGTTGTGTTAGGCAGTTCTATTTGAGATGTTGGAGAAGCAGAGCCAGTGGATGAAGAAGGACCGGAGAGCGCCATTTCTCGTATTGTGTTCACAGAATCCTCTTCAGGAGACGCTTGAGCAGTGTCCACCTGCACATGTCACAACACACGGCGTAACACACATTGATCAACGATATTCATGGTACATAACATTTTTAGCATGCAGGATCCGTAGTGTTCTCTTTCGACCACCGCTGAGCAAGAAATATATCCACTCTCTCAGGCACGACATTGTATGTATCTGATAAATTCTGTGGAAACAGATACAGTCACTGCAAGACAGGATCAGCCTCGAGATGTTTCAAAACAATCAAAACCAAATGGCATGGGCAATTGAATTCATGTACCGGTATGGACAATTGATCATTTTCAATTGTATGGGCTATTGGAAATCATCACAGCCTTTATACCTGACACACTTCAACATTACAGTTGCGAGAGTCCTGATGGCATTTAAAATAAAGGTCTTATTTTTGTACTTGGAAGCAAGCAAAGGTTGTTGGTATGGCATACCCAAGGGTCGGTGACGTGTCTCACGCAGTACCGTACGCTTTCATGAGAACGCAATCAATACTTACGTCATGATTAAGATGTTAATAAAACATAATCCTAAACAAAGAAGCCCTCAATTTTAAATATTAATGAACTTGAAAATATATCGCGAGAGTATTAATAGCAAGCCCAACTGCTGGTGAAGAGTTATTGAAAAAAGGTAGAATATGCACCAATTTATTAACACACACACAAGTACAAGGTTACGACAGAATGCCACACAATGCTCAACAACCCTAAATGAAGTTCCCTGACAAAGTAAGGTATTTTTACAAGGTCACATTAAACATTCGTTGCATATATTTTTTACTTATATTTGCCACAATTTGAGTAGTTCACTTCGGATGTGCCACATCCTCAGCCACAGATAAACTTTTATTGACAGACACAAATAAACTGTTGAAGAACTCTGAAAATTCCTTAATTTTTATTGGAAAATTTCTGCATTATGGGACCTAAAACTATCGAGAGAAAACGAACACACCAGCGCAATCGCGTATACAAAATTGAATTCCGCACATACAGTTAAATTGCCATAAGGTATACTCAAAGGAGACAAATTTCGACCGTATCGTCCAAGTTCGACATTATGAGAGAGAGTGTCACGAGTACCGACACCTTTAAATATTCCAGTAGTCGTTCAGAAAGAACACTAAATGATGAGCGATCAACTCACAGCGCTGAATCATGAAGATTTTTCTCCTGCGATCTCCCTCTATATTCTTCTTTCCGTATTTTTGACCTGAGTCTAGCGCCGGTAAAAATGACCTCTCAGAAAAGGACTTTTGGAACTATTAAACAAAAATATACGCGAATCACCACAAACAATACATCCCAGCTTTTACATAGTGAGGTCATTACGGAGTTCAGAACTTACAAAACACCAATAAAACTAAAAATAACCCAGGAGTTTACAAAATTTATAAGTTTTCAAATTTGTACATTTCAACCAAAAACTGCCTGCGTCTTCATTTTCTTTAAATAAATCAAGGCGCATTTTGCTAGTGGTTTTTAAATCGGGTAATTAAAATGCGACTCGTTGCCTCTGACGGCGCCCCGAACTTCAGCATCCATCATGTCAACGTGAACGCTCATCTTGTGGCGGAGAAGATTGTTCTTGGTGGTGGAGCGGTAGCTGCAGAACGAGCATGAAAAGGGCTTCTCTCCCGTGTGAGTACGCAAGTGAGTTTTCAGGTTACCAAGCAACGGAGAATTGTAGGGGCAGTAGTGACAGCGGTGCAACGTTTTGCTCTCAGTCGCTCCACCTTCTGCAAGACGCCTGAAGGGCCGCAATGAAGGCACAGGCTGCGGAACACAAACAGAAGGCGCTGGGTTTGAGGAAGGAAGATGGAGGGAAGTCGCATTACTGTCGCTTGAAAACGATGACAGGAAGAATTCCAAGGGAGGGTCCTGCGCTATCTGCGGCCTTTGATGCAATGCCCCAGTCTCGCTCACAGATGAGGTTACATTTCTGGGCAACGTCGAAGAAACCCCCGACGGCTGCTGCACCAACATATTTTCCTGTGAACAAGAACAGGGCCGGATAAAGGGATTCATAAGTCAAGCCTCTGGGCGAATGAGAATGGAAATCATTTTCTATGTTATGAGTTAAGTAAAACGGGAATTAATTATAGTAGCCTACTTTTTTAAATTTAACAAAGTTCTCTTTAACGTTACAGAGCAAACGCTTGATGTTTTGAAAATACATTAACAAATAATCTTCACTTTAAAACTTATCCGGCCCTGAAAAATAACAAGAACTTATTTAAGACGTTAACTGCGTTTTCGCGGTTGGTTTGGTCAAGTTGTAGCAGAATTGGGAAATCGACTTCACTGCTGGAATACATTCTTATATTTTTGAAAAATATGAAACATATAATCCCATGAAGACATTTTACCTCGTAGGGTGAAGTACATTTGATACTACCTCTGTATCACTTGTGGTAAATAAAATGGTGTTTAAATTGTTTAAATTCATTTTTTTAAAAGGTCGTGAAATGAATTGAATGTGATTCACATGAATGAGGAATTTACCTAGTGGTACGCATATGTCCCAATGCGTAGTCAACGTGATAAGGTAAATTATAATAGTCATAATAATCTGATTTTACAAGATTCCTTCTAATCTTTTACAAGGCAATAGATGCAAGGAGCATCTCATTGATGGCAAAGGGCAACGCGTATTTGTTCTGGTTTACAGCATAGACGCAGAATGTTCGTTTGGTAGGTACTTGATTAAATAAACACAAGACGTAGTAATCAGTGCTCACCTTCTCATTATTAAGCATTTTTATCATGCAATTTATTGGAATGAAGTTTACACGTAAACTTGTTCCCCAATCCCAGGATAAACAAAGAGACAAAACATGAATTGAATGCGAGTTTTAAATCAGAAAAGGCATAATTCAAACAGTTTATTAACGTCATTTAATGAATGATCACATTTGCACGCTCCAATATGTAATTTATAACAAACAAAAAGCATCTAAATCGAGATTCAAACTACAAAAAAATCACTGGTCTATAAGTGAAAGCATCAACTATGAAGAAGGTCGAACGCGGACGTGTACGGCGTAAGAGACATCGAATAAAGCAAATGGAAGAACCGTAGAAAAAATGGAATAGGTTGAAAGAATAAACTGGCTTAGTTGGATAACAAAGACACTGAAGTCAGCTGAACGATTCTTAGATGAAAGCAGACATAAAACTATAAAGCGCAGGTTGATCTCAGGTATTGAATGACACAGGTATTTACAGGCCGTAAATTTATACTCGTCAGACACTGTAATTGAAAACTGCCAGAGTGTTGTCGACAACAAAAGGTCTAGATGTCTCAATATCGCATCCTAATGCGACCAGACCTCACGACAGAAGTATGCAGGGTCCTCTAGCTAATTTTACAAGTCATGTTAAACAATGAAAGGTGCAAGCAACGAATTACTTAAATAATACCAAGTTGTCTTCGGCTATCCGTCTCTGATAATTCAAAGTCGATGAAATCAAATATTAATACTGTATAGATCCAGGATAAACCAGAGCTTAACTGAACTAGTGGGACAAAACTTCCAAACCCTTACTTTGGATGCTAAATGGCAGAACTCTCAAACCAATTTACAATCATACTTCCATGGACTGTACAATGACGCTGCTCTTCAGACACATCTTCTTCCTATTTAGTCAGTATAACTGACAAATCTCTCCTTAAAAATCCGTGCGATACAACCTGATTAGTATACAAATTCATGGTTAACACGTTAACTGCGATGGGTTAATCTGAAGCTCAATATTCAGTTCAAATTTAAAGTCAATTGTGGTAATCAACTTTGAAAATAGCAAACATTAACTGGATCGGACCTTAATTTAGCTTTCATTAAGTATTAATAAAAAATGAATTAGTGACTGCAGGTCCGTCAGCAGCACTATGAAAATCCCCTAAGTGACCACCGGTGGGTCCCTTCGCAGGAAATGTGTTAACGCGAGTCAACGAGATAAACGAGCCACTATAATGAACAAATGAACATGGAGGTACGTATCTGTCGCATTCTACTTGTCGCCATACAATGCAGCTAATGGAGAGCTGAAGACAACACAAAAGTGTATTATTTTTACAGTCAATAATGAACTAACGAAGAAAACTCGATTCTTTGATGCCAAATCACCCGTTCGGACCCATGCCCTGTAGGCACAACTAAAGCTCAGCTGCGGTCATCGACGCTGAATCCCGGCGCATGATTTCTTGGATGTAAGTTTTTCATGTACAAAAGCTGCTGCCAAATTCAGAACGCGTTCCCGGGCTCATGCCAACGAGCTCGCCCCAGGTTTCGTCACTAAGCAAAATGAACGATATACAATTGATGAAAATGCTTTTAGAATGCAAGGTCTTCTTTTCGACGTGGAATTGAAAAACAGTTTTTGTTGCGATAAGAAACATGCTTAAAGGAACCTTGTTACAATCACCTTTAACACCCTTCCTTCTTAGCACGGATCGTCTCCCTTATTCATCTTTTTGAGGCATTATTCTGTGAATGATCATTTGATGCCTGTGAAGATTATTCTTCCTCGTCGTGCTGTAATGACACACAGAGCAGAGGAAGGTCTTGCACGGCTTGTGAATTTTCATATGCTCTGACAGAAGATATTTGTTGAGACTTCTGTAAGCGCAATAAGAACACGCATAGCCCTGGTCGGTGTGAGCAGCGACATGGTTCTGCAAATGCGTCGCAGTTTTGGCCTTGTAGTTGCAGAGAGGACAACGATAGGACCCCAAGGGGCCTACAAGCCCTCTCATGTCAGATGGCAGTGATGCTCCTGTGGAACTTCTAGCCAATGAACTAGGCACTGAAGAAGCACTGCTTGGGGCGTCATTCACCGAGGCCGACGACGACGAGAAGTCAACTGCTGATTGCAAAAGGACTGAAGATGATTCCGGTGTGTCAGAAGAGGTCGCCAAACGAGCTGATGTCTGCGACGACTGATAAGTACTGACTGCATTGGGCGAGAAAGGTCGACCAACCTGTAGACAAAGGCACAGCGTTACCTATCATGAGAGTGGGGGTAGATCGCTCATGCAGTGATATTGGCTAGAAGACAGAGATAGTTCGTCGCTAGAGTTTTTGCTGAATAATAGGCAAAAAAACTCGAGCAAGATTTTGGAACGCAGCGCAATTATTAATTCGTAGCACAAGCTCACATGTTTTAATAGTTAAAATCCTGTTCTATCATAATTTGGGCGCGCAATGTGAATTATGAAAAATTGTATATTCTAGAATGTAAGAAAGCCCTCATATTCACTCGCAGAAATTGATTTTTTTCATATCCAAACTGGCTGAGCTTGTTTAAGTAAGATATTCATAGGAATCATGCTCAGCCAACAAAGAAAAGCGAATGAGACAAAAGTTGTCCTGAGATTATTAGATTAGATTATTAGTTAGTTTAAGCCTCCCTATCCGCAACAAAGGCGATCCAAAGAGAGGAAGGAAGAAGGCATCATTTAGTATGGAGTTAAGGGAACGCGGAATCCATGCAGAAAGGGCATAGAAACAGTAAGATAAGAAAGAAGTTCATGAAACAAGATCAAAGTTGAAGAAGAAAGTAGTAGGTGTTGAAAAAACAGGAAAGCAGTGAACCGAAAAAAAGTTGGTCCGTAACAAAAAAAAACCTATGTTATTTTAACAAAAAGAAAGCCTACCTAACGTTTAGCTCGGGCCCTCACATTGCCCCCCTGGGAGCGCTAATTCCCATAGATACAATAGTTGTATCCCCCTGAGGGGAAAGTTGTCCTGAAGAACATAAGAATGCTCCAGCTAAGTAAATTGTACTAATTAACTTTACTTCAAAAAAGGCTTGAATATTAAGAAATAAGGTCAACGTAATGAGAATTTGAACGAAAATGCAGCCTTAGAGACGTCACACGACACAACGTCACACAACTCCCTACATGAGACATTTCCTAACTCTCTGATGAGATGAATGTCCCAATATAGTCACCCTGTGAGCGAACTGATTCGTCAGCTACGGTTCATGGTATTGAATAGTGAAAGAGTTAGGGCACAAGCAAATGCAATCGATTTCAAAAAGTGCCATTCTGAACAAAAATTGTGTTTAATGTAATATCTATATCATTTTGGGGTTGAACAAAATAGCGAACGATGACGAAATGAAATAGGCAATTCGGTTTATAGCACGAACTGTTCCTCAGAATGTCAGTTGTCTCCGATTTTCTTTCTTCTTTCCATTACTTTATTTTTTTCTTCAACGATGATTTCGTTTTGGAGATCTTTCGAGATTTGATATAAAAAATAGTGGCCCTGAACCACCACAGGTATCGTCGTAAGAGCCACAACAGATTTGGTATTAGGAACCACCCAGACATGGTCTTACACCATAGACTTGATCTTAGGACCGCAACAGATTTGGTCTTAGGGACCACTACAGATTTGTTCTTAGGAACCACTACAGAATAGGTCTTACGAACCACAACAGATTTGGTCTTGGGAACCACTACAGATTCGTTCTTAGCAACCGCTACAGATTTCGCCAAGAAACCACTACGGGTTCTGCTTCAAGATAACCAACGTAAGTCAGTGAGCGAGTAATCAACGTACAGAACTAGTAGGCTAGTACTTTTCAGTGCGATAGAATTTGGAAATGCATTACGAAGACCGATTAAACCGTCACACATATTTTACCTCTAATTCAACCGAAGAGTAGACGGGCAAGGATAAAAAAAATCGTATTTCACCATCAGCATCTTCTTAAAAAACAAAAAAAAGAGTATCATCAGAATTTGAAGCAGTAATACCATTACGAGCGGTTTAAAATGCGCTGAATATTACCATTCTAAAAAATCTTGAAAATAAGGTAAAATGATCCACATCAAGCACAGATTGATTCCGCAAATTTAAAAATAAAACAAGTGGAAAATAAATTAAGTTCGGTATGAACCGCAGTCGACGTTTGATAAAAAGCTGCGAATTTTGCAGCGAAACAGTGTAATTAATGCAATAAAGTAGTGGTACACAAAGCCAGCAATAGCCAATGAAAGAGGCAGCGTGATTTTGTTTATGAGATGAACAAAGGGAAACGAAGACAGACAAGACGTAGATAAATCCGCGCTCGCACTAGTACGAGTATAACAAATTTCCATTTCCAAAAGAAGGGAACTGAAGATATAAACAAGTGGAAATTCAGTCGACGATTAAACAACTTAGATCAGATGCCTCCGGAGAAAGCTCGCAGTGCTCTCCAAAGAGTTGAACACAGAAATTGCACATGCTCATGAGAAAGCGATTCCCTCAAGAGACGCAGCTGGAGTACCTAGGATACGTAAAAAGGAAATCTACGCCAGAGAGACTTTAGCATTCGTTGGCTATGTAACTTAAGAGATCGGTAAATAGTTTTAGAAGAAATGTGAGGGACGACATTCCAACCTCATCTGCAGAAAATAGAAGAGAAGAACTTCAATGGTGAAGCGCATGGTCAATTTGATGCAATGAAAGAGTTAAAACAATGTACACAAAAGTGTTTAAAGTCTTCTCGATATTCATGGAGATTACATGCGTGTACATTGGATGAATGATAGATATTTTTGGAATAATTACGGCTCTTTGAGAAGCGCACAACGTGACAAAAATGCAGAAACAGTAAAGGATCACGGACACAATAAATGTTTCGTTACTCTGTACCTTTATTCGGTGAGCAACAGGGCAATACTTTTGCTGTCAAGCATAGCTTAGGGGAAAATAGCACCGCAATACGGGAGGATGAGATGATTTGCACCGCAATGTTTCACACATTTGTCGCAATCCATAGAGAACAATATTGACTTTAATCGTCGATCAAATTTGAAAATAAATAATAAAGAAAACGCTTCAGCATGGCAGGCATGGCACAAATGAACAAATCTCCAGACGAAATTGGAAAAGAAAATTGCGCAATAATCTTTACGCATTCAGGCAACAAAACCAGCTATTTGAAATCCATAGCTTACATGAATCTACCAGTCAGTCACAATATTCGTGAGTGCCAGCAGATACATCGTATAAACAATACCTTACACGTTGTATACTTTATGATAAAACGCATTAAGCCCATTTGGGTTGAAAAAACATCATTTATTTCATCAACTCTATCTCAGCTAAAACATTACTCCTCCATAGCATTTAAGATGAAAAAACGCAGGATTCACTTCATTAACTTTTTTACATTTGAACCTCATCGAAAACTTTGCTCGCACGTCGCATCCCACTTTGCTCCCCAAATCACGGATCAGCAGGCTGTGTGTGAGTGGCGACGTGCCGGATGAGGTTGTGCTTCACAGTCGACCGGTACGGGCAGTGAGGACACGAGTACGGCTTTTCTCCGGTGTGCGTCCGCATGTGAATACGCAGATTTTCGGGCTGCCTTGCACGGTAGGAGCACACGGAGCAAGCGTAAGGCCTTTCGTCGCTGTGCGTGCGAGAGTGCCGTTCCATGTGGCTCCTGAATGACGTGCTGTAAGGACACAAACTGCACTTCATGGGGCCTGAGGTCTTCGCGGTTATCGCAGAAATTCGCTGCTGCTGTTGAGGCAATCCCAACTCCAGCCAACCGGCAGCTGATGGCCGAGTCAGGACTGACGTAGAGGACAAGGCGTCGGCATCGCTCGGAAGAAACACCTGCACGTGACAATGCAAGGTTTCAGAGTAACGCAATGCTTTAAAGTGCCATATCGACGCACGTTCTTGAAACCTCTATTTGCTTGAAGACTTCACTCACCTATCAATGGACAGAGTTTTAAACTTTATAAGTGTAATTCAGTAGTGAACAAGGTTGTTGTCGTCGTCGTCACTGCACTAGTGAAGATCGTCGGACTTGTGAGGCGCGGCAAGGAGACAAGGAAGTTGCGCTGTCAAACTGTTCCTCGGTTCTGAAGGCGCTTGCTTCTCACGAGCTTGGAATCGAAAACACCATAGGAGAAAATGCCTCACATTTATTGATTTATTTACTCATAATAACGTGCGAACAGTAGAAAACATAGCTGCAAAGTAATGCTTCACTAGGTTGAAAAACGATAAGGAAAGAGCCATAAAAAAAATTCGTCTATGATATTTTGAAGACAGTGTATTTTATACGCACGTTTAATCTTAAAAATTTGATCCACACGACCACGTATGTACAAATGTTAATCAATTCTCCACTAGCGTAGAAATTTTCCGATTATATTTTAGCAGGCGCAAGAAAATCACGCCACGACTGACAGCCCCATTATACCTGATGTGTTCACGTAGTTTATGGAAGAGAACGAAAGCGGGATGACACAAATTTGTTATCAATAAGATCTGTATACTTGCGAGACATCATGAGAGATAAATGGACTAGAACAGGCAAAGACATAGTTGCTCTTAGTTGCTATAATGGGGTGAAACAAAAAATTTCAGTCGTCATGACGATGTTGTGAATGTTTACTCCCAGAAAGCGAATTTAGGTCTAATTCAGAACGTTTCAATTGGAAAACGCGATGTTCGACAAATGTGTGATCAGAAAAATTCAGCGCAGGCCACAAAAGCTGAAAAACTCGGCAGTTGAAACTGTCAGCGCAAACGCATTTATGTTTGAGAGCTAGGGAGTTGATGTAATGAATACTTGCTTTGGTTTTTGAAAGAAGTTTGCTACATTATATTTCTAATGAATTAATGACACGCATGAATAATAATGACACGTGTGAATTTTGAACGTAACTCAGCATTACGGTAAGACATAGCCTCGTACAAGTGCTTAAATACAACAGGACAAAGAAAGGACAAAAGATACGAACACTTCACTCGTAGAAAAGTTACATAATTCATTCAGTGACATGGCAAAGCAAACGCTCGCACAAACAGTAACAATTTAGACCATAAAAAAAAAGAATAAAATTTTAGATCAATTAGAAACTGTACATTGAATCATTGAATAATTTTTAATTTTTTAACATATTTTCATCAGAACTTATCGTGCACAAAATTCCAGCAAAAATTAAATCAAATAGTCAGCAGAGCGTCGAACTGTAACGGGATTTGACCCAATAACTTAAATAAGATCTAATCAGCATCCAAGTAGAGGTAGTTAATCTTGAGCTATAAGAGTATCTGCTTTCATAATACGCGTCAAATACTCTCACAGCGGCACCAAAACTCAAACGAAGTAGTAGGTATAGATTATATGTTAGTTTAAGCCTCCCTAACTGCTGAAAAAAAAAGCGTTCCGAAGAGAGGAAGGAGGGAGGCACCATTTAGGATGGAGATAAGCGAACGCGGAATATATGCAGAAGAGGCATAGAAACAGTGAGTTGAGATAAAAGTTCATGAAACGAGATAAAAGTTGAAGAAGAGAGTAGTAGGTGCCGAAAAACAGGCAGCAGTGGACCGAAAAAAGGTGGTCCTTAACATAACAAAGCAACATTTTATTTCAACAAAAAGAAGGCCTACCTAACTCTCAACCCCATTCATTTTTCCCCTGAGAGCGCTAATTCCCATAGATACAAGAGTTGTATCCCCCTAAGGGGTCGCCGAAGTAGTAGCATCAGAAGTAGAGAGGCATGTCAGCGCTGCACAAAGAAAGCGCACATGTTGCACCGAAGGTAAAACAATATTTTTGCACGCGATTGTTTCATTCTCTGTACACATTAACGGACCTGAACTTAAGACTTACTGGAACGTTTGGAAATTTATCGCAATGAGGGATACCACACGGAGCCCAATCATGCCAGAAAACATAGAGACACCATTATAATCTATCAAATTTAATCGCATTTAGTGGTCAAGAGCCGTGACTCGGAGTCTACTCCATCAAACTCGGCGTTATTATTCCAAATGTGATCTACGAAAACTTCAAATGTATCATGAACTGAACACAAATTTTGGAAATATTTTTTTCGTATATTAGTAAGCGACCTCTCCTGCATGACCGATTCATGTATGTAGGGAAAAAATATGGAAATCTGTCGCCCGTTTTAAAATACAAGCAAGAACGAAACATTTCACCCACCAGCGATAAACGAAAATATTTTTAACGCACTCCACCAAAATACAACTGATGATACAATACGAAGTACCACTGACGCTTTGAGTCAAAATACAACTGATGATTAACAGGACCGAGAAGTTAAAAGACGATCTTATACATAACTGGCACGTAACCTCAAGAAGTGTCACTGCGAAGACTAGCAATTAAAATAAAACAGCACACCGCGGCGATTTTGTGCGTGTACAATAGCCCGAAAGAGAGCATAATTACGCAAGGTACTTTCACCAATTCACCGTAAACTTCGTGTAGTGCAAATACTGAATAAAACTACTAACTCAAATGCAAGCTTAATGATGAACGAATAACAGCAAATAGTTTTACGTATATACAATTTCTATCCACTCCCTGACAAGAATATCAGGATAAAATGCCCCTTGACACGTTCATTGCAGTATGACCCACCGGTGGGTCGTGCTCAAGTTTTTCCAACTGCACAACGACCCATCGATGGGTCGTTGGAAAATTTTCTAACGATCTCTTTAAATTAATGGGACTTATTTTACCCAGTTATTGTTAACTATTTATACAATTTCTAACAACTCAACTTTAAATTTGAGTTGGACATTGAACTTCAGATTAACCCATCGCAGCCAACGAGTTAAAACGCCGCGAGTCCCATTTTATGAGAGCGCGGGCGCAGACGGAGGTTGGTCCTTATGCAGCGTGCGCACGTGTCTGAGGAGGTTGCTGCGCACGCTGAACCTGTGGCCGCACGTGAGACACGCGTACGGCTGCTCGCCCGTGTGCTTGCGCACGTGGTACTGCATGTGGTTGCGGGTCATGCACGAGTACGTGCACTTCTTGCACTCGTACACGCGCGATCTGTATACGCTCTGCGTCGTGGAGGAGCCGGAGGGCGACAAGACAGGCAAGCAGTTCTCGACAGTGCGGACGGAGTAAAACTCTTCCTCGTGTTCATGATCTCTGATGCGGGGGCTGCGGTTGAACAGAGATGACGAGGAAGCGATCCACTGCAGCGCAGCAGCGCCGCAAGCCTCCCTTCCTCCCAACTGCTCATGAGACAAAAATGCACCCTGTTATTATTGACCTTCACTCAGAGCACCACCCCTGTTCTTCAGTAACCTGCACTGATGCACTTGGTTTCCACTTGTCCGGTCCCCGTTACCGGTGACATTTACTGACAGAAAGATCCTCATGATTTTCCTGCATATGCTCCAAACAATGTATGTTATAAGCAATCTTTTCGCGCAGAAATTGTGTTATGCGTATCGTTCCAATTGCTTACAGCCATAACAGACAGGTTGGCTCGAATTAGGCGCGAGATGCCAAGCCCTGCAACTTCACGGAGCTAACGACAGCGCAGCAGCTGTATATTTCAACCCAATTATATTCTACAGTGACCGACATGAAATGGCTACCAAATTGCCGATGCTAAGCCACGAGAAATGAATGCTCTAGCATTTATGAATTGTTATGTTTACACAAACTTTGTACTGCATTTCAAAATAAATAAATCATGCTTGAGAAAATACGCTACCGAGCTTCGCTGCGATGCAATTCAGACTTATAGCATGTATGAGAACATGCCTCAAAAATGTGTGTTTTTTTGCAAGGCTAATATTATACTCAAATACGATAATTAATCGAAACAACTTTTTCGACGTAAAAAAATTGCGACAACACCTAAATCCTTCGCTGCCGACACGATCACCTCTGAAATGTTAAATGAATTACAGGATCGCCATGATGGTAACACCCCCACTGAGACAAAAGGCGATGTCAAGCCAGAGGCCTTAGAAACGTACTGAGGAATATTTCTGGCCCTACATGCGGTGATGACGTGTTCCCTTGGACACGACGTTCGCATATACAGTATCCATCCCCTCGCTGTCTTTCGCGGATTCACTACTTTGCGGGTTCTAAAATACGTAAATGGAAAGTATTTCGCAGAGTTTTCACGTAAAATACAATTGGCTGCGCAGTAAAAGAAATCATCAGCTTCATCATCACGATTTATTATGTGTTATTGCTGAACAGTATTTCCTGTTATTAATAGAGTATTGAACCGTAAATGATGTTAACAGTACAGGAAGGGTTTTGAAAGTCCAAGTACGTGTAAAATAAATACGGTAAATTTGTTGTCCCTACTTTGCGGAAATTCGGTTATCGTGGCCGGTCTCGGAACCGACCAAGCGCGATAAACGAGGGATCACTGTATAGCTATTCCAACGGAAGACTGTCTAGCTGCCTAGCTATTTCATCAAACATCGGCATCTAAGGATGCTTTATTTCCAATTCAAGCCTGATACATATCACCTTGTACATTGGTTTTTCATATGCCTTAAGACTAACACCAGGACGCCATGGCGCTTTCCCCCGGTCAAGACCGGTACCTATTTCAGACACCTGGGCAGAGTGGGGTAAAATGCTTTGAATTATTCGCCTATACCCAACGGCGTAAATCGCCACACAGAGCCGGAATTCGAACCCTCGATGCCTTCACGGAAGAGCAGGTCCTTAAACCCCACGGCTATGACGAGCAGTGAATATTTGGGAAGGCCCTGGCTAGGGCAGAGTCACAACAGTACAGAAGCAATACAGCAGGGGAGAGTTAAGGTCGGCAATAAGAAAAGTTAGAGCCCGGTAGAAATAAATGAAAATGCCGCAACAAAGTAGGCTAAACCCCAAGATTGATGGTTTCTGAGTATCCAAAACGCTAAATTGAGGTAGCATTTTTCTTTCCCGTATTTGTAATAACAAATGTCGTGTATTAGCAGGTGTTTTTTCTTTCGTGATCGGATCTTGTGTCCAAAACAGCTGAGAAATGTCTGATGAATGTGTCGGTGATACAGGCTTTACCACCTCATGAGTATGAACATATTTAAGCCACGGGAATTATGATAAGTATACTTATTTGGTGTCTATATCTAAAAAAATTAGAAAAACTTTCGGGAGGTTGTGACTGCTATTTTGTGCAATATTAACTTGATTAAACAATTAACGAGTTTCATCGAACATCACATAATCACGTTATTTAGAACGGGTCGTATACACTAGTTCATAATAGCACACAACTTATTGGTTGCTTTGTCTGCCCATCCCTACTCCCACCTAGTCAACTGGATGCCTGAACACAACACAATGACCGGAAATTTTTCTTTTTTCAATTTTTCCGAGTATGAATGTTTACGAAACTCTGATAGTCTGTTTTGTCAGTAAGTTTACTCAGTTGTTAACACCTAACCTCTGCATTCAACCCTTCGTTTTCAGAAATGCAGACTAAATCTATGCAACCAACACTTCGTTTTCAGGTTCCATATAGCCGATAACTAAGTCTTTTATCATTGCATAGGGAGAAATTAGCAGTTTCCATGGTCCACCGTATGTTTCCCGACATGCTGTGTTGTGAAAACGGTCTGCAAATTTATTCTTTGCCAAAGTATTTTAAAAATTAATATTGTGATTGAACTAAGTCGTAAAAGTGTGATCTACAGTAAATTTTAATATTAATAATTAGTTATAAAAACCCCCTAATGGGTTTCAAGTGGTCTATCATACAAATAAAATTGACAACCTTATTTGCTTTGTAATCTTGCACCTGTGCTAGCTTGTCACCGCCCGTACAGATTTCAGTAATAACATGGGGGAAACTTCAACACTCTGCTTTCGGTAAGAAATAGAAAATGCAGTAACCCTTCCAAAAAACGGCATCAGCCATTGTAAATGTCCTCCAGACCCCCACGAATCTCGCAAAGGCTAAACTCGTGGCACACTACCTAGAGCCATCGCGGTTTAGAGAAATGAAACAAAAGGTCAAGTTTTGCCACATTTAATGTACGGTACCCCTGGGCTCATTGGCTCCAGCGTATACAAAGATGCTACTCTGTCAGTAATATAGTATGCAGGAACATAGGTAATCACACAACTGTGAGTTAGGTTTAAAACGCGAAAACCTTTTACAAGAACACCATTTACATAAGAAAATTAAATATTGAACAATAAATAAACCTATTATCGATTCCTCTTAGCGTGTTATGACTTGTAGAATATAAAATTAACAGAAAACAGGGTAACTAATATTCCTCTTGAAACACGCCTCGGACTCGTTAGCTCGTGATATACTCCATCAGAACGCCGCGATGACAACGTTACACGGATATCCAGTCTAACTTTTTCGGCGGAGAATCTATAGTTTTAGCAGTCCCCAAGTAGAGTACCTGTATAGGGCGGCCAAAACTACAGATGCAATGACGAAGAAGTTAGACTGGGTAAAAACCCGTGTTCGGCAAAAGTTTAAAATAGCAATACACATTTGAGGTTGCGTTTACACTGACGAGTACTTTTCAAAAATGTGAGCAATGTTTCATCCGTCTACGAAGTGCTACACTTTTCACCTCAAACTAAATGAAACTCAGTTAATTAAACAACACGACACCATTCAACGACGTTTCATATTGGCTAAAAATTTGAATACAACGATGCACATGAGGTTGTGTATACTCAGACGTGCAAATTCAGACGTGCTGTGCGTCCTCCCTTCGTGACCTTAAAATGCATTCCCGAACGTAAATTCTCAAATGTTGAGGTCAAAAAGGGAGCAGTTCGGCTTCATGGAAAAAATTTTTACTCAGATTTACAACATAACCTCCTACGCCGCATGAACAAAATAATACATGTGCGCGAAAATCGACTCCAATGACACGGGCAAACCGACAATCCTTCAGACGAGAAGTGGGGAACTGCTTCAAGCAGTCTTCAACTCCAAACTGACAATTATTATAGATCCATTAGTTCATGTCTTAGTTAAAACCTGAAATTTTCCATGATTATTATTATTATACTGGAACGGCGGGATGCACACCAGCCAGAAAGCAGCGTTTTACCAAATGAAGATCCTCTTATTCTGAAAATAATGAACTGAAATGAAAACAGGTGAAAAACAGCTCAGTGAGACTACACCGAAATGACTCAACCAATATCTCAAAAGAAGACGGCAAATGAACAACCTCCTCTCTCGGTTACTTGAATGAAAACTACCAACTACATAAGGTCGAAATTAACATCTCCCAAAGACGGCCACAACCATTGTACCTCAACGTGCAGCAGGCAGCTCATAATCTACGCGGATGCCGAATTTCTAAGCACCCTTCCTACGACAAATTTTCAGCTCACCTCTTTAGAGAAACTCGGGAATACGAAATATCGCTTTAAGGAAGCTAAGTCCCCAAGAAAAGCTTTAAGATAATTCACTTCAGCGCAATAAACTTCGAGGGCATTTTTTGCCAGAGACATAATAAAATAGAAATGATGACCCAACTCACTTTTCAATCGAAAATTCCAACGGGAGCAATTTTTGCCGAAGAATGATACGTAACACAACTCACTTTTCAACCAGAAATTGCAATCGTCAGAATATCTTCAGTCGGATTCATTCCAAATGGTACAGCAAGAAAGCTTAGGGCGAGTCATCGTTGGCCAAATGAATACTACACAACGAATGGAGCGAGGACGCCAGGCTAAGAAGGATGCTTGGAACGCGTGTGCCGGAGTACATCACTTTTGTAGTTACTTCTGTACGGGCAGTAGTCGCACGCGAAAGGCTTCACGAAGGTGTGAGTTTTAACGTGTCTCCTGATATTGTCCCGTCTTGGAGTACTAAAGGGGCACAGAGGGCACCTGTAGTGAGCTGTGTCATTATGCGTCACCACAGTCGAAGAGCAAGGAGACGCCATGGTAGAGGTAGAAGCAGTGGTAGCGCAACACCCAACTGCTGTGATGTCACACGTGAAGCCCTGCCCAGCTAAAGGATGCAATGCACTTGGTTGCAGACTCGGGAGGAGGTCCAAAGCGCCACAAGGGAGACTCAAACTGTCCTGTAACACCGACTCCTCTCCGCCTGGCGCAGGCAACACCTGCATACCAGGACGCAATACCTGCACATGAGGACACAACACCTGTTAGGCCTCTACTGATAACCTCTAACACCTGTCATCGGCGAAGGGCGAGAAGAAAACGATCTCCCACTTGCAAAAATTGTTCCTTTTGACAAATCCTCGCCAATACGAGCAGATTTCCTCTAATAATGGAAAATTCCAAAAAGAATAATTAGGACTCGAGTTGTTTTGGTTTACCTTTCTTTCCTATGTTTAAAATCGACCAAACGGGGCAGCGCTATTTCGCAATTTCCAATCGCAAGGACTAGGAGCACCTTAGGTACGAACTACACCAACACAAATCAAACTACAAGAAATTTTACGCGTGTTCTGTCGACTTTTTTACAGTAAATCAATAAGAAACACTACAAACACAATCACACAGCCAGCTTCAAAATTGTTCGATTACAAGTTGACGCGATGATGTTGAGCCTATTCCCCGTGTGTTTAGTTGCAACAACTTCCACATGGATGTCTTCCGTTGGACAGGAGCCTCTTCAGTGATTTTCATTCCCTCCAACAGGCAGCATTTCGACCGACTTCACCTCAAGAGGCATTGGGCAAGAGTTCGTGTCTGAGCCTCTTGTGCCGTATGAGGTCGCCTTTATATTTGGTGCTGTAGGGACACAAGGAGCACTTGAAGGGCTTCTCACTGGTGTGCACTTTGAGGTGTTGTTTCAGGTTGCTTCTCCAGGCAGTAGCGTAGGAGCAGAGCGAGCAGCGGTGAAGGGGAGGCATGAAGGCAGACTGCGGTTGCGGCACAGATGCAAGTGATGATTGAGGCCCAGAGCCATTTCCAAGCATATCTGAGAAGTCGACACCAGGACTTGTGAAGTGCTCAGCGTGTGTCCCATACAGCGTGTCGCTCCTGTGGCGGTGGTCGTCGCCTCCAAGAGATGACACCTGGGAGAAGAGAACAAGCGCTGTAGCTCGGTTTACATGAGCCACTTTCGCTGCATCCTCTCTTGCACTATACAGGCAATCCAAACTAACTTGTGATCCACATGCAGGAAATTGGCAAGTGTGTCTTTCGAGGAGTCGTTCACTCCTCGAGGAATATCGGGACGTCCTTTCATAAGTAGAAGTTTTTAGAAAAAGAAAATGACGTACGTAACTGCAACCACAATAAATTGAAATAAAAGATGAATAGTTGCCAAAAATCAGCTTACAATTACATCGTAAGTTTCTCGACAAAAGGAATGGTATGCAGAAACAATGTCAGTAAAACATTTCAAACATTGGCCCAAAACCGTCATGCTTTCTTCTCGTCTGCATGAAGTTCACTCCGGAATGTTTGCAGTTAGGCATTCGATCGAAGTGCGAAGCTAGTGCAGTTTTCGCATCGATAATCACTCGAAGATCCACTCCTCTTTCACTTGCCAATATATTTTACGAATGGTGGCAAACAATGAAACCTGCCGATAATATAATCGTAGAGAATCTTTGACCCCTATTTCAATATAACACTCTTACAAAACGTAAGAAGTTTCAGCTCTAAATATTGAAATACACACAACCATTTAGGGACAGAAAGGACGGCAGAAAAAGTATTTCCGTAGCATACAAGGGAAGTAATTTAAAATTAAATTAGGAATGTTGCAGCCTTTAACGATTTGAAACTGCTTGTAAGGGATTTAACGATTAGATTAAACATTGATTTTAAGCCTCCCTAACCACAATAAAAGCGTTCCAAAGAGAAGGAGGAAGAGGCCATTTAGTATGGAGTTAAAGGAACGTAGAATCTAAGCACAAGGTGCACAGAAACAGTAAGTTGAGAAAGAAGTTTGTGAAACACGATATAAAAGTTGAAGAAAATAATAAGCGCTGAAAAACAGGACAGCAGTGAACCGAAAAAAAGATGGTCCGTAAGAAAACAAAAATCCCGTTCGATTTCAACACAAGGAAGGCCTACTTAGTTTGAAGCTCGGGACCTCACATATCCCTCCTGGGAGAGCCAATTCCCTCACATACAATCGTTGCACCCCCAACGGAGGTAGGGGTAATAAATATCCCCACCGATTTTGTTCTGGCAATCGTCAACAATCAATATTTTTCAGCCGCTTTGTAACACGCTTGAAGATCTCTCAAGAACAGTCAGACCTAAGAACTGTGACCTCCGATGGACATCAATTCACTAAGTACCTAATAAAAACATTCAATTTAAAACAACTTTCAAGAAAATCTTCAAAAACTTTCAACGTTCGGTGTTCGCAAGCTTTTCTTTCACCAAGTTCTGTGGCAACAAGGAAACGCTGTCAGCACTCAATTTTTCTCCTCAATGAAGAGCACTTCTCAGCCCTGCAACTGCATTCCCTCCAAATCCACCAATTGTAACCGTAGAAATATTAACAGGCGTCCACACCACAAATAATGAGACAACACCAAGTTGACACCCGCGGGATGATGTGACAACTTAATTAGCTTCATCTCTATGCTTCATGGTGGTGTGCTTGATAACATCTTTCTTGAAGACGCTTCGGTACGGGCAATGGTTACACGAAAACGGCTTGATGTTCAGATGCATCATGACATGGCTTTTGACGTTATACTTCTTTAAAGACGTGTAAGGACACAAGCAGCATGAGTGGACGGCAGGCCGAGCAGTCGAGTCCGTCACGAAGAGGTGATCGATGTGTCGGGCTAAAGTAGAGCGTTCAGGATCCAGGCATCGAGAGATGTTCACTCCTGACGCAGGTGCAGTGGATGTAGCGCTTCTGTGTGCGGTTGCCTGCCAGTTGACGCTACCGCATGTCACTTGCACCATCTGTTTGGTGGCGACAGATGCGGCCGCCCAGCTCGGACTAACACCGGAGGAGGATGGCAATACCTCACCGCCACCCAATGGTGATTGTGTCGGGGCCATGAAGGTTTGCAGGGGGGCGTTACCAGGCCCACCCATCTGGAAGTGGAGAGAAATACAATCCTCAGTCAGGCCCGTACCCACAATGTTCACATCAAAACGCTCTCGAGAACATTCATTAAAAATAGCATTGACACAGTTCTCGATCTTCCTTGAATATCGAGCTCTCGTGCAAACCAATGGGTTGAATTCCAACAGTCGCTGAAGATGATGCGTCGAGCGCGCAACCTGTGCAAAATAATGAGAATAAAAAGAAAACTTTCGTCTCGTCACGCCAAAGTACACGCTGTCACTCGCCATGAAACTTCCGTGGCCACTAAGGGCATGTTGCCAATCAACAATGAACATGTTTGGCAGAAACGAAAACCATTCCATTCCCGAAATGGTTTCCGAAAACGTGACGATACAGACGATAATGATCTGACAGACGATATTGATCTACAGCACCAGCGTGTTTTCGCAACAGTGTTCAGTAACGGTATTTATCTCCCCTCCTGAGATCTTATGAAAGCGGTTCTTGATCTTGGCCACAGACGTGTTGAGATTGTCGGTCCTTGCAGCCGTGACACCTAACAACAAGCGCTATAGGTCCTCTATCATGAGAACAAAAGACTCCATACACGGGGTTTTGGTCGATACATGGCACGCTATTTGCTGTGCGTCTCTCCGAGGCTACTTCTTCTTCTTCTAATTTAGGCTGAGCGAATGTCAATAAAAGATGAGATACATCAAGTAATGTGTTATTTCCAATATCGCATGAACATAATTTTCAACTGCGAAACTTAAAACAATCTGATCATACTAAGTACTAAAATGTGGGTAAAGTTCGCAAAAGTGCTTTTCCTTCCCATATAATACCTTGTTCCAACAGTAACAATCCTTTACTAACCATCTCTAGTATGACTTTAAACTTCTGCACTACAAAGCGAGAGATAAACCCAACAACAATCCCCTTCCTTTACCCTAACAAATAAAACTAAAAACAGGAAGGTGAAGCTAATCCAATCCGTGCATCAATACAAAATTCGAGTAATAACTACAGTGCCCACTTTATTATTAAAATAATCACCAGCGTGAAATTCGAGAAATCTCTAGCACACGTGACATTAGGGAAAAAAATTTACGTCTGTGTGTCGGAATCTACAGCGCGCTGGGCGGAAAAAAAGATAGAGTACTTAGAAGAGAAACGAAATTGAGTTAAGAGGATTTACTTAAATAAAAACATCACGGAAACGGAAAAGATAACACTAACAAGGACAGTTACACGGTTTGCCAGGCATTCTCGTAACAGCGAAAAATGAGGCGTTTTTGCAAAAACTAAAGCCACAACCAACTCGTGACACGCAGATTCTGTGGTAACTTGCCAGGAATGACACGGAATCCTTACTCGCTAGGCACACTGACGAGGACAAGTAATACAAACATAGCTCTCCGCACGGAGTTCACGAATTTTACATATAACTTGTGAAAAGCTCTAAATTCCCAGTGTACACTGACCGATAACATTTAACGGCTCCACCTAGAAGAGAACTCCCAAGCCGTAATAGAAGAAATACAAATTGTACCTACACAAAAATTAATAGATCAATATTTCTGACTCGATATCGTACGTAATGTGCATTTTTCAAATCCATTCATTATCTGGTGCGTGCCAAGTAGCTATTTTAATACAAATTTTGCTGAAAGAAGAGCAAAACGAGCCATTTTCTCGGGACGCGTTGTGTTCATTTAGAAGAAAAGTTAGGCGGAAAAGGCGCGTGAGGATTTGTCGCTAGAGAGAGCGGAGCTGCAACGAAGAGCAGTACGATTTAATGCGAGCAGTTTTCGCAAGATTCATTTAGAAGAAAAGTTAGGCGGATGAGGCGAGTGGGGATGTGCGGTGAGGAAGTGTCGCTTGAGAGAGCAGAGCTGCGTGTAGCTGCAGCCACAGACAGTGCATGCAAACGGTTTCTCGCCCGTGTGCGTACGCTCGTGCCGGACAAATTCACTTCGGAACCTGAAGACTTTCGTGCACGACTGACAGTGGATGAGTTCTCCTGTATAGGGCACGGTCGCCACAGGAAGACTTCCCATTAAAGACTCGTCAGACACAGGCCTCCCATTCCCTCCTCTGCTGTCGCCACTGACGGTGTTGTTTGAGCCTGTCTTAGCCCCACAGTACTGAGACGAGAGAGGCGATAACGACGAAGCAATACCCGACAAACTTGACACCAGACCGTCCATGGAGTGCCCTAACCCAGCAGCAGTGCTGATATTGCCCGCACTACTCTTGGAGAGTTGATTCACAAGAGAAGAAGCTGAGACGACGATGCCTTTATGCAGGCTTCTACCGCCCCCTGATCGGCTCGAGAGCACCTGAGATAGAGGCGCACGCTCCAGCTGCTGATCAGGCGGGAGGGAGAGGACTCCGAGTGCGGTGGGTGAGCCGTCTCGAACCTAGCGAAGGAAAACGCCCTGTTTTAGAATACGGACCGAAATTTTGGCACGGAAACGCTAATTGGTCACGATGTAGTGAGTTGTGGAGTTTTTCAAAAACGTCACAGCTTAACCCTTTAACGCCCCTAAGGACTAGACGTTTATCGTTCGAAAGTAGCCGTAATATGTTGTGTTCATAGCTAAATTTGTTCCCTAATGTGTTCTTTGCAGATCCCTGCCGACTGGCAGTTTCTTTCTCATTTTGGTATCGGAGACAACCTGATAGCAGCGCCAGTCTTAAGACGGTGGTTATGACAATGACAATATGAGTACAAAAATGGTCACGTTAAAGGATTAAAGCTTTTCCAAATTTACGCGTACCTGTGCGATTTTAGTACTAAGAGGGAGAAAAAAGTTGTAAAATGTTAACAGTCCTACTCACTTTCAAATGAGGCCAAATGAAATGCAGTTAAATATTCTGCTAACAATATATTTTCCCGTAGAGCAATTAGGTGGCAAAAATACAATCGCATCCTAAACTGCAACATAAAAATGGTCATTAAAGTTTCCATTGGTAAATGTAGAGGAAAAAATGAAGCACACTGAGTAACAATTTTCCATTATTTCCGATAAAACTGTATACGTAACAATGAAATTAAAACTACTGAAATAAAAACACGCAAAAATCTTCACGTTGTTCGAGAGTAAACAATTTTGTTCTTCTATAACACGGGTCAACATAGCGCGCACACAAGATATCACAGACTCCTCGATTTGGACGAAAAATTCGAGATGAGAAATTAACATGAAAATTTCTTCCCGTGAGGCAGTTGAGTAGAAAATAAAATGAAGTCCTCAATCTCCGTAAAAATTTACGCACAACTGACTCACAGGAGTCCTACCGTCTCCGGTCGCTCGCTCAAGAGTCCTCTACTCAAGAGTAGTACTGTCTCCTAGAGTAGTTAAGACTCCATTTGAATGAGTGGCGACACATGCATGTCATATGCTTTTAAAATATTAAATAAAATGCGCGACAAATTACCAACTCAAGACTCTTAGATTACATTGGAAAACTCAAACTACCACTGGTGCTTTTATCCAATAACTAGTAACGTAGCCAGCAAACACAGGAAACGGTGATTAATATGAACGTGTGGAACTGATGAAACAAAAATTTAGATAAAACTCGCGTGAAGAATATCAATTAGATAAGGTATTATCATACGAAGGTCTGAATGTATCACAAAGCAGCACTTATCCTATGAAGATTCCATCAAATAGAAACGTGAAGAGAGAAAGAAACGCAATTGAGCGGCGAGCTATCGCACAAACATGTCCACTCTCTCAGAACCATTAAGAGATTATGATACGAGGCCTACCTCACTCAAAAACAAAATTTCTTAAATCTACTGCGAGTAGCTGAGCATATCTTGCAATACGCCAGGTCCTTTAGAAAGGCTGAATAGGACTGAATGAACACTATTAGAGTTTCCAGTTAAAAGAACTCGAGAATCCTGCCCACCACCCAAAGACCGCTGAGTTTTCACGATTACGCAGAAGAAATAACCCTATTTGTGCACCTTCTGGGAGTTCAATGAAAATGAGAGACGAGGACTGCGCTGAACTAATCTTCTATACAGAATTTTGTGAATATTCTAAGCTGCAGGCTTCGATGGAAGAGGCTGGACAAGGAATGGTTTTTGAACAATGGGCTTTCGACAGATAAGTTTTTGGCCTTCTTTTCTTCGTAGCACATAGGATCATTTACAGCATTGGCTTCGTAAATGTCATGGCATTTAGTATCGTTCATCATGATGTAGAATAATTTCCGCTCATCTCTTAATCAAAATTTCATTTGGAATTACGCATCCCAGGTATTCACTACGACGAGTCACTTAGTTTCTATGAGATAACCACACGATTGCATCCAAACATAACTGCAAGCAATAGCGGAGGCTTCACACAGCTGTGGCTAAAGGCCTCGAACTTTAACTTTATCCCCAAACTTCAATCAATCACCCATGAATAAGACTTGCGCGTCTACACAGATAGCCCTAGGTCCAATCAATGGCAGATTCAGACTTTTTCCTTTATCATGCTGCTCCTACACAACGAACGTTATTTCATTTTACTTTCACCTACGTCGTACATTTCGCCATTGTTTAAAAGAAAACCATTCCATTCTAGAGACTGAATTATAAAAAAATTGAAAATCGTGACTCGGTAAAACTAAAATATAAAAGGCATGAGAAAACTGGTGGAATTAAATTGTTGACGAGGGGGTTGAACAGTGGGAATTTTAAAACCAGAACGATAGCTTGTTGACATTAACCATAACAGCACAGAAAGAATGAGCAGAACTTATGTCACGACTTTTACGGTCGTATTTAATTAAGAAACAAGAATTCTTATTTACAACATTTCCCACAACTTTATTGAGTTTCTAAGAGTATTACTGCTTCTGATGCTTCGTCCACATGTGCGTCTTGAGATTGTCTTTGCGTGCCGACGAGTGCGGGCAGAAGGGACAGGAGAAGGGCCTGAGGCTGGTGTGTGTGAGCATGTGGCGCTCCAGATGGCTCTGGGCTGGGAACTGCAGGCCGCACACCAAACACCGACCGCCCCCTGAAGGCGACCGCTCCGCCAGTGAACTCCAATCTTGGAGGTCGAGCTTCACGGGACGTCCTCCTAGTTTACTGACGGTCACAGGAAGGGTTGTCAAACGGGGGTTTTGTGCGGGAGAACTTTGTGTGACTCTTGCGTCACCGCTCATGGTGGAGCTTGCGATCGTAACGTAAGGTCGTGAACACGTGGCAACAGATGTGGAGAAGTTTTCTATCTGTGACATTTGAAGTGCTCTTGCATTGCTGCCGCTAGTGGTCGTAATCAAATGCTTGGTCACGGCACTCTCGTGTAGTGCGTCACCAGAGTTCAGACGAGAGGCGGACGCGCTGTAGAGGGTGGTGTAAGGTGCAGCTACGGGCAAAGCCGCGCACACTTCCGAACGAACCTAAAAAGAAAAACATAGGAGTCAATCAGAAGAGACTCGCATACGCCGATAGTTTCTGAGAAGGGGCGAACTCAATGCTTGCAATTTCTGAGTGTTTTTTACGAGCCAAATGAATTTAACGTCAATGTGAGAAAGACAAGTGCCTGCTCTATAGTTTTTCGTACTTCAATCAAGTGCTCAAACGTAGTTATCACTAACCAAGGTCAGTCGTCTCCAACGAGTAAAAATAAATAAAATATACGAGAAATTAATCCTAAATACAGATATTTCAAGTACAAACGAGTTCCAATAAAAAATGGTGAACCAACGCACAGAACTAGCAACACGTAGTGTTACTTCGAAAGAAGCAACACAGAGTACGCGTCGCAACACTTCGTCAAGCTTGGACCCCAAATAGTGCAACACGAAAACACACGCTTCTCAGAACACACGAATCCAACACAACAGTAACACGCTGGACAGTCGAGTAGTTTATTGTATTCCTGCAAAGGAGAACGCCAACTCAACACGTTACCCGCGTATTGGGCCACATGTGTCGCACTAAGTAAATTGCTCATTCAAACACCGGTATAAATGAATGACATTTCATCTGTTTCGCGACCTTTAAAAAAAATCATACGAGGTGAAATTTTATCGTGCGATTGTATTTTTCACATTTTTAAGGGCAAAAATGTATTCAAGCAGTGAAGTCGATTTCCCAATTCTGCTGCTTGCAACCTAACCAAACCAACCGTTAACAACCACGGAAACGTGGTGAACGTGTCAACCCGAAGACCAGGGACAAAACAACATCTCGTTATAAAATGGCTCAGGATATGGATTTTCAAAGAGGAGCTGTACACGGAAGCGTGCTCTGCCTGTGCACACAGTTGACATGCCGTATAAGATTGTCATTTCTGGAGCATCTGAAGGAACAGTGCGGGCAACCATAAGGTTTCTCGCCGGTGTGCGTCAACAAATGCCTTTTCAAATCAGCCATTTGCGAGAACCCTCGAAGACAGAAGCAGCATTTCAAGTCTCCGCTGCTACAGAGACGAGAGACATTGCCATCAAGTGATAAAGGGAGAATCTTGACTGCATTGGCCGACAATGTTCCACTGTTACAGGGCTTAGACGTTGCAGAGGTCGAATCAGTAAGTAAAGATCTTCCAGAACTAGAAGCTGAAGAACAACCGTTTTCAGAAGCAAGAAAAGGAAGCCGGGCAACTCCAGTAGGGGTTGAGTTCTTTGCGCCGGCATCAAGATGAGATGCTGCCCGGTACGGAAAGTCGGACGACCGTAGCTGATCCCGAGTCGGAACAACCTAGGGAAAGGAGACGGCCTGTCAGAAAAGCGCAACTCTGCAGCCTCGAAATAGAAGGCCAACATTCCACATGCGTTTTTTTTAAGTTTTTAACACGCATTTTTAAAGAGACTTGAATGTCTATAAAAGGCTACAGCCGCTGACTACTAAATAAATCAAATAAGCTTCTGTGTGTCGGTGTGTAATTTGCAGCCAATAAACACGAGTGTGCTTCCAGTTTCGTTTAAACCCAGAATAATTAAAAAACACAATAGAGTAAAAACACGTTCGGTGATAATGGAAATTAAACTGCAAGACACAAATCATAAACATCCAACGACAACGCAGTCTATCCTGACAAACCTCTCAAACTAACATCAAGGAAACTCGCATACATTTTCGCGTAAGTACATTATCATTGCGAGATAACTCCAAATTGAAAAGAATTCAACCACCGCTATCGTAGCAACGGTACGTGAACAGAGGCACAACACACTTCAAATGATATAGAAAAACATAAGTCGGAATACAATAAACTGCACACTCCAAACAGTACTAACCAAGAAGGAATAAATCTACTTAAGAATTCGAACTTTACTGACGACGCTGAATGTGGGCGCTCACCGAAAGTGTGAAGACCGCGTGACAGACTGAGCCAGCCAGAACGCTCCCAAGCTTGACTGTTCTGTGTATTAGAGCGCAACACATGTCCTTCAAGAGCGGCAGGAAGAAATTGGAAACGCAAGACATAGTAGCAAAGATGGTATAAGACTTTCCAATCGGTAGTGGAAGTTGTACTTTTAAAGAGAGGGTTGTACACAAAAGAGGTAAACTTCCTCACTAATGAAGGGAGTAGCACATAGAAGATAAGATGGAATACTGTACCAAGTTTCCCTTTTCTGACGCAAGTTGGTAATGAGGACTATCTCTGAGGAGCACTATTTCCGTTCCAGCACACTGATGGAACAAGCGCCATACATTACAAACAATTCTCGAGTAGAGCTCCAAAATTTTGTCTAGCCCACTAGCAAAGCTCTCAAAAATCGTAGATCTAACCCACTACCATCGCTATATCAATCAAAAAACGCAAAAATACAATTTTTGTCAGAACACCGACCTAGCTAAACTTGATTACTCTAATTTACAAGTGTAAAAAATTGACTTAAATAAACTAGAGTAAATAGAAATTGAATTTGGTACAACCGCTCTATAAATCACGAGAGCGTGTTTTATGCGGTAAACAGGCCCTCTAAGTCTCATTAGCGCGCCGATGAGATAATGCAGCCTCAACATGTAATTAGTGAAATGAAACTAATTTACATCAAGCTATAAAAAATTACAAATTAAAATTATCGTTACAGTAAATTGAAAGAGAAATGGAAGCGCTGCTCAAATTTTACTGTTCTGCTACGGTATACAATAAATCTCTCAAACCACAACTCATTGTGGTGGAGACAACACAATGCCAACCTAGCACCAACATACTGGATATTTCGCAGCTAACATCAGTGGCGCAAATACGACTCCCTTTAACCAAAATGCAAACATTTCTATTTAGATTAACACATTGATCGCAATTGGTTTAACAAAACTTCAATAATCACCTCAAATTTGAAATCAATTGTAGGAAGCAATTTTGAAAATAGCGAACATAAACTGCATCGTGTCTTCTGTGGTTTAGATTAAGTATTTTTTTTAAATTGACTTAGTTACGACTTGTCTGTCAGCAGCCTAATGAAAATCTCTTCCGTGACCACCGGCGGCTCACAACGCGATCGGAGAGCTAAAATGTGAAATATTCAGAACGTCCCAGAAGGCCCGCACCATCCAGGTTTTCATAAAAATACATATGTATATCAATTTCATCAATCATGATCTTAACAGATGCTTAATTTTTCCACCCTCTGCATCGACACATGCAGCATCTCTTTATAGAACTTTCTTTAACTCATTTGAGGGTTTCAGCGTTGATCCTTCGACACTCGGTTGTTATCGCAGCTTTAAAATCATCAAGAATGCGTGGACGATTCTTGCACACACCAGATTTGAGATGTCCCCAAAGGAAATAGGCAAAGGGGGATCTCCATCTCTTCCAAACATTAAAACTAATTGAACTCTTTCCTCTACTGTTAGTTTCTCACCCATATCAGGTCTCATAAACGTAAAGCATATAAAAGCATCAATACCAGTACCGAATTTTTAGTAGACAGCGAACATGTCATGTGGGTGCTGTCCAGGAAATTTCATGATACAGACGTACACTTTTTCCGACAGCGACCTACGCTACGCACCACAGAAAGACACTAACGAAATCTCACCACAGCAAAATCCCAACAGTTACTTCACAGATAAAAATAGCCAGTCAGATAACAGTTCCAATATCCATATTAAAATTTCTAACAGTTATTTGAAACGACGATTCGTCATACAATAGAATTATTCATGATCCGAGTTGGGAACATTATCACGTTGGCTACGTTTGCGTGGCTGCTCTGGTTGGTTGGTGAGATTGTAAGTAGCAGAATTGAAAAAACTGACTTTATTGCTCCAACATTTCCATCCTTTCTAAGAAGTATGCCAAATAAAACTACATGATAATATTTCGCATTCTGTGCTGAGATCTCTCCAAGAAAGGCAGTTAAATGATTTAAATGCTAGGCATTTACACCGATAGGTAAATAAGCAATATACCAGGAGGAACACACGTGTATCAATACCTAGTCAACGCGTTAACTTTACTTTCATCTAGCAATACAGAAGCCTTAATTCCATACAAAGACAATTTCTTGGAAGAAACACGCTAATTTTTGGCAATTTTGCCAGAATGTTTTACATTTCGTCAATATTTCTCAATGAGCATGAATCAAGATCATTGCAATTAACCGCACTAACGAATTTTCTTCCGTGGAAATTTGTATCTCAGCACTTTTGTCAACCAAATTATAACCCTGATGGTAGAGCCGTCACCGCTCATTGACGGATGTGAGCTTCCCGCAATAGAAAACTGGAATGTGCAGTCGAAGATTCCAATGAGTTATTTTTGCAAGATACGCCGGCTGTTTTATATCCACAGCGCAACAGGAGGAAGTCGAAACATAAAATCCGCACCAAAAGTGCAGGATACATAAAACAATCATGGGCGATTCTCAAAAGTGTACTTAACACTTGGATATCATTGGACAATGACATGTTTTCAAGACTAGGACCAGTAATGTTCCACACATCTCGCTCTAAAAACGCCCTATTGTATTGGTATGCTATGCCCACCGAGTCTAAATGCAATGAACCGCAACGCACCTCATTAAGGGGACACGAGCCTGATTTAGATCCAGATCTAGCTCCATACGAAGATTAGTGACCAATTAGGTTAAATCACATAAAATTAACTATAGAATAGAAGAAATTTCTTTCAAGTAATTTAAAATTGAAATAACTTGCAACAGTGACACATCCTTCATCATTATAAAAATAAACAAGAAATACAGCACAAACGCACAGATACAACTTTTGTCATAAATTCTAGCAGATGTTACTGAAAATGCGTCACTGAAAATGCGAGAGCCTCTGAGCACAAAGTACGCGAGAATTCTTCGGTCCGCAACACCCGAAAGAAACGGCAATAAAAAATGGAAACAACATACTTGATTCTGTACTCGATACATTATGTCTCGTTATTGCATAATGGATTTTTACAGTTTGATCTTAGGGAAGAGGATACGGGACAATCGATTCGCACTCAATGAAGGGGTAATACAAAGTCGCGCTAAGAATCCAAACAATTGCATTCCGAAAATATCTTTCAGGAGCACCATCATGAACTTCTACTCTAAAACGACTAGGATCATTACGAACAGTACAAGATTCCAGCTATCTTAGTCCAAACACAGGCGAAGACAAACTCTCTTTAAATTGTACAGAAACATACGTCACAAGTAAAAATGATAAAAATCAGAAACAAATGAAGAAGCGTACTCAGACCAACACCCTATAGCAGAGGTTCTCAATTTATCCATGGTTGAGGTAAATTTCGGCCTCAAATACTTAATACATAAAGCCGAGGGGTTCATTGATGAAGGAAAGGCTGAGAATGGCTGCCCTATAGCCACATGGAATGCTTCATGGGGATCTTATGCCTCAAAAAACAATGCTGGCGTAAATTGAACTTCCTGTTGCAGCGGTAGGAACACTGGGGACACACGTACGGCCGTTCTCCCGTATGGATGAGCATGTGACGCTTCAGCTCGGAAGGGCTATTGAAAAAATGGTCGCACGAAGGCTCGTTGTAGCATCGGTAGCGGCGGACGCGAGAGCTGAAATTAGAAGCCATTCCAACAGGCACGGACTCTAACCCCTTGTTCGCTCCGTTTTGAGCCTCCATTGAGGCACCCAAATGACCCGCGCTCTTCTGCGATTCCAAAAAGGCGCTGCTGGGTTGAAGGAATGTAGTAGCATCGCCGTGACTTTCTTCCGCGTGGCCACCCGTAAACCACTGGTCATGGTCGCTACGGTGTGAAGGCACCTACAGGAGAACACAAAACTTCAGCTCATACAAATGGAGGTAGGTGACGGCTGTAGCTGCAATGTTGCGTCCTCTCTTTACTTGCTTCTAACGCGCGCCACAGTTCACATACGAAACGGTAAAGGTAACAAGGATCGCGCTGAAACAAATGGATCTCATTATCAGAGCTACTCATGTGGCAGCCACAGGTGGCGAACTATAACTGGCTCCAGTTGCATCAGCAGTAGAAGTACACCTTTCGCATTTCCATACATTAGGAAATTAGATTTCATACAAATTAATATTGTAGACATGTTTTACACAAAGACCATTTAAGAAATACACTCTAATTTGGTTACAATGAAAGAACGTACCTATTCAGGAATAGAGTTAGGGAGGTAAACCACGTTTTCGACCACAATTGACCATCGACAGGATTCTCCATGGTAGAAATAAGTTACACGTTTATTGATGAGCAATGAAAACGCACATGGCTCTACTTCCGTTCAATGAAATGAGAAGGTTAAATAGTATTTGCGCAGTCGGGTGCACACCAACCCGTGGTACAGCAGTCCAGAGTACATTTCAACATAGAGATTATATAGGATGTGACTTCAACATGTTCACTCTTGTAGGCTAATCTTAAATTCGAATATACAACTCAAATTCAAAAATTGTTAGTAATATTTATGAATACCAAATATCAACTGGGTTCATTAAATACCATTAATTTTTAGAGATCGTTAAAAATGTTTTCAAGCGACCCATCGACGAATCATATCGCAAGCAACGTGTTAAGCCTTTTTAACCGCAATAAAGGCGTTCCAAAAAGAGGAATTTCAATACGTAGCAACACCAAATACAGCTTGGTCATACTGCTCGAAATGGCTCAACCTCTTACAGGAGTCAAAGCCGTAATGAGAGTTGAATAGAACTGCGACATCGTTTGAAAAGTTCATGTCTGCAAATTTCCCAAAAACAGATTTTTCATGTACCATTTTTTGAAGCACTTTATTTTAGATCATATGGTTGACATTGCGACAGCTGTTGGGTAGTGGCATCTCGACCAACAACCAAGTATGCACATCGCACTGGGAAACACTTGAAACTTTTGACAGACCTATACGTCTGACACATGATCGAGTGATCAAGATTGGGTCAAGATCATGATCAAGAGTCAAGAGACCCAAGCTAGCATCATGTACAACATACTACTCTTATATTTGAATATCAAAGCAATAATTTTCGCCAAGCCTTGCCCTCGTCACGGCTACACGTCAACGCTATTACTCTAAAATACGCAGTTCTCTGAAACCTGGTCGATCGGACGATTACATAACTTGAGCCTTACTTGACATTGCATTGCGTCTACTGCACAATCAAAACAGAAAAATAATAAAGGGCCACTCTACGCAACCGAAAAACGTAACTATAACATAGAGTATTCGTTAGTTTGTGACTCCCTAGCCACAATAATACGATCTCAGGTGTTAGTAGTTACCCAAGAACTATTTAGATGAACGAACAACATGAACTCTGCAAAGGAAAAGGAATCGTCTAGCCCACGAACCACTCCATTACACTTCGAAAATAACCGCAACAATGACTCGCAATTGATAAGTCCTCTTCAAACGTCTAATCATCTGAACGATCTGCTCTACAATCCTACAGAAGATATCCAGCGTCATGAAAATATAGAACGAATAACACCGGCGTCCCAGTGCGCGTTCATCGCAGAAACGCCTACACAGCTCGCGATACGACCCATCGATGGGTAGGGCTAAAGTTTTTCCTGCTGCGAAAAAGCCCATCGATGGGTAGTTCGAAAAATTTGAGCAATCTTTTAAAATTAATTGTTTTTAATGAACCCAGTCATAGTTTGGTATTTATAAAATTGCTAACTACTTTTGATTTTAAATTTGAGTTGGAGATTATTCTTCAGTTTAACACATCGCAGTCGACGTGTTATACACCTACCCTCACCATCTACAAACTCATCCGTCTCCTCACATCCAACAGCGACACGTCTTCTTCAAGGGTTACCACATCATCGAGACGCTATAGAGTTTCGAAGAATATACTTCTACGTCTTTATACTTTGCATCATATAGGGCTTCATTTTAGAGATAGGGTCAAGGATTTAGCCCCTTAACGAGTCAATAAAGACTGGATGCTTTCATCAGTTAACTTATTGTTCAAATGGTTATTAATACTTAGTATACTGCAGTGCAAATCAACGCAGTGATAGAACATACGCTGGAAAATCTCAGTGCACCACAAATTAGATATTAAACCTTTATTTACTGTATAGAAATCTCAGAAACAGTAATACTGTTTACTCAGAAATATCACAATAGTATCTTACCATAAATGTTGCTAAAAAATGTTGTGCCATGACTGTTCAGGTTCCTCACGCGAGAAAATCACTTGCACGTTTCAGTGCAAGTTAGAAGCACTGGGTAGTGTGAAATCTTCCTCAATATTCCGCAAAATTTTCTGTTTCGAGTGAACAGTGCATTTTAATATCTTTTGCCCCAACGGTCAGCAATTGGAACATTTTATTTTCCCTCCGCATAACACCTCTCGCTAATGAAAGTCAACGAGAGTTCCGGTCACAAACGGTCAGCAATTGGAACATCTTATTTTCCCTCCGCATAACACCTCTCGCTAATGAAAGTCGACGAGAGTTACGGTCACAAACGGTCAGCAATTGGAACATCTTATTTTCCCTCCGCATAAAACCTCTCGCTAATGAAAGTTAACGAGAGTTCCGGTCACAAACGGTCAGCAATTGGAACATCTTATTTTCCCTCCGCATAACACCTCTCGCAAATGAAAGTTAACGAGAGTTCTGGTCACAAACGGTCAGCAATTGGATCACTTTATTTTCCCTCCGCATAGCACCTCTCGCCTACGAGAGTTGTTCCTAACCATACTCCACACATGTGACATATCCAGCATACAAATGATTGATTGATAAGAAAGTTTTAGCCTCCCTTTACCACGACAAAGATGTTCAAAGAGAGGAAGAATGAAGGCACCATTTAGTATGGAGTTAAGGGAACGCGGAATCTATGCATAAGGTGCATAGAAACAGTAAGTTAAGAAAGAAGTTCATGAAACAAGAAAAAAGTTGAAGAAGAAAGTAGTAGGTACTGAAAAACAGGACAGCAGTGAACCGAAAAAAGATGGTCCGTAACAAAACAAAAAAAATCCTATTTCAACGAAAGAAGGCCTACCTAACTCTCAGCTCGGGACCTCGCACATTTTCCCCCTGGGAGTGCTAATTCCCATAAATACACTAGTTGTATCCCCCTGAGGGGTCCAGCATACAACGGTGTGAAGCACTGCACGCCTGTCAAGTGTGTATTCCAGCTGAGTGTCAACAGCTAACAATGCTGGTTAGAATAAGTACTTCGTTAACAGTAAAAATGTTTTAATCATTTCAAACACAAAAAAAAATCTCCGTCCCTTCACAGAAAATATTGATTCGTTGAACACGCTTAGCAGTGCTTACAGATCTCAAGCTCCGATGTTAACACTTTACCACGTTCACCGCGTTTCCACGGTTGTTGACTGTTGGTTTGGTTACGTTGCAAGAAGAATTGGGAAATCGACTTTAATGTTCGAATACATTTTTATCCTTCCTATAAGAAATTTGAAAATCCAATTGCAGTATGACATTTCACTAAGTATGATAAGTTATTTTCTAAAAAGATCGCGAAATAGATGAAATGTAGTTCATATTTATACCGGTACGTGAATGAGCAATTCGCCGATTGGTACATAAATGGCCCAATACGCGGGGGCGGGGAACACGTTCAATGCGACGTGACCACCGGTAATCACTAAAGGGATTTTCATAAAGCTGTTGACCGACCAGCAATCAGCTCAATTTCGATAAATGCTTAACGAAAATTAAAAGAAGGCGCCATCTATTTTATGTGCGTAATTTTCAAAATTGATGTCTGAAATTAACTCTAATTTGACTTGAATATTGAACTTTAGTTTAACCCGCTGCACTCAATGTGTTAAGAACAAGAAAACCTTTCTTATGCGACATGACTCGTTAACTTACGTAAGTCATCTTGATGCACCTTCACTTAGTCAAATATTTGAGGGTTTCACAAAGCCGATTAATTAGATGTTAGTTTAAGCCTCCCTAACCGCAACAAAAGCGTTCTAAAGAAAGGAAGGCACCATTGAAGTATAGACTAAAGGGGACGCGGAATCTAAGCAAAAGGTATATAGAAACAGTAAGTTGAGAAAGAAGCTAATGAAAAAAAACTAAAGTTGAAAATGAAAGCAGTAAGTACTGAAAAATAGGACAGCAGCGAACCGAAAAACGATTGTCTGTAGCGAAACAAAAAAAAATGAAACGATTTTATTTCAACATAAAGAAGGTCTACCTAAATTTCAACTCGGGACCTCGCATATTCCCCCTGGAATGCTAATTCTCACAGATCGAATAGTTGTATCCCCCTGAGGACTTATCAAGCTAACTGAATAAGAACCAGCCTAAAGAGACGATGTCAATTTAGTCATACTAGAACTAGCACATGCGCTGTGGAGCCCCAAGTTGGCGGCGTATTAACCACATTCTTGGTGACCTTTTTTAAAAGACACGTTCTAATTTCCAAAGATTTTTCTCCATAGTATTCTTACACGTACATACTGACAGGTGAGAAAGGCTCCGAATCGACGTATAAAATTGTCTATAGCTCTTTTTGATACATTATATTTCAGAATAGTCGGCTCGCCGTGCTCTGAATAAGACCAAATTAAGTGAACTTTATTTAACTCGTCTTTGCCAGGTGAGGTGTTGAAATTGTAAATGCCGTCCCAATGTGGTGGCCTGTTCCGTATCACCATCACGTGCGCTACAGCCCGCCCATGGCCAACAAACACAGCTGTGTCGTCTTCGCTCGTGCTACACACTCACAGCAGTAGTGAACAGTCCATGTTTTATCACACGAGAAAAATTTGGACAAAATAACTCCGCTGAAGCCTGTGTACACAAGAAAGTCAGTCCCGAGGTCAGCAGGTCAATTCGCGCAATTGAAATCGAAAAAAGAAAGGTAGTTCACTTTTGCGTCCATTTTGAAAATTCCCCCACTGGACGTTTTCATTCAGCTATCAAAACCGTGTCATTCACATACAGCAGTAAACAAAATAGCTCTTCCTTGTACTTTAATCTATCCAAAACCTAAGATCTTCAAACTCCAAACATGGAAAGATCAGAAAGATCCATTTCCATTGCTAAGATATTTTCATAGAGGAAAAGAAGGACCATTAAGTATGGACTATAGAAAACGTGACACTATCCCTAATGTGTGTTCCCACACATGATAACCTGCGAACAGAAACATCAACTTAGGCAAAAAAAAAAAGAAAGCGAAATCGAAGAAAGTGCAAAAACTGCAAGAAGCCAAGTGTACGCGAAAGATTGAAGTTCCGAAAGGTTATCTATAGCTGAGGTAACCTACGAGTATCTCCCCTGGAGACGCCAACTCTCGTACCATAGATTTGATGACCCAACTTACCTAAGCCCATTGCCTATTCTATGCTCGTAAGAGTAGTACTAAGAAAGAAGGAGTACTGAAACCAAACGTGCAATGAGCTTATAAATATCAGCACTGAAGAAGTTTCCAATAAATTAAAATAGATAAGTTACAATAGCTTATGCCTCCCTAACTAAACACAATAATGGTGTTTCTAAGGTATAAAGTAGGAAGGCTCTATTTAATTTGCAGTTAGGGCCGCAGGCACAAGGTATGTTCCCACAAAAGATCCCTGAGCACAGAAACAGTAAGTTAGGAAGTTAAGTTAATAAAACAAAAAACAAATTGACGAGAGTAGGCGATGAGAAACAGGAAAGCAGTGACCCAAAAATAGAGGGTCGATAACAAAATAAAAACCTAACCTTATTTGAACAAATGTCAAAACCTACTTAACATTCTGCTCGGGACCTCCTATCTTCCCTCTTCCCTAATTCTCATTGATACAATAACCGCAGGAGATGACCGTGAGTGAGACCATTCGACCATGTCTACTAAGGGTCCACTCAGGCGTCGCGTGAATAGAAATTATACGACCGCTACAACAACGGTAGCCAACTTTGTCGCAGAGTTCACGGAAATTTTCCCACGCAGGCATCACAGCTGGTTTACCGGCAGGAGTTCCGCGCAGATTACAACTTCACATCGCAAAACGCAGCTCTACCGCAACGAGTCAACTTGTTCGACCGCTGCAAGAAGCCATGATCCGAACAAAACAGCCAAAGTGATACAAGAGAAACATGCTAGTTAACACGTTCAATACGTTTCCGCGGTTGCCACGGTCGGTTTGGTTAGTTTGAAAGAAGCAGAATTGAAAACCCCTAATTACTGCTTGATTACATTTTTATCCTTTCTAACAAGCGGGAAAGTTTAATTGCACGGTAACATTTCAACTTATACGCCGTAGTCCAATTTCAATAAAGGTAGTGATATCAGTGAAATGGTAGTCATTGTAACTGGTACGTAAATGAGCTATTTGCCGTGCGGTACACACATGTACCAATACGTAGTGAATGTGGTAAAGAAACATGACAAGAAGGGAATCGTTCCCGAGACGAAAACGATATCGTGCGCGGTTGCTGGGCAATGATCACAAGGGACAGAACACCCCTCGTAAGACGCAAGCAGAATCACGACCTCGATGGTAACTTGAAGTCGGATGTACTAATGTTGCCTTCAAATGCTGACAATTCACCGCCAAAATTATAGAAAAATATATTTTGAAAAGTAAATTGTGTATTTTGTTCGTTCAAATACATGAAGCTAACCTAATATAAATAAAAATCATACATGAGTTCAATTATGAACGAAACGGTAGACTAGCGGATACAAAGAACACACGAACTCCAGGTAGCAACTAGCATCAACAGTCTGTAAGGACTCCAGAAGCGAGAATATTATTTGCTATAGAAGCATTAAGAAAACACAGACGTCTTCGATGTAAACATGGCAAATAAAATAAATTTCAGGGTACATTTTAATTGGCAACAGCAATTTCACCGACGGACAAATTAACCTGTACATCAATAATAACGTTATACTCGACGACAAAAATGTAAAGCTCAAGACTATTATCAGTTTCCCCGAAATGAGATACAAAGACAGCTGCGTTGCATGTAAGCCTTCCGTGTATGAAAATCTAACGGTTAGTAAAAAATTGCTTACACTCCGCGTCCTACAACTTCATTAAGCAAAAGTATAAATCCACAGTTTGTGACATTGGCTCATGTATAGAACACGATATCTCATTTATAGCGACGCGCCTATCCACCATGACCATTTCTGTAGCGTGTTAACTATTTTCAAACATCGTACAAATTGACGTGCGTCTAGTTGAATGTTTTCAAACATCGCATAGATTGACGCGCGTCAAGTTGAATGTTTTCAAACATCGTAGAAATTGACGTACGTCCAGTTTCATTTTACATTACGCTTGGTCTACCACTTTTGAGTATGACCCACGAAAGAAAAATTAACGAGAAGAAACACTGTCCTCGCATCGCGAAGAAAGTCGCCGATGGATTTCGGCCCCTTACACACCCTCCGGCCACAAAAATCAGATCCAAAGCTCGTTGTTCCTCGTTGGCGCTAACTTATAGCAGAGCAGATGTTGCCGACAGCATTGCTTGCGCGGACGCCACTCCGATAGCCTTAAATGCTGTTCTGTCGACAGCTGGACACTTTATGACTTACCCTCGTAGTTATGACAGAAAACTAGCCACTTACCTTCTCATAAGCAGGAACCAGGAGCAACAGCTACCTTGTTACATCGTTGAATGATGTACTTAATATCTACTACTAGGGGTAAAGAAATCCTCGTACGAAGGACAACACTGACTTCTCCACAAGCAAATTAGCGGATACCACAAGATTGGATGACAATTCGACATATCCCTAAATCATGTAAATAACTTGCGCCAAGTACGACAAGAAACACTGGCATAAATTAATGAGAAATTCTTCACCCACGACTAATTTTAGACTTTGAATTTGGCCTTTTAGCGACATTAGTTTAAAACAACCTTGATTTCAAGCAAGCGCAGAATTTGCTGGGCTTAGCTTATGTTCCATGCATAAGTTATGTGGTACATAAAGACGAATAGCGAAATTGTGGCGTGAACTGACATAAATTTGGCAACACACTTGTGATGAAAAAACAGTTGGCAGCAGCAGGTGGTCAACTACCGATACAATACTTCAGCTCGCCAGCAACAAGCGCAAAGGAGTTTCTCACTAAGGCCGCGGCCAGACAAACAGCAGTGAAGTAGGGCTGAGCAGAGCAGTTTCGACCCTCTAGTAGCTGCTAGCTTATGCTATTAAGTTAGGCGGCCAAACAAACAGCAGTGGCAGTCCTGAGTCTGCAGCAGTTGCAATTTTAGAGCCAAGAAAGCGCTACTGTGTAACTGTGGTTAACTCAAATTTTGCTCATTAAATAACCATAGAACTGGCAATATTTCATCCAACTAAATTTTTTTATATATCACTATACTGTGCATTATCTTGTCAGCATTACAAGTACATCCGTACACTGTCGTATAGTACGTTTGATTTCCCTGCAATATTTCTACCCACAGTGATTGAATTGGCTTTGATACTGTTTATAACTGCTCCCGGAAATTCCACAAAAAACTAATTGCATGACATGCAAATTATGATGGCTGATAGAAAAATCATGCGAATAATTCACTGACGAATGACTTCAAACCCTATAAATACTTTAATCTGAATTATTTTGCAGTGCTTTACGTGTAGATACATTACAGAACAAGGAACTCATTCGTCCAAGCGTATAAAGAGATATATTTTAGAATATAACAACCCGAATTTCGAATTAATAAATTATTAAAGAATTTCAAAGTGTAGAAGGATCTTTTGTATTTGGCCTGCGGCACTTTGTTTCAATTTAATTGCTATTTTACCATAGAACTCGAACATAACAACCGTTTTTTGGATAAACTAATAGTTTTTTAGATGCATTCTTTCAAAGTTATTTTTACCAATGTAATACTGATAAAACGCAAACTTAAATATTTCTGTACTGGCCTTGTCCAGCAGTTTGCCTTGGTCCAGAAAAAATAAATGATCCTTCCTCTCCACATTTGACTCCCACAGATGACCTAACCTGTGTTTCCTCAGTATAACTTAGGAGAAAAATGCTTTATGTTTATAACTAAAAAACTAATAGTTTATGCATAAAAGAGGTATGTATGTTTGAAGTCAAGTTTAGTGCCATGCGCCAAAAAAAACTGATTTGAAATATTCGGCATTGGTACGCTCTAAAGTGTAGGTATTGACAAAGAAAATGCTTGATATAGTATAGTTTTCGATTTATGAGTTGGAAAATACCTATATATGTGTGAATAACTGTACAAGCCCACCTACCACTAACTTCCATAGCGTTTGCTATAAATGACCATTGTTCATTAACACAGTTATGATCGAAATATTAGGAGATGCACCCCCGATCGCAGAAATAACTTGCACCAAGGAGATCAGAAGTTTAATATCCTCCCCGTAAGAGCTCTGGCGTACAACTGGCCTCTTGCTCCCGAGCAGTGTTTTATCCTCCAAAATAAAACGCCGCTGGCGCTTGAGCTGGACAGCGTTGCCCTGCCCTGCGCTACTTGTCTGGCCACCCTAACAGGAATACCATTAACATAAAACACTGCTCTGGGTCTGGTCTGCTCTGCTCCACTGCTGTTTGTCTGGCCGCGGCCTAAGCGCGCAGACAAAATTTTCAATACACCGACACCAATTATGCTGGTTAAACTTATTGATGCCTGCTCTCAAAAATTTTCCGCAACACACGCACTCTCATTTTATGGTACAAGACGAATTGCCAATCAAGAATGTTATTTGCAAGAATAATAACGGCCTCAACGTGGTATTGCGTTCACCACATCGGACAAAGAATCCTAAACTCAGACAATCAAACTAAGGTACTGGAATCAGTAAATCATGACAATAATACAATGCAATACGTCGCAAAACAGCACAGAAATTCGCCACAAATAATGTGTTCCACAGACACTTTAAATAGCAGAGAAACAAAGCTCGACAACGAGAGGCCAGAGTACAGGGTGGCGTACACAAGCGACTTGCATCCAGGCTGGTCAGATTGACCTTTCTCTTGCGAAAATTTTTCAATTTCACAAGACAAGTGCCAATCTGATAACCCTGCTTGTGTTCTGCTGACTGGGGGCGAAGGGGAGCGTCGTTGTGACGTATTTGACACTCGTTTCTTCATCATCTAATTCACGTTGTTTTCGCATTAACCAAAGAGATGAGGAATGTGGGATACAGCGTTAACAACTAAATAGTAATTCTCAGCAAGGTATCGTTTGCTAATAAGTTCCTCAGTCGTGAATGCATGATAATTAAATAATCAAGCAATGAATTAAGTCTGAAGTCAAGAAGATGAATTGGCTAGGCATAATAATTTTTTTGTGCACCGGCACTAACAAGGCAACCACACCGTCACGTCGCTCCCCTTGCCTCCATATTCACAAAATTCATTTGAGGAGGCCAACAAACGAGGAGCTCGGCTGCAGGGTCTCTAACAACACCGTCAATTGTGAACCTCAGCGCTTACAAGCTCGACTGTGCTCAAGCTCAAAAGTCATCATCAAATGGTTTGTTGGGTAATTTGTTTGTTTTTAAGACACTGAAGACCCTTTCATAGTATACCTCGCTGGAGTCAGGCAACATCTACTTACGTTAAACACTACAGGTGAATTATTTTTACATTTATTCCTGTAAATACAAGACAGCTTATTTAAACCAAGATTAGATTACATATTAGTTAGTTTAAGCCTCCCTATCCGCAACAAATGCGATCAAAAGAGAGGAAGAAGGAAAGCACCATTTAATATGGAGTTAAGGGAACGCGGAATCTATGCAGAAAGGGCATGGAAACAGTAGTTGAGAAAGAAGTTCATGAAACAAGATCAAAATTGAAGAAGAAAGGAATAGGTGTTGAAAAACAAGACAGCAGTGAACCGAAAAAGATGGTCCTTAACATAACAAAAATCTTTTTATTTAAAAAAAAGAAAGCCTACCTAACTCTCAGCGCAGGCCCTCACCTTTTCCCCCTGGGAGGCTAATTCCCATAGATACAATAGTTGTATCCGCCTGAAATAAACTGAATAATAGAACGTACTTACTTTTATTTGCCTAATAAATCTAGCAATATTCAGTTCCATTCCAAACATTTCAAATTAAATTCAAGGCTACGATGGTGTGTCTGTGATTTGGTAAAAAGTTGTTTTAAAATAAGATAAACGAACAGACGCTGTCATCACCGCGCTACTTCGCGGGAATCATTTCCAACTTGTTTCCAAACCAAAATTAACTAGACCAACCAACCAAGAAGACGAGTTTAATTTAGGCCGCAGATTAGATGTTAGTTTGAGCCTCCCTTACCGGAACAAAGACGTAAAAAAATGAGGAAAGACGGAAGGGCACTATTGCACAAGATGCATAGAATCAGCAAGTTAAAAAGAAGATAAAAATCAAAGATGAAAGTAGAAGGTGCTGAAAAACAGGACAGCAGTGAACCGACAGAAAGATGGTCGGTAACAAACCAAAAAACCTTTTCTATTTCAATAAAAATAGACACCAACCTAACCTGTAGCTCGAGACCACACATATCCCTCTGGGAGCGCTAATTCCCATAGATACAATAGTTGTATCCCCACTTGGATATTTAGGACCGCATCACACCAGCATTTCAACAACTACTCTAAACACTGCTGTGCAGGGCACATTGTGGTGCTGTAGTGGTTTGGCTGCATAGAAACAGGGTAGCGTCTAACTGAAAGATTACATCAAAAGTGAGATGTGCATGAAGCTCATGAAGGTTTGATGGAACGGATAGAATTAAAAGAGCTCTGAGAGAATGCTGGTGCTCATCATTTATCACATTTAATACCGGATTGACTCGTGTAAATACAACAGACTCTAAATTTAATCTAGGAATCTCGACCCTAAATTGGACCTAGGAAACAATCTTGCGCAAGACTCCAGCGAGAAGAGCAATCGAACCAAGTATCAATCAATGAAGTTGGCAGAACTCCGACTCTTCAAAGCCACGATTTAAGGCATAAGCCAGAGTTGTTGTAGTACCGCCAGAATATGATCATCAGACTTGTATTAGATTTCCTTTCATAGATATTTACAGGTCCAAAAATGAAATTATCAATCCATGAGAACATCTCACCACCAAAGAAAGCTTTCTGAAGTAAGTTAATAATTTCTTATTTTCTCAGTGCTGCATTACAATACAAGCAGGGCTTATTTAAAGTTGGTGATGATAGTTTTACAGCAAGTGAAACCTCCAAACAATATCGAATGTGTGCTTTTAGGTTTGAAGCTCACACGTGCTAACGGGAATAATTGATCACAATTAGCAGGGAAATGTCACGAGGAACAATTATGGTCCCACTGCGAGTTACTTCAAGCCAGCAAATTTAAACTAAGTTACTTTATAAGTTGCTTCAAGGTAGAGCATGAGCTGTGTAACATATTGTATCACTTGAAAGTAGCTTATTGTATTGAAAATCATCAACGCCTGAAGGTCTCACTAACAAATATCAGCTGCCTCAGGACGTAAAAGTCTAGGTCCTTTATTGAACAACCGCTTCTTAAGAACAGTTTTTTCTTTTGTAATCAGTCCCGAGATCAATTATTTTATCATCCTTTCTTTCATATTGTTCATTCTTTTGTAAATTGACCAAGATTTTTTACATTTACTATCATTTTATGCAAAATATTTACTTTTGTCTTTTTGTAACATGCCCAAAACCAGTCATTCAACAATCCACTTTTTGAAACGTTTGTTCTTCTGCCTCTAGCTCACAGTCGAGAATCAATGTCAGGAAAACGGCAATAATTAAAAACTAACACTTTTCAGTATATGATATTTGGGCATATATTTGAGTATTTGATATTTAAAAGCATGATATTCGAGCAAATGATATTTGGGTATATAATATTTGCGTACATATTTGAGCATATATTTGAGTATACATTTGCGTACATGCCATTCGAGTGAATGACATTTGCAGTTCGAGTAATGCGATTGAGCAGCCCCTGCAGCCAGCGCGCGTTGGCCTCCCAAATGCATGCCAGACGAGGAGCACGCAACACTCACCATCTGGCGAGACTGAGAGGAGGAGTCCCCAGAGAAGCCGTCACCAGGGAAGGCGGACAGGCTGCCCTCCCCCTCCCACAGGAACGAGTTCTGCAAGCAAGCAAGACCGGGTCAGCATTTCTGGTTCGCTGCGTTTTAAAGGAGGAATTAAAGTGTGGCAACACTAATAGCCAACTCCTTAAAACTACGACCAGTTCATGGGCTCTAGTAGAGCAATCTACTTAACAAGTAAAAACCAAGATCAGTTCCTGTGCTACATTTGAGAAATTTATTTAACAAGTATACACATCGATGGCAGAGAGATTATTAAGGGAATTGAAGGGCAAATTAATGTGAATTCTTCATAACTGGCCACATTTTGAGTCGGCAATGAAAGTTTTAGAACAAGTGAAACACTCAAATTATATTGAATGCGTGCTTTTAGGTTTGAAGTGATAGCCCAGCATTCCCAATCTGCACCACAGCACGCAAGTGTCAGCCCAGCATTCCCAATCTGCACCACAACACACAAGCGTCAGCCCAGCATTCCCAAGCTGCACCACAACACGCAAGTGTCAGCCCAGCATTCCCAACCTGCACCACAACACGCAAGTGTCAGCCCAGCATTCCCAAGCTGCACCACAACACAAAAGTGTCAGCCCAGCATTCTCAAGCTGCACCACAACACGCAAGTGTCAGCCCAGCATTCCCAACCTGCACCACAACACGCAAGTGTCAGCCCAGCATTCCCAACCTGCACCACAACACGCAAGTGTCAGCCCAGC
>JACJUY010000159.1:138981-162052 GCA_014220935.1 Platorchestia sp. MABIK
AGAGTGGGCTGTAATGACCCACCGTGCACGGAGATGGTGTCTTGACGTACTGGTTATCCCAGTGATGCCGTCTAATGGGACTTTGTGACAAGGATTGGTGGATCCTGAGTAGTTTAGTGGACAAGTCTGGTACGCAGGTGCTGAACTCTTTTTTTGTGTGTGTGAGTAGTGAGGAGGGAATTGTAGGCCGTTACAAAGGCCCCGACTCTGTCGGCCCTCGATTTCAAGTTCAAGGGAACATCTCAGTCAAAATGCGATTGCTCACACACGACGAGCGCTTCTACGCAGCTCGGTGCACAAATGCATGAAGGGCGGCACATCAGCTGTTACTGGTCATCAAATATGCAAAGTTTTTATTGAAATTTTTTATTAGTACTGTGAAGTATTTTAGTGATGACAGTTGAATGGATAAATGCTCCTATCCATGTTGTGTACAATTGTATTTAAGCATTATAGAATATGTAAAAAGATGAAGCTAAGCTTCCTAATTGAAGATCTCTGTTGCATCCTTCCGCTGAACACTAAATTGAAAATATTAGAAAGTATATTAATAAAATTTCAACAATCTCATTCTTTTATTGTAGAATTTATAAAATAATTTTTTTGTATTTATTTTTCCTAGGTGGTGGTTATATAAAATTTTTGCTGAAGTATGGAACAACCTTGAAACTCTTGTTATTTTTGGAAAATCACATATCAGTCTAAAATAAGATATTCATCATTAGGATAATATAACAGTTATTAACTGTAGGATGATGAATTTGATTACCCTGCAATTTTATAGGGTTGTGTGGGGTGTGTAATGTTAGAATATATAGCATGGAAATCTGAATTGGTAAAAAAATACAAAAAAGTGAATGATCAAATTGGAAAGTCCAAAAAATTCCTTCTGAGTTTGTTGTCCCATTTCTAAGAATATGTTGTTTCAAATTTCTTTGTAAAATTGTTCCCTTGAGACCGATTAGAATATGTGAGATAATTATTATCTCATGTATTCAACAAACTATGTTCAAAATTGAGTTGTAAATTTGTAATACAGCTATTTATTAAGTACCAAGTTGTGCTACACTACTTACGTAGATGTTGTTGCAGCTTCAGAATTTCCTACAATATATCATTGATTTTTGTTGTATGGTGAGTTTTGAACTGTTGGTGAAAGGAAACTTTAGTGTTTGTTACAGTTTACTCAGAACAAAAATAAGGAGAACAACTAAATCCAGAGGCACAGCAAATAGAAGAAAATGTACAGACAGATATGACAAGATGGCCAACAGTAGGGAGCATGGACATGAGGTGTTGACCTGCCGGCTGGAAAGAATGAGTGTAACTTACAAGTACAAGAACCGCAAGCAGCTCCCATGACCAGGGTTTATAAAAAGAATAACACATACAAACATAAGTGAAAACAAAAATCTCGGGTAAATAAATCTCATAAACAAAATAAATCAAAAGTGCAAATTATATCAGTAAAATAAACAAAGAACATACCAAATTCAACTCAAAATAAAGGAAATCGATCAAAATGATTATCTCAAGACATAAGGGAAAAAAATAAAAGAAGGAAACTAAAATTTATGAACTAAAATTCCAACTATACACATGCTGATTAACTAGAAGAACCATTCAACCCACCTCCCAAGATGGTAGAACCCAAGCAAGACATGTCTTCCAGGCTAGCGAGTAATTTTGGCACAATAGTGTTTTTTAACACAAGAATCTAGGCTAAAAAAAAACAAAAAATTCATAAATTAATCATGCAAACCAATATTCTCACAAAATACACAAAAATCACATTTGATTGGGCATAAATTAAACCTTAGGAGGCCTCTCAGTAACAATGTAATGTATGTGGAAGTCATGAATCATTTTCTGACCTCAAGTGGCTATAAATTTCAATAAGCCTACAGGCTTCATCAGCCCATTGCTTATGTGGTGCTACTAAAAAGTGAGGTCTACTGCCTTATGTATATCACCTACTCAGATGCAGTTTGAGATGTATGAATTTAATGTTTATTGGTAAATTAAATGTATGGAAATAAGTAGTATCCATTAATAACTAACCTCATGCCATAGAACTAGCTAGAGGTAGATCTCATGCTATAGTGTGGTAGACCTCACTCTATAGCAGCGCTGTCTGTTTTGTTTGCTGCTTCATGCAAAACTAACCGTTGAATATCTCTTCAAATTAGCTGAAACTTACTGAACAAGTGTTTTTCTACATGAAAAATGTACAGACCTCTGTTGATACTGTTTGTTTTCATTTTTGTATTTTTGTTGATAAATTTACTCTCCCTATTTTCTGGTGCTCTGAAGAATTAAAGTCAATCCCTAAACATATGTTGATTATCTGAATTAACATGTAACATTTAGTTATCTCTCGACCTATAAACTAAATTTATTTTAACAACTTGACATGCTCTAATTATGACAGTCAAATATTTTTATTGAATCCTTTAGAATGAATTGGTTCCCTTATTCTTGCACTCTAAAGAATGTAATAATTTTTAAACATGTTATGCTAACATTGTTTGGAGCATAAAATACTTGAAAATAGATGTTTACATTTCATTTAGTGTATTGTATTTTCTATTAGAATTCAAATTCAATCCATTTGTGACAAGAATGTCACATAATGAAGAAATTGGAACAATCTTGGAATGAAAATTAAATCTCAATACAACCAAAAAGCCCAGCAAACCTAGCTTTCTTCAGCAAAATTGATTGCTAAGAATTATACAAGTAGGACCACTTAACAAATTTGCTTAAAAATTTGCCAAGATTCCAGGATCTTTGGTTCTAGTACATTTATAACATTGTACAATTTCTTCTTTAATCGGGTGTTCCTTCATTATTGGTTTTATGTTTTAATTAATTTCTACGCCTTCTTTCTTTCCAGATTAGATGATTTTTAGAGATGGCTGAACTTCTGTCTCTAAAGTGGAATAATCATAAGTCTACATTTTTTCATGTTCTTGCAACTATTCGAAACAAGGTGAGTACTTGATGTTGGTATTGCAACAAACCTTGGATGCTTATTTTTGGCTGACATATAATTTGAGAGTTATGTTGTATCAACTGGTACTACTTTTCTTACCTTCACTAAAAGCTGTATTGAATAATACCGTCAGTACATTATGTAACTTGTTAACTCAGTTAGTTTATTGACATAAAGTTGAATGAAATTTTCTTTGAAGAAAATGATGATGTATGGTTATTATTTTTACACAGCAGTAATGTCAGTCTGATTTGTGCATATTTTTTCTTTACAGGAGTCCTACTCTGATGTCACCCTGGCCTGTGATGGAAAGTTTTACTCCCTACATAAGTTTGTGTTGTCAACTTGTAGTGAATATTTTGAGGAGATGTTTGAGAGGACACAGTGTAAACATCCTGTTATAGTATTGAAAGATNACCTAAAGATAATTCTAGTATAGATAGAGAACGACACAAAAGATCTCAGAGAGGTGAGGACAGCCCACGGGCCAAGAGGAGGAGAAGAGAGAACTCGTCTGACGTTTCTGAAGAAATTCTAAGTCCTGTGAGATCTCGTCCAAGTGCCAGAAATAGAGAATATCACTCGAGTCAAAATTCCAAGAGTGCTCCTGTTGCTTCTAGTGAAGAAAATGAGGAAGGCTCCAGAGAGGTGCGAGGTTGTGATACGTCTGAAGAATCAGAAAATTCATCCATCAATGCCAACAGACAAGTTAATTTTAGTTCAAATAAGCCAAATTTATCACATGTTCTCAATGAAAGTACTCAAAAGAAAGAAAAGGTAAGAATTTCCTATTCACAGATTTCTCATGACTCGAGTCAATTTTTGGTTCAAGTTTTCTCATATGCGTGGAAATATGTGTCATCAGCATACATTGTAGGAACGTTCTTTGAGGTGCTTGGTAGCCCTGCTCAGCTAGGGAATTATGATGGTGTTCCTACTACCTTCATTAAATTTTTTTTTACTTTGTATTTAACATAATAAATGAGTTTGCCGGCCAAATTGCATTTTTCTAATAGATGTGTTAATTTCTTTGAAAATTTCTCATGTAAAATTACTTGAAATTTTTCAGCGCTGTTTTAGTGTTTCACATATTCATGTACATCAATTTGCAAGAAAATATATACATACACAGATTTCTTGTAAAATTCTTATCAGTGCTATTAAAAATTTAATTTCCCATTTAATTTAGTTGTGTGACGTGCATTTACTATTTATTGATGCTTCAAACTTTCTCAAAAATGCTAACTTGTGTTAATACCTTCCTCAATTCAGGTTGCTGAAGAAAGTGTGAAAGTGGAACCGACTGACTCAGAATCAGATGCAGCAGATACAGTACAAATTGAAGAAGAGCAAGACAACAAGACATCTCTGCACCAGGCACTTGGTCTTGATTTGGTGGAGGACTCTGAGTTGTGCGAGAATGCTGCACTGCTGGAGCCACCTCAGATTATGGAGGAGGTTGTTGCTGAAGTTATACCAGGAGCATCTGAGTATCAAGCTGTGAGTTCCACAACTCTTTGATCCAGGATCTTATTAAAGTTGTTATTTTAAGTGCTTCTTAGTTATTCTTTCTAAATAAACATTTTTGTGTGTGAAAATAGGCAAAAATTTTGTCTCATTCTGTGTAGCTCTCTATTATTCTTTCATTTTATTACTAAGGTTTCATGCGCCAATACATTAGTTGTGAATTTAACATTCCATGTAACTTATGAAAGGCATAAGTTCATTTCTGTCCAATTCATGATGCATCTCAGTAATGTTCAATTGTACAGTACTTTGGATTATTTATATTTTCTATTCTGTAAACTATGAGGAGCTCTGTAAGAGCAATTTCTTGATTTTAACATTTATTTGCTGGTCATTTCAATTTGAAGAACATCTTCCTTATTTGGGAAGCAGTACATGATGCTAATCGCATTAAAAATGCTCTGTAATTTTTAGAACTAGAGTTTATCTCAGTTGATTTCTTCAGTTGATCAGTTGATTTATTTGAAATCTCAGTTTTATGATAAAAATGAAGAACGAATATGTAGATGAACATCAATCGTAGTTTATCTCTAAATCTGAAAAGTACCCATAAGGCACTAGGATTTCTGTACTCCAATTTGATGATTGTAGAGCAGTGAATGGCAAGGATTGTGTAATACTGAATTGCAATGTAAGAATGGTTAATGTGAAGTTGAATGGTAAGGATTGATTGAAATGCTGGTTAAATGCTGGCCATTTTCCTACTTTGGGATCATGGGATAGATGGGCAATAGGTTAAGGCTTGGAAGGTTTGTCGACCCTATGCTATGAGGACTGGCACCGTCAGAGGGATACTGCTATGTTATCTATCTCAGCTGTGTTATAGACATCCAGTATTCAGAACTGGACATGTCTTCTTTGTCTTTTCTTTCTTTTCCTCCTTGACTTGCTTTTTATATGTGCCAGGTATAATCTGTAGAGGTTTGTCTTGTGTATAAATTTCCCATTTTATACAGCCCATCTTAAATGGTCCTTTCTCTTTGTTTTCTTTAAATTGCCATTGTTAGGGTTAGAGAGTCAAACTCAAAAATGTTAGTTATATTAATTGTGATAATTTGGATCCAATGAAAATTTTGAATATTAACTTGATAGGCGGTGATAACTTGATATTAACGTTGGCCTTGCAGTGGCTGAGTGTACAGAGCGCTTGCATTCTGTTCTTCCTGCATGGGTTTGAGCCCTGTACGCAGCAGTTGGCGTGAAAAACGCAGACGGGGCAAATCAGGGTTGTTGCCTGCAGTGTGGTCACTGTCCTCAAGGAATGTCACCTGGGTACCAAACTAGAGGAAAATAAGGCCTTAGAGCTCGGGCGTGACTGAAGGCCTGGGGAACCCCTATCATATACATTCCTTGCAAGAGTATCATGTCAATGATACTCAGCCACTATCTAGTAAAAGAGAAAAAGGGCTTGGTAAATAACTTGATAGGCAAAGACTGTGAATGCATAGTAAATTATGAGTATTTTAAATTTTAAATTGGTTGAAGAGGACTGTAAAATACTGAACTGCATGGTGGGGATTATGAAGATTGACTTGAATGTGGTGTTTATGAAGTGCAGATAACTGTTGATTTTTTCATGATAGATGCTGCAAAATAACTTTCAGTGATGGAAAAAATGCTGTATCACAAGTTGTGCATACAAAATTTCAGTCATCTGTATTGCTTTGGTTTACTGGACCTAGCAGTATTGAAACGATGAATGTTTCGATTTCAAATTGGTAGAATGTGAAAGAAAAAGCTGTTTTCTTTGATTAAAACTGCTGAAAAATTGTTCAACTATCAAGAAACCAAGAAACATATTATTTTGGATTTGTTTCAAATACTTTGTCACAGCAGGATTTTCTGACATAATATTGTCTGGCTGGTGTAAAGGTAACGTCTGAGTTTTAGAACAGATGTTTAAATAAAATTAGATTTATTGATGATTTACATTCTGTATTAAGTTAAGTATATTTCTGTAGCTATACTAAATTTTCTTCCAGATTGTCTGTTACATTCATATTTTTCACAAATATTGGCATCCAGGTTTGTCCCATCTTAAGATCACATGAAAAATGTTTTACTATGCGAGTTTCATGAAGGTGTTGATGCCAGTGCGGCAGCAAAATCTATTCAGAACACTTATGGGGATGATATAATGAATGAAATGAGTTAAATATGATTTTCTAGTTTTCAAAGGAGCAACTTCACTTTGAAAGATGTGCCAAAGAAAAGTCTTCCAAGTACACTTGATTCTGATCAGTTGAATGTTCTTGTGTCCAAGAATCTTACTGTGACCCCTAGGGAAATAGCAATGTGTACAGTTAAACGTAGCCCATACAACCTGCTTCTGATTTCCATTTGTTTTGAAGAATATGCCGCCCTTTTAGTGGAGTAAGGTTGCTACAAGAGAAGAGATTGGAAAAGATGGGAATTTGTGGTATGTGGTATGGTTCTTAAGTTACAAAAAATTGAATTGTACAAGCAAGGCATTTATTAGCTTGTTCAAAGGTGGAATGAGTTTACTCTGCTGTCCTTTTTTTTTGAGTGGAAACATTTAGAGAATTATCATGATCCAATATTTTAATTCTTATCTGATGTATTTGAGCATTTACCTGCACATCTGATATCTGGAGTGCAACCATGGCTTGAAAATAATTACTTGCTGAGTTATACTCTTCTCAGTTGTACCTCGTAGGTTTAACCTTTTTTTTAAGTTGATTGGCATTCTCCTGCTAGCTGTACACATTCAACATGGTAGTGATATTTTTGTCTAGTTGAAAACAGTATTGCTCTTTCTGTCAGTCTCTGCCTTTCTATTATTCAGCTGGGTCCCAATTGGACATGATTTTATTGGTATTAGAGAATGGTGCTGCTGTGTTTCTTGGCACTTATAAAGTTTACTTTTCTATGTCCCTGTATATTGAAGTTCATCAAACAATTTTGAAAATCTGGTCTCATAGTTTCAGGAGAAGGGTTCACTTATAAAAACATATCCTGCCCACAAAAAAGTATTCAAAATGAAAATATGATATCTGCCATGACAGAACTCGTTCCTGTGGGAGGGGGAGGGCAGCCTGTCTGCCTTCCCTGGCGACGGCTTCTCTGGGGACTCCTCCTCTCAGTCTCGCCAGATGGTGAGTGTTGCGTGCTCCTCGTCTGTCGTTGCAGTCCTGGCTGGGTATCCAGAAAAAACGTTTTGATTTCAGTTTTTTTGCTTAACTCTTCACCGTCAAGGTGGATTTCAAAATACACTTTCAAAAACAGCTCTAATTTATTTTATTCCTTGTGAGATTTGTGTCCGAAGTTCATTGTCGAGTGGCAGTCACTTCTTCGTAGTGATGTTGGTGACTACATGATGCCGGTGCCAGTTTAATGATGGTGGTTGTGATAACTGTAATATGAGTACAAAATGCGGACGGTAAAGAGTTACTAGGTAAGTTTCGTCATGACTGGTATACACAGTAAATGCAGCTTTACCAGGCTTGTTTGATAATTTCATTCTTGCCTTCCATTTCACTTTCTAAAAAGGAGAAGTCCATGTCAAGGTGATTTCGTTCTTTCTGGATACACCAATGCTGTCATGAACCATCATTGGTCACATAATTTTTCAGGACTTTTTGTTTGGTAGGAAACTTGTACAGGCATGGGTGGTTTAAATTGTCTTCTGCTTAGCCAAATGAGCTGGCGGATCTCCGAATTCAGATGTTCAAGTTCCCACAGATGAAGCTATTCGTTCATAAACTCTGAAATGACCCTGAATCTAGCATACACTTTTGTGTTTAAGAATATAGCCTCTGTGATGTCGATGAGAATTAGTTGTAATAATGCATTGATGTGGGCGCATTCTAATTTTTCTGTTGAAGTTGGATCAAGTCTGCCGAGTAAAAGTGTGAAAAAATACGATGCTATGACCTTAAAAACCTCTTCATTTCGTGCTAATCTTATGTGAAATTAAACACAATTGTTGTAAAATCATTTTGAAGAAAATATGACTTCTGGAAAGTACAGGATTTTCTCACGTATCGCATGAATTGTGCTCCACAATCCATGCTCTCGTTAAACGTTGGAGTCACTCATTCATTGAAGAGAGAACAACGTTACACTATTAGCAACGAAGCGGTGCAGTGAACAACTCGGGCTAGTCTTCATTCGCTCTTGTATTTTTTTTTACCGTAATGCAACAAATAAAGGCACGAATTTTGTTGTCGCCAGTAGGAACAAAAGGAGTCTCCGTGGTTGCCAGGCTTGATTTTTCGAGCAGGTAAAGGTAGGCGCGTAGGAATTTTACCAACTTCCCACTACATCCCGACAAATGTTCTTTGCGACTTTTGGGCTTTTTCTGATCCCCTGCACAGATTTAGAATAATATTTATGCTAATTTTGAGACGATCCTCTTATAAAAAAATCTTTCCCGCCACATTAAAAATACACTCAACACTCACAGTATGAAAGAAACAGTACTCTAGTACTTTAAAAAGAAAACAATATTAGTACGGTATCAAATGGGTGTAATAGCTTGAGTAGTCCTAGCCACGCTGATTTTCTTATTTCGAGTTTTTTTCTCGACTCAATTAAAGTGTGCATTTTATTTTAACTAGAAGACCGTGATGTCCATGAGTCCGGTAAATGTGAACCGCTCCATAACGATTGAATAATAGATACCGATTCTCAAATTGTGAAGCACAACTTATTGCTAATGGGTTGCATGTATTGTAAATGAACGATTCGTGTTTAGGTTTGTTGAAATCTAACATCTAATGAAAAATAATCGGAGTTTTTTGACGGAAATTTGGTGTTATTGAACCTCAAGGTTACACTTCTCAGACAATGAGCGGTAACAAAATGTGCCCAGTTCTCTTTTTTTTGGGGCTGCTATATTGGTGCTCTCTTGCATTTTCTTACTGTGACCAAGGCATGTGGGTGAGTTCCGGTATATATTTGAATTCTAGCCATATATTGGAATTGACGTCTTGAACCTTGCACGGTTTAAACAAAATTGCGTGTTTGGGCAGATTTCAAGTACCAATAATGTGAACCTGCTCCAACATCAAGGGCTGTTTTTGAGGTTGTTGCATTTGGCTATCCGTAATGGTCAATTGATGGGTACCCTCCCTGGCGCATCGTAAGGCATGTTTTATATACATTGAGGTTTGTGCGGTAGCATGAGGTCGAACCAGCAATATAGGGCATGAGGAATCCTTCGATTACTGAAGACGGCTGTGAATTTAGTTTTCTGATTAAGTAGTAGTAGAAGTAGTCATTTGTTCAATTCTTTCAATATGGTAAGGTTACGTTGACACTATGAACTTTACCATTTGGATGTAGTCTATCACTGTCAAAACAATCTTGAAACACATTCAGCGATTAAGGTGACCTGATTTGCAATACAGTATCATGAATTGTACCAATATGTTATGTTTTCATAATTGTGAATGTCTTACTATTTTTATTGTTACCTTTTTGGTTTTACTGGATTCTTCACGTGTAAATTCTTATTTGTGTCTGCCATTGTAGTAAGCACGCTCTCAGCGATTCGTTGATTCTAGGTATAAACCGAATTATATAATGCACATACTGATTACCGACGTAAATAATTCACACAACAAAGTATTAACTGAAATGTTTGGTTTTTAATATGTACAGGATTTTAGTTATTTTAAGATAGGCCCACAGTATTGCACTTTGTTCAGCGTCATATTTGTTGTAATCAGTTTAAATGCTTTATGTGTTTTTTTTGTGCACATCTGTAATATTTTAAAAACTAATTTCACATTTATTTTCATGTGTTAGAAATTAAGTCAAATATATATGCTATGAATTTTTTGAATGTAAGTAGCAGTGTTTTTTGTTAAAGATTGATAAAAATTAACGTAAATTTTTCTCACTAAATCTTAGTTCACCTACACAGAACACCAAATCCGTTCCAACAGAGCTAATATGTTATCGTGATGAGGAAAAAGTTGATCTCATTCATCTAAAACGACCATTGTCAAGCTGTACCGCTCCTGTGTGATGAAACGCCTATTTTTTTGTTGTAGCGGGTTCCACATTCATTCCGTTCCGTTTCGATTCTTCAATACTTGGACACCTGTGAGGTGCACGCTCGTTCGTAATGTGGCTCTTCTAGTCTTGCAGAGGTGCTGTCGTATTGTCGATATGAAGGGTTTCTAGCTTTGTCAAAACTTACAAAATCTTAGAGAACTATCGTTATCTGGCGTCTTGTGTATCGATGTGTATTGAGAAGTCATCACTCGCACTTGATACTCGGTTGCATTGTTTCATTTTGAACTCATCACGTGTTATAATGTGTATGTACTCGTATATAACAGCGTTATCAGCGAAGGACTCGAAGAAGGGTAAGAATGTTAACCCTATTGTTCTGCGTTTTCGTATGCTCAACGTGGCATTTAATGTTGGCTTCTGTGAACATCCTGGCTGTTATACTGACCACTTGTGTTCAAGGGGTTAAATTGTGACCGATGAACATGCATTGTCTTCATGAATTAAATTTGATAAAGACAGGAAAAAGTAGAGACATTGCGAAAGAAATTAGGGTAGAATCCAAATGTTCAATGGTTTATTTTGGAACAGGCTGTATTTATTTTTCATCGTAAAATATTGGGAATTAATTTTTTTTCATTAGTGCTCAATATGTCGCCTCGCTTCCGAGCTTAGCGAGTCGTGCAGGTTATTCGTTGAAAGCACCGTTAAAAGTAACCAACTCGGTGGCCAGTGAGTATTTTTAAGCGCACTTAGGGATACAGAACTATAAAAATTGATTCGACTAAAGCAATCGTTTGACTCGTTTTAGACAGCAAGTGGGTCCGGTTAAGGTAGTTGTGTTGCTCTCAACTCGACAATAGGTAAATCTATGCTCAAAATATATTGTCGCTATCACCTAGCGTATTCATGATACGCGAATTCAGCTCATTGTTGCCCTAACTTATTTAAACAGCGGCCCTCAGGCAAGGTTTAAGAAATGTACTTCAAGCCCTGATCAAGTGAACAACGCTTCATGGCTCAGTAGCCTCTTTAGGTCAAGAAATGAGCCTTTTTACAGTGCTTCCAAGCTCCGGCATTTTTCAGGCTCGCAAGTGACATCGAGCAAGCAAAGGCTTCCTTTTGCAACTGGTGGATCCTTGAGCAACTATGTTAAGGACAACGAATGCACCCCTGCCGTGCTGCACTGCTGCTTGACTATCCTGTTAAGCATTCTCTCATGTTCTTGTGTTAAGCACGATCTCGTGTCACGTAGCTTTGAAGTTTACAGCGTAGTCGGAATTTGAATATCAACTTAGTTGTGAATATTTACTGTCATTGTCTATTGTGTTTGTCGTCGTTTAAGAACGAAATTTATGAAGGTTTATGATGAAACTGTGAATTGGTTTACAGTAAAATTTAAGAAGTAATAAGATATGTTGAAATTCATAACTCATTCTGTGGGCTGTAAAATGCGTAATTCATCTTCGGTTAGTATAATAGTGTTAAGAAAACATAATGAATGGAACCTTTGATGTGCGAGCAATATTTTATGTAGAATACGAAGTACATTGAATTTTGGTAAAAACTACTTGTATGCATTGTTGCCGTGTTAATTCATTTATTTATGGTAAATCATTCAATTCCAGCTATATTTTACAATTGAGTTAATCCTAACATAATCTCAATAAATCCTAATTCAAGCTTACCACTCATAAATCTGACAGGAAAGATGCCAATTGAAAAAAAAGAGATTTCTTAACATATTAAGAAAAAAATAGATATTGAAAAACGTGAACTTGGTCGGACAGTGAATTCAATAATGTAAACGTGCGGTGTTGCAAAGTCTGCCATTTACGAAGTGAAGCAGGAAAAAATTCTTATATTCCATTACAATATAAAACCAAAAAATAGTATCTTATTTGACATCAAAGATCTGTTCTTACACTACTCTTTTAGTTCACAAATCCTTATTTTCGTTATTTCATCAAATTCATAATATGTATAGTGTAGCAGGTTTATATAGACTGCTCGAGTAGTCTATAATTGAATAACATTTCTGAATTACATCATTATCATTTTTAATATTGCGATTGTGGATAGAGGTTCATTCAAACTGCACCCGAGTAACTATTTATTGTTGAAAGTGAACATTTGTTAACAATATTCTTCAAAGCACTGCATTTTTTTCTCCGTAATTCCGGCAATTTTTCGTGTTGACTCATGCTTTGAGACAATGTCATAGTTGTGTAGTATCGAAAGTAGTTTTCGTAAATGGCCCCCAGTTTATTCAAGACATGGTATGTTAGCGGCACCGCTCGTTGCTGTTATTAGATTTGATTATTAGATTATATTAGTGCAATCGTCTGTCATTAGCTTTCGTGATTCAACGAGAACATTCAAGGGAGCAGTCTCTTTCTGAACTCATTGCTGAGCGAAGTTTTGATATAAAGATGTACAATCAGGGTTTGGGTTTACATTTCGTTCTCTTTCAACTGTGATGGTAGTATGTTTTCATTGACTGTACATTTCATGGTTTATCATTTCCGATTGGAGACCTGAGGCGGCGAGCTGAAACTTCGCTCACCTGTGTAACATTAGTAATACTCTTGTGTAAAGTTTGAGAGGAATACTAAAGTGACTAAGGAGTGAAATGATGTTTTGAAACTAATCCGATATTCAAATTGAGGTTTTATGTTCCTTAAGGAATAAATTCTTGTTGTGAGATAATGCAGACATTGGAGTAAATCGAAACATAGTGTCTAGATTTTTCTTGTAATTTCAAGTTTCAATCGCTGTTTTCTTGAGTTTTTCTCGGGAACCCCCATAAAGGATATACAACTATTGAATCTATGGGAATTAGCGCTCCCAGGGGGAAGATGTGTGAGGGCCCGAGCTGAGAGAGTTTAGGCTTTCTTTTTGTTGAAATTAAATATTTTTTGCTATGTTAAGGACCTTTTTCGGTTCACTGCTGTTCAGTTTTTTAGCACCTACTACTTCCTTCTTCAACTTTTATCTTGTTTCATTAACTTCTTTCCCAACTTAATGGTTCAATGCCCCTTCTGCATAGATTCCACGTTCCCTAAACTCCATACTAAATGGTGCCTTCCTCCTTCCTCTCTTTGGATCGCCTTTGTAGCGGATAGGGAGGCTTAAACTAACTAATAATTTAATCTAATCTAATCTCCTTCCTCTTTTCGATACGCTCTTTTTTGTAGCGGTTAGGGAAACTTAAACTAACCTTTAATCTAATCTCTCGGGAACACTAAAATTTATTCATATTCAACATAAATATATTATTTCGTTTATTAGATGCTAATTGCTGATGTTTTTGGTGCTTTGGTTTGACTTGACTCACTTGTGGAGCCATCTGTGATATCTTGTTGCAGAATGAGGAATTAAGTTATTTAGTTATCCTTTTTATAAACATCTTCATTTTCTTCGTTTCTTACCATTATTGAAGCTATCATTTGTGAGTTGAAAAATAACGTCTGTTTTTATCATTAAACCATGATCCAAAGTATGTGAAAACAAAAATAATACAATGCTCCTGTAATGTGATTTTACCATGAATTCAAACCACGGATGGACTTGCGTTGGTACGAGTGAACTAAATGTAAAGAACGGAAACTTTCTGAAAACATCCTCAAAATTGCAGGCTGTGATATTACCAACAACACAGAATGGTGTTATGGTGGTGTGGCAGATTGTTTCTAATCTGAGGATGTGGGTTTCCGACAAGATCTGCTGTGGCGTACGTCTCTTCTTAACAGCGTCTGCATCTTCTCTTCTAGGTGTGGCCTTCGACGCAGCCTCTAAACATGAACACTGCGCCTAGCCCTTCCTGCTGGCCTGCTCTGGATTCGTGTCCAGAGCAGCGATCAGCCAATGGTGAATCTCCTCGACATGACGCATCAGCTACAGCCGCCACAGGTTCAACATCTGCATCGTGTAGTTCGTCTATGATGAAATACACCCCAACTACTGGCCGATTCATGCGCTCTACCTCCAAGAATTTCTCTGCATCTGCAACGTCCAAGGAAACCACTGAAGTCTTGCGAGGCCTCCTACCTGTGCAGTTGAGAAGTGCCTCGTACAAGTGCAAGTTTTGTGCTCGCAGGTACCAAAGCGAAACCTACGTGAGGAAGCACGTGTTGCGCAAGCACAGGGACATGCTCTCAGCATCTTGTTCTAATATAACCGGAGCTGCCGTGCCACCACACACCTCCAGTTCATCAGCTCTCGCTGCTGCCAATGATGTATCTAACTCTGCCTCGGCGGCTGCTAAACAAGGCGCGAAAATCACCTCTCGGAAGAAAACTTCGAAACTTCGCTCTCAAACCGTCGCTTCGAGAGTTCGGCCGATACGGCCCAAAACCGATGCTTAAAATATCTTGCACTTGTAGCGTAGTATCTATTGCTTGTTTTAGGTTACTTACCGACTACCTCTCGTACCGTTTTTTTTTACACGTGTCTGCATCTGTACAGTGTCTGAATTCGTCGAAGCTCCAAAAATTTCGAGCCTCCCTCTTATTTCCCAAACTGCCTTTCTGGGTCTTTGTTCATTTTTTTCAATTCTGCTTTTAGTCAGAATCTATTTCACTTTTCTTTTTAGTTGCACGAGGTGCAATCCATTGCTGTAGTCAGTCTTGTTACCAATGCTTTTTTTGCGTCTTATTTCTTTCGGACTCTTCGAAAATCGGATTTGTACTTTATTTGCAAGGAGAAAGCTGTTATTTGGGGTCCTCGTCGATGTATCTTAGAGACAGAGTTCCATCTAAATCTACGAGGTGAATGATTGTTGATTTCTTGTGACTTTCTTTAAGTTCTCTCTATGGTAATTAGTTATGATTAAGAAGGGAAGGTTGCTGCCCCCAGAGACCGAAGTCTCGGGATTCAAAAGATTTATTATTAATCAAAAGCTGAATGTTAGGGCGTAAACGTTAGCCTTTATGTTCAGCTCTTACTTCTCCAAGCTAACAAGTTGTTTGCGCAAGTCGAGTTTTCAACGCGCGTGTTTCACTTGTGGTTCGTGCGAGTTGTGAGGCTAATAAGCAAACTCAAATGTACAATTTGGGAATTTGCTGGTGACGATGAGGCGAGTACGGGGAGAGCAACCAAGAGAAAGTCCGTCAACAAGAAAACAAGATTGCAACCTTCGCTTTAGGCCTCTTAGAACCAGCTCTATTATTAAATGTGTCTATCCTTAACTTATCAATTGTTGCTGATGTTGGACGATGAGCCGTCACGAGGAAGCGAATCCACGACAGTAAATCCAGAACTGAACCCAGAGAAGAGAACTGAAGGGAAGCAGAAGAGGGGCTGGGAGAAGGGATGAAGGGAGAAGGGAGAAGGGATGGGAGCAACTCTGAGCGCTCATCTTTATTTTATAACTGGCGATAAAATAATTATATTTTTTTTGTGGAGCCCTCCACAGCTCGTCCGAGGGTGATGAACTAGGGTGTTGTGGTTATTTCATGATCCATTTATAAAATGGGGCTTAAGTTCTGGCGTTCGCCCATAAACGTATACCAAGGATACCGTAATCTTTCCCGTGCCCATTAGATGTAACCTAATTTATTTCCCCGTAACTGCCGCGCCTTGTGATAGAATAAAATACTTTTCTTCCAGAGGTTACGAGCTTCAGCATTGACGAGGCTGGTTTCTGTGTACTGTATTTGTTTTCAACTCTCTGCTATACTGATGTGTTCAATTTTAGTTGTAAGGTAAGCCTGGTTTCTCGGGTGAAAAGCATATTCTATTACTAATCTCTTGCATGGTTACGGTAAGCATTGTTCATGGCAGCAGCACTCCTTAATTTTTCATCATTCAAGTACACACTACTGATAAGCTTGCCTGTGTCCTACTTGTACTCGTCGTTTAAGATTTGTGTATCTTATGTTCTTAGCTTATTTTTTCAAGGGTGGAACCTGATTTTTTAAACGCTAAATTAGTTGGTCTCTTGGAAATGACATAGCTGATGCTTGTTGATTTTTTTGTTCACGTTTACGGCGTTGGTAGAGCTCATTGTTATCGTTGAATTATGGATTTTTGTGTTGAAAAGGTCGAGTCTTCAACGGAGCTCCAAGCAATTCTTGTGAGACTGATAGAATATTTCTGTTGCGTTCATGTTTATAGAAACGTTATTGATGCTACTTTTTCGTTTTTCAAAAGCCTGTTTTGAATTAATGCCGCGCTTTCTTTAGTGGATACTAGATATGATCGTGTGTACCTGAGTCAAACTTATCGATTTGATGCTGTTCCTAAGTATTTCTTGCTACACCTTGGAAATTTATAGGGTTGGTAACTAAGTTATTAGAACTTTTTTTAGTGGCGTTCTGTAGCTGTGTTTTGGTTTAATCCCACTTTAATTTCTTAAGGTCGTAAACTTATTCTCGGGGAATGCCAATGGTGTGCTGCGTTAAGGCAAGAGTGCGGTGATGCCGTGCGAGATGCTGGTTTACTTGCTTCTTTTGAGAAAAGAAATAGAGATCTTCTAAGCAATATATTCTCAGAAGGGCTTGTAGACCGCCAGGTCCGATATATATTTATGGGTGACACTGTTTGTAAGTTAACTTGAAAATTGCATTGGAACAATAATTAAATGAGTTACGTTTCAGTGGCGATTGCTGTTAAATTAGCATCTTTATAGTAATATCAATTTCTAACATAAGCCCTCGAGGTACTAAGTGTTCGTGCTCCTTTTTCCTGCGTTTTTTCTATCACGAGTTTAAGGGATTTTAACTGTTTATTTTCATTTTTGTGTTTCACTAGGAGGACCATGTGACCTGTAGGAAGTATTATCAGGAGTTCTGCAGAGTGAACTGTGTTCATATATCGCACCACTGTATTTGAATCAGTTGGTGTTATTCTCATGACACTGAAAAATTACTACAGAACAAATAGCTTTTCTTCATCATGTCGTTGCAACCACTAAGTGCGCTGAATTGGATAATTTTATTTATTATTGAACTTGAATTTAGTTCCAATATGTCAAAAAATTCCAGTGTGCATAATAGAATTTGAACTTCACGTTTATATTCTAGTATCTTATAAATGCTGAAAACAATTTAAACTTTGTAATATTCGAAACTTCTAGTGAAGCTAAGAGAAGTTGAACTACAGGATTGTATTTTAATACTTCCCCTACTACCTTCGGAAAAAAATGAGTTCTTGTAAAATGCGATGTCTTCACCTGCAAAATGAACTCAATCGTCTATGAAGGCAGGTCAGGTTTAATTTAGTTAAGCTTCAACGCTGGAGTTAGAATGATTTGTGTGATGAATCTCGAGAGATTCACATCGAGTGTGATTATCTTGCTGCTGTAGGTCACTGATTTTGTCGCTAAAGCAGGTTAATTAATGTTCTTCATTTGCTCATGTTACTCGTGTGAACACCGAAATACTGGCAGTAGTTTTCGATTCCACTGTTCCAACAAATATGATAACAGCACATGCAAGTGACTTATTTTCTTGTTTTCGAAATTTTTCTTGCTACAAACATAATTTCCTGCACATTCTGGTGAAGTGCAATGCATTATCCCACAATGTTCCTTTGGTTCAAGTCATGATTTAGGGAGACTTGATCCTCACTGGGGAGAACAGTGGTGCATTGATCGTACATGTAACTTTGTACGCTAATGATTCAGTTCTTCCATTCAGGGGTATACAATTATTGTATCTATGGGAATAAGCGCTTCCAGGGGGAAAATGTGAGGGACCGAGCTGAGAGTTAGGTAGGCCTTCTTTTTGTTGAAATAAAAGGTTTTTTGTTATGTTAAGGACCACCTTTTTTCGATTCACTGCTGTCCTGTTTTTCAGCACGTAGTACTTTCTTCTTCAACTTTTATCTTTTTTCATAAACTTCTTTCTCAACTTACTGTTTCTATGCCCTTTCTGCATAGCTTCCGCGTTCCCTTAACTCCATACTAAATGGTGCCTTCCTTCTTCCTCTCTTTGGATCGCATTTGTTGCGGATAGGGAGACTTAAACTAACTAATAATCTAATCTAATCAGTTCTTCCATCGGCGTCATGCAGCATAATTTCTTATTTCGTAACGAAACCCAAATTTGAACTCTTCACCAATGAAAACTATTTATAACGTTGCGTTAACCTCCTGCCTGCAAAGACGGTTTTTGTACGTTTTCGAAGGGTGAATCTAATTGAAAAGTTATTCTAAGGAACTAGAAAAAAGTTTTTGTATCGTGGCTAACTGGTCATCTGAAAGCCCGCAGCTGTTTGCATCAAGGCATGAAAAAAATACCTATCTGTCGTGGTAATATGTGCAACCTGTTCAGCTTGCAATTTGCGTGTTAAGAATAATCCTCTACATAGATTTCCAGTGTCTGAAATATTTGGAGACCAAAAGCATCATTTTTAATTACTCTGTGACAGCTGAACTGCCTTTAAATTGAATCAACGTTCATGTGAACTCGTGCGAACCACGTATTTTGAGGTCGACTCCCATATTATTGTACTTTCTTCATGCCTAATCCAGATTTATATCGACTTGGTCTGCTGTTGTCATGAGAGTATACTGGAACCAACGTTTGAATTTATGCGATCGCTCTTCGTTTTAACGATAATCACCTTTAACATCGCTCATAACTAACGACGAAGTCATGGAAAAGTTGTCTAAGCTCCTATTTCATTCTACAAATCAAAGGCTGTACTTTTTCTCAGGGTTTCTTGCAAAAAATGCGCATTTTAAGCTCCATGAAGCTCGAAAAGAATGGTGTTCAGGATAGAAATAAAATGAACATTTTCAGCCGTGTCTCTCAACATCTGTGAGTGGAGGCGTTGTCAGTGTTACGTCCATTGCTGGAGTGACTTCTGTGTTTCTACCGGCAGATGACATCTTTTGGGATGAGCTCCACAGACTTCCGTCACTCGTCAGGTGGGGAGAATCAGATGATGATGTCACGACCTCCTCGCATGGACCAAGAGTTCCTACCTCCCACTCTTGGGTTCCCATCCGGAGCTAGCTCTTTCTTTGCTGGGAGCGCCCAGCAACCATCGACGGCGTACAGGTTTAATTGCATCCACTGCGGCTACAGCACCAACCACGGCGGACATTTCAAAGATCACAAGCGTGTGCACACCAACGAAAAACCTTTTGCTTGTCACATATGCACCTACAGAAGCAACGTAAAAAGCAACGTCAACAAGCACATGCTCATCAAGCACGGCGTTCACGCTGTTAAAAGCAAATCTTGAAAAGTAGCTCAATGAATTCTTGGTTATGTTACTGGCACCAAATTTGATTTACGAGGCTTGTGAATATAGGTTTTCTTGCATTTCAACAACGGGTATTACTTCAGCTGTTGAAATGTTCTGTCGTTTTATTCGTCGGCCTTAAATTTGCGATGTAATAAATTTTTTTGTCTCTGCTGAAAAAATTTTTTTACCCAAATTGTTGTTCGGGCAACATTCTATTTATTTCAGATTTTTTTAATGTATTTATTGTAGAATTTTGTACTCTCAGGGTTCCTGTTGCACTCGTGATAGTTGCCTAATGTTAGCTGATCATTTCTTCGACTTAGTAAATAATGTAGCTTTAGATATGAGTGAAATCCGGAATTAATCTTGTGTTTCAATATGTAGAAGCACGTTCCTATGCGAATATGATTGCTTCGATGTGGCCGTGTTTTACTGATATCGCTGTAATACAATCTACGTTTCTCCCAGGAGGAAAAGTGTGAGAGCCCGAGCTGAGAGTTAGGTAGCCCTTCTTTTTGTTGAAATAGAATAGGTTTTTGTTTTGTTACGGACCATCTTTTTTCGGTTCACTGCTGCCATGTTCTTCAGCACCTACTACTTTCTTCTTCAACTTTTTTCTTGTTTCATGAACTTCTTTCTTAGTTTACTGTTTCTATGCGCCGTGTGCATAGATTCCGCGTTCCCTTAACTCCATACTAAATGGTACCTTCCTCTCTTTGAACATCTTTGTTGTGGTAATGGAAGGCTAAAACTTTCTTAAAATCAATCAATCACACAATCTGCATTTTCGATAGCGTTCTCACTCGCGAACAGCAGTTGAATTCAATCTAAAACGTGGTACGCGTTGATGAGTTTCATTTTAACATTTTCTTTCTATTTTTAAAATTGATCAAAACTCATTCTTTTAGTTCTTTATGCTATATGGGTTCATCGTCTTGGAAAAGCTTATTTAAAGGGGACTTGTAGAGGAGCGAAGAAGACAAACAGACGCGTTGGCCAAAAGCTTGGTTTTAACACGTTGACTGCGATGGGTTAAACTGAAGTTCAATGTTCAACTCAAATTTAAAATCAAAAGTTGTTAGCAATTTTAAAAATACCAAACATCAACTGGGTCCATTAAAAAATCGTTGTGTAAACTGGAAATAAATTAACATTCGAACATTGCTCTGCACCGAGGGATCTTTAGTGTTGCATTTCTTTTAAATACAATTAATTTTAAAACATTGTTAAAATTTTTCATACGACCCATCGATGGGTCGTATCCCATCGATGGGTCACCTCCTTGCCCTGAAAGAACGAATGAACTCCTCTTTGCCTATCTTGTTTTGTGCAGCGCCCTTCTCAATTGTCAGCATATTTAGCATTAAAGATAGTAAAAAAGCACTGAAAAAATTCTTCTGCCAATATGTTTCCTCTAAAAAAGGCGACAAAGAAGCGGTTAAAGCAGACCAATTGGAAACAGAGGGATGCTTTACGTGGAAAACTTGTGAGGGGATAATATTAGGTTCCCTTAGTAATCAATTGGTTTTCGGGACTTCTAATCTTTCGATCCCAAATTGGTTTTTCGGTTTTTATATCTGCCTCGATATCTCTTATTTCTTTCTTCCTCTTCCTTCTTAACTTAGTTTCTGTTCATAGGGTTTCTGTGTGAGAACACACCAAGTGCATGGATTCATCGTTTCCTTCAGTCCATACTAAATGGTCATTTCTCTTTCCTCCCTCTGTGAAAACATATTTGCCATGGAAAATGAAGCTTAAATTAACTACTATGCTGCTTTGTTGCTCAGTTCCTTTAACTTTACATCTCCCTAGCTTCATACGGGAGTCTGACAGTAATTGTCCTCTAGGATACTTCCTCATTTTCTGGATATTTACTTCTCCTTTAAATTATACGGGACGCTTCCTGTGATTGCTCTCGAAGGGACTCTCTACACTATTGTCCTTCGTCAATGCTTCACATACACCCTTCAATAAACGGGATGGTTTTTCTGATCAGCTCATGCTTCTAAAGGTTACGCGTAAAAATTTCAAGCTCCACTGAGAAGAGTACATTGATAGTTCATGTTGCCATTGTTGTATCATGTGTGATTTGTAACTGGCTAGTGTCTTGTTTAAAATTCGTGACGTAAACTTAGTTTGTCGTACGAGTCTGTTGAGGATTTGCTTTGATTTCAGGGATTGGTATACGCCCTTCGTAGTTCGTTTTCCTCTTTTCTCTTTCTCACTTTGTTTGTCTCTCTCTCTCAATTGCATAGGAAATGCTGATGTACGGTGTAAATGATATGCTGACCATCATGCTTTTTTATTATTTTCGGATGACTTTCTAGTGGCTTCGAGATGCTACTTTTTTACTTGGGTGATGGGCTGTGCTAATTAAGACGCTTAAATTTACCTCCTCATTATTATCACTGAATCAAAAAAATCAGAATTAGACATTGAATTTCAGTTTTGCGGGCCTTGAATATTTTGCGCTCTTCAGAAAGTATTAAGAATCTCTCAACTCCATTTTGGGAGGAATGGTGATGATGGTGTCTCATCAGCGTATCGTACTTGATTGATTCTAGCGACCAAAGTTTAAAGGTACTTTCACTGGCGTTTTTAGTAGTTAACTGTAGCAAACTGTGACAATCGCCCGAGTATTATTGATGAATTTAGGTGTGAAATTTGAAATCCTCGTTAGGTTTTGAGACGAATATTTAAATTATTGTGCTTGATTGCGATGTTATTCACATGACATGTTTTAGGTGTTGCGTTAATGTCAAATGTTAAACTTTATTCGATGTATTTATGTTAATAATTTCTTAATTACAACCTACTTTGAAATCTCTCCATCAAAATATCTAGCAATCCATTCCATAGCTTAAATTAGTCATTTGCATCGTTTTGCCTTCCTCCTTAGAGGAATGAAACGTATGTGCAAGAAAAGCTCTCTCAGGAGGAAGATGTAAGGTCCCGAACTGGAAGTTAGGTAGATATTTATTTTCCTGAAGCAGGAGAGTTGATTTGTTACGAACGTTATTTTTTCGGTTCCCTGCTGTCCTTTTCTACAGCACCTATTAATTTCTTTTCCATCAATTTTCTTGTTTCATTCTCTTCGTTCAATTTTGCAGTTTCTATGCGCAAAGTGTTGGGACAAACCTTCTGCTTTGATTCTTCGTACCCTCAATTTCATATTAAATGGCGCCTTCCTTCTTTCTCTCGGGGAACTCGTTTGTTGTGATGAGGGACCCCCTCAGGGGGAGACAACTGTTGTATCTATGGGAATTAGCGCTCCCAGGGGGGCTATGTGAGGGCCTGAGCTAAGGGTTAGGTAGGCTTCCTTTTTGTTGAAATAAAATAGATTTTTGTTCTGTTACGGACCATCTTTTT
>JACJUY010000159.1:162065-293166 GCA_014220935.1 Platorchestia sp. MABIK
CTCATCTTACTGTTTCTATGCCCTTTCTGCATAGATTCCACGTTCCCTTAACTCCATACTAAATGGTGCCTTCTTTCTTCCTCTCTTTGGATCTCATTTGTTGAGGATAGGGAGGCTTAAACTAACTTAAACTTAAACTAATCTAATCTATAATCTAATCTGTGATGAGGGAGACTTATTCCAGTTCCTAACCTAATCGTTTCACCTTATATTTTTTCTAGAGATAGCTGGCGCAATGTGCTCGCGTTAATGATCGATGAGATCCTTCCTCTCAGGGCGATAAGATTTATGTATCTTAGGAGGGAATTAGCACTCCCAGAGGGCTTAAACTAACATCTTATCTAATCTATTAAGGACCATCTTTATTCAGTTCACTGCTGTCCTCTTTTTCAGCACCTACTACTTTCTTCTTCAACTTTTATCTTGTTTCCTAACCTCCCTTCTCAACTTACTGTTTCTATGCGCAGGTGAGTCTGTGCAGGAACACACCTTGTGCATATATTCCGCGTTCCTTAACTCTTTACTAAATGATGCCTTCATCCTTCCTTTCTTTGAACGTCTTAGTTTTGTTAAGGAGGCTGGAACTAACTCATCAATTACTATCAATCGATGTGATTTTTCTTAAATTCATCAAATTTGTTTCATAGTTGTATCCTTTAAAGTGATTATAATGTCTCGGTGCTTTTGTAAAAGCTATCCTTTTTATCTAATAAAACGTTTCATAAGGTTTTAATAGTTTTGCATCCTAAATATTATATAAAAATATGCGTATTAATATGGTACCACTTGGTGGTATTTAAAATATATAGTTCTGAATTCCACTGTATGATATGGCTCTTGCAACATCTTGTGCTCGTTGACCTATTTTGTATTAACCGTAGCGTCTTGCAAAATATTTAAGTGTTTTATTTCACGGCAAGACTGAGATGAAGTTCTTATGTATTGTGGTCCCATTAGTTCATAACGTTTGTTTCTTTTTTACTTTAGGGCATAATTTGAATTTCCATTTACTGAAGCCACGAGTCGTGACGAGTGTGCTCATTTTACCCATGTAAAAAGTGTTGAAATAAATTGACTCTAATTAGATTCGCATGTTTCAATTTCTGTGTTTTGAATGTACAGAAAAGTGTAACTGAAGTTGATGGCGTTGTGTCAACAGAGTAGTGGGTGTATCTTTTCATCATATTGTGCTACCAGGAGAGGATCTCAACAAATCTCATAGTTAGGGTATCTTGAAATATGATAGGTTTCAAATTGAGTCAGCGTACTGAAACCTATGTTAAGGTAAGAGGCTCAGGCTAAAAATTCTATGTCTACATTCTGTGGAGTACATGTCTACTGTCGTTCACACCCTGTATTGACCATGGTAACTAAATTGTGCATATATTTACGTATTAGAGTTATTGTACAGTGTCTCCTCATTTTGTTGTCTCGTAACTTAATAAATTTGGATTTACACATTTTATGTCTACTTCTGAATGTTCGTGGACTCGGGAATCAGTGCATTGAAGTCCAATTGACTGATGAATGGATTGACTTCTAGACTATCTTCAATGAAGTGTATTTTGTTGGTGGAAAGTCGTCATAGTGGATAATATTTTCAAAAATGAATAATTCTGGAAGAGCCTCCCCAAATGCCATTGAGTATCTGTAACGAGGAAATGTTGCAAAAAATGAATTTTCCTAAAAAGAAACATGCGAAAGGGACATGTAGACTAATATGCAATTCACTTGTGGAATCACGGGAATGAATCTCTACCAATAGGACGACAACTAAGAGAAGAGTATCAAAGTAAATAATTTAACTAGTGAGAATAACAAATTTATTGCCTTACAGAAAAGCGGCAGCCAAAAAATGGTGGTGGCAGAGTCATCGGCGGATGAAATGACTGAAGAAGAGCTGGTCGGAAGCGCGGCAGCAATGATCAGTTCAACACTGCTGGAATCGAAGGAGGGGACCCACATGGTATCTGAAGTTGCTGCCGCCTCTACCATCCGAGCTCACATCATTCTTAACGAGGAAGTCATCAGTAGTCTCTTCGAAGAGGACCATTCTGGCAAGCATGTAGTCTACCGTTGTCGCATCTGTTTATATACTTCGCTCAAGAAAAATAATATTGAAAATCACGTGGTCACTCATACAGATCTACAAGCTTTCAAGTGTCAGCTCTGTCCTTATAAAAGTAACTTCAAAAAGGACTTAGTAGATCATTGCAATCTTAACCATCAAGAAACCAGTGCTTAATTTTTTTTAATGCCGTCTAATGTGTGAGAAAGCTATTTACCATACCTTCAAAAATAGTCAAGTTTAAAATTCTACTGCATGAAAGGTGCAGGTTTTTACTTTTGGTGAAGGTGGAAATAATTCAGCTCAGAAGTGCAAGAAATTATATCCGAAATTAGTAATATCGGTCTCCGAAAAGTAACGCCTTTTGCCGACACTAAAGAGAGTTCAGTGACGGCTTGGTTGAATTAATTAGATTAGATTTTTTATAAATACTTAAATGCTTTTCAGAACAATGAAAAATATCTAGAAAAAGTTGTAGATTTTTTCTGCTTATTTGTTTCGTAACCTCGTCTGTCTCATAAGATATCACTCGTGAAAAAGGTATGAAGAAGCATTTCATGGTAACTCCTGCGCGACTGTAGAGTGCTTGTTAACTTCGTAATTGTCTTCATGTGAGCTTTGCTCTTGCAGTGTAAATAGTTATTCCTAAAGCTAGTACAAGCACTAATTGAAAATATTCTTCATTAGCTTCCTTTTTATTACATTGATGAGTGGTTTTTGAGACGGTATGAAGTACAGTTATTAAGTAAGTCTCTGCCATTGTTTATAGCTGTCGAGTTCATAGAAAGTTCTGAAGCATGCGACCATGGGTTTTAGGTAACTTTGAATGCTTGTATGTTTATTTACTCAAGTCAAATGTTAAATTTAAATGGAAATGATGTATTAAATGTTGTTCGTTCATTTTCATTTTAAAAGCTGGGGAAAAAAAATCTACAAATCCTTCTTTTTATCAGAAGCGTTCAAGTCTGTATCGTTTTTATCTTTAATTTTCTAAGTTCCCTTTAATCTTGCGTCTTCAATACCTTTACGTGCGAGTGGATATGCATATGCTTACATTGGCAGCTGTCGTCTCTGCTTATTTTTTTGAATTAAACTTTAAATATAATTATCAAACTATTCAAAACTCTCATGCAAACGGTCGCTGAGTATTATAGAGTGCACAATTGTATTCAACTTCTTGTTTATTTCATTCATTATATTCGGTAAAAAATGGATTCCTACTTCACAATCTTGGCATGCTCTGTATGTATCGCTCGTGCCTGATGAAGCTGCAAGCCAAAGTTCTAGCTCTCTTTGAGGGAACATTTGTGCCTTCTGTTTTAGAGCGTTTATATAATTTGAAACGAAAGTTCTGTTCGTTTTTTGATTGCTTTTAATCAAACGACACGACTACATCCATCTAATTATGAGAATGTTTATCTGTCAAAATAGCTTCTACACTTTTTAATGGTTAAATGTATGATTACAGCGGACTGCGCGTATGAACTTCAGCTTATTAGTTAGGAGCAGGTACGCTAGGAATTTCAGATGATGAACACAGAGAGATCGCTTTAAAAACCTCCATAGAAATGAGGTGCATGAAAAATACACAGAAAACGATTTTCACGTTTCAAAAAAGAAACAAAGAAATTCCACACTGCTCACTTCTGAGTGCTTGCAAGTCGTTGTTGATGAAAATGTAGTTACATTAGTTTATCATACTAGAAGCCTTTGGGAAACATTTTATGAACGTAAGGAAGAGGTCAAAAGAAGTTGGAAATAAAGTACTTTTCCTGTCAAAATTTCAATGAATTTTGTGATAAAAGATATCGAAAAAACTCCGAACAGATGTCATTGATAAAAATTTCACCATGCTTATGATAAAGTGACTTTATTTTTTAACTGCATCTTTGTTAATATCTCAATTGGAAAACGGACCGAACTTTCGTTGCCATACGGTATTAGAGGACGCCTCTAACTGCCGTCTGATACTACTTTGCCTACTCCTCAGTCTTTGACGCAAGTAGTATGTGGTAATAGATACGTGAATACCGCAGCCTTCTCTTTCCTCACTTTGGTTGCGGTGTGGAATTGCTTATGGCTGTAGTGTTAACTTTCTGTTTTGACCAAATGATAGTTCGACTTATGGTGCCAGAAAATGTTTAAAGTTAAGAATGTGTTGACATATTTGACTGGCCTATTTCTCATGTTCCTAGTGATTGCTTTCGGTATCGTCCATGAAGCCATTTTTTAACACGTTAACTGGGTTCAACTGAAGTTCAGTATTCAACTCAAATTTAGATTCAAAAGTTGTTAAAGACTTTATAAATACCAACATTAACTGGGTTCATCAAATACCATTAATTTTAAAAGATTGTTATAACTTTTTCAAACGACCCATCGATGGGTCGTTTCGCAGGAGGAAAAACTTAATCACGACCCACCGGTGGGTGGTTTTGCATTCGACGTGTTTAAGAATATTTTCTCACACTCCCTAAGGGAGATAAAAAATATTCTTCAGCTTTGATTAAAGACTTGCGCTCACTCTGCAATCAGCAATACTTGTTATAGTAAGATTTTGTAATGATTTTTTTCGTTAGGTAGCACGTATCTACCCCTTCTCCTACATCGCTATCGCTTTTGTTAATAGCAGACACTTCGTGTAACCGACCTAATTTCAGAGTCACTTTGATGCTTCTATTTCCATTCTTTGTGTTAACGTTTCGTTAAGACGCTCTCAGCCACAGTTTCAAGGCTTATCGTGGAAATTCAAGGATTGAACACGATATTTTGCAATTTATAGAAGTGTTTATTCTCCTTGGCTAATTAATGGTTGCTCACTTAATAACTGATAAGATATGTATGTCAGTAATTACGTACAATATAGCATTGTACTGACGGTGCCTCTCTTTTTTAGCAGAACTAAGCGAAAACGTTATTTAAGTGTTCTCTTAAAGTGACGGACAGAAGAGGGATTGTTATCAAAGTCTGTTGCAGCCCAGATTTTACGAGTTGGCCAAATATTATTCGGTTTTAGATCGCAGGGATAGCATAGATTTCATTCGAGTAATCCAATTCTGGAAACCCAATTACTTCTTAGAGTTTTAATTTTAAGTAGTAGACAATGCTGGTCAATGGGAAAATGTGAGGTTCCGAGTTGAAGGTTTGGTAGGCTTTCCTTTTGTTGAAGTAAAATGGGCTTTGCTAGGTTATGTCCATATTTCGATCAACAGCTGCTCTTTTTCAGCAACTACGAGTTTTTTCTTCAATTTTTATCTTAATTTATGAACTTTTTTCTCAGTTCACTGTTCTCATTTGCAGGAGGTGTTTTGTGGAAGCAAACCTTGTGCATAGATTCCCTATTCCCGAAACTCCATACTAAATGGGGCCTCCCTCTATTTGGAACTCCATTGTTGTGGTCAGGAAGGCTTCAACTAACTTATCTAATCTATAATCAATTGTGGTAATAACATAATCGTACCTATTCTGACCAACATTTTCAAGTCACTCTTCGCCGCCCTTCTCTGTGTTGGGAGCTGAAGATATTGTGCTCTCTATTTAGAAACGAAATACCTCGATGATGATTTTTGATAATTTGAATAATGTGAATTGCAAAGCTAGGCAGGCGATCTTACTCCACTATGGGATTCGTTTTGCAATCCTCATAAACATGAATGTCAAAGAAAAAAAAAATCCATCAAACGAAGGCCAGTAAAACATTTTGGTTTTCGTAAGTTTATTAAAAGTAAAGCTTTGAATTATCAACATAACTCATCTTCAGTTCAGGAAAGACCAGAGAAATTTGTGTCTTCTGCTCTCTCAAGTGAGGTGTGACGTTGACTCTTAAGTGTTTCACTGCCAGTAAAATTGTGTAGCTCAATAAATTCCTTTGATGAATGGCACAGTAAACGTTTCTCGAGGAATTGAAAGTTGAGAACGGTACTGCCTTCGAAATTACTTCGCTTGTTCTCATTCGATCTTCTTCAAACAGTTTTATTAATTATTAGACTTGGTAGAAACTTGTATTGAATTTACTAAACATTGTATAGAACGCTAATTTTGTGTTGTCTTAGACTACTGTACCGTAATGCGTTCAAATTTTGTGATTTTTTTTCTCTGTGACTCTCGTGTTCCTCTGTGACTCTCGTGTTCCTCTGTGACTCTCGTGTTCCTCTGTGACTCTCGTGTTCCTCTGGCTCTGATTTTGAAATGTGTTGTATCTCTGTTATTGACCATGTATTTTAATACCATGTTATTTTTGGATTATTTTGAATGAACAGTGGATTTCAGTACTAGTCTGTGCGTTTTCTGTGCTAATCTTCTGCATGTGATGGAAAAAACTACTAAACTACATCATTATTTGGTAGTGTTATGATTTTGGCTACAGATACCAGTCCTGCATCCATTTTTGTCTGAGTTCGCTAAGAATCAATGAGTGCATTGGAAATTATGCTTGCTATCTGGGTTTTATCAACACTGGAAAAATTGCTGTGCTCACGTCTTTCTACTAAAATGACGGTCGCAACAGAGGTTCCGGAATGTGATCAAATATTAACTTTTCAGTGAGGTCCTGAGCTGAGAGTTAGGTAGGCTTTCTTTTTGTTCAAGTGAAATGTTTTTGTTTTGTTAAGGACCATCTTTTTTCGGTTCACAGCTGTCCTGTTTTTCAGCACCTCTGACTTTCTTCTCCAACTTTCATCATGTTTCACAACCTTCCTTCTTATCTTACTCTATTTCTATGTGCACGGGATCCCTTGCGAGAACACCCTTTGTGCATAGATTCATTCCTTCATCCTTCCCCTCTTTGAACATTTTATTTGTGGTAAATTGAGGATAAGACTAAATTTATAATCAATCAATCTTTAACCATCCTGCATTTTAGACAGAACTGTGCATATTGTAACAAGATTTTATCATGTTTGAATCAGCCGTTCCCTATCCAATCCGCAGGGTCAGAAGAACGACAATAAAGAACTAATTTATTGAACACCAAATATGTAAATGTGGGAGGCACAAAAAGTATTCATATTCAGTAAGGAACGTTGGTATTGAGAGGGAACATTTGCAACTGTCTTCACGTATTAGAGGGCGTTCCGATGTAGCACAGGGAGACATGACCATAAGGCAATGCTAACCTCGGGATTGAGCTCAGATTCGTCCGACTTACCCTACATAGTTTAGGTTTTAGTATACTGCCCACTGCACCTATAAACGATAAAAACGGGATAAAAATAACAACGAAAACAGATGAATTTATTCTTTTACATTCATTGTGCAACTGTTGACAAATTGATTTATATTTTACATGAGCATTTATCGATTTCCTAACGAAATGTCTCACGCGTAACATTACACGTTTACTCAACCCATCGGGTTGGAATGTCGTGACGACAACTGATTCAAATTTTGTGATATGGGAAACTTGGTTTGTGTAATATAATGTACCAATGTTAGATTTATTTTGGCTCACACTCACGAATGATGTGTAGGAAAGAAAACTCGTTCGCCAATAAAATGTAACGAAGAGGTGTACAGCTTGCTGATCTAAGTGTGTTAAAAGTTATCGATATTTTCAATTAACTATTGCTCATTAAGGATGAATTTTTTCGCTTATTTCATGATTCAAAATTGTGAAATTTTATTCTGTAAAAATCGGTACTTTTGAACTTTTGAAAATTCGCGCAATTCACAAATTAATTTCACGCTGTTTTATTATTAGATTTAGACTGAAATATTTCTCACGGCTTTAGAAAATGTTCTCTTGAGCATAAGATAGCCTTAAAGCAGCGTGTGAACGCTTCCTTTGAGATAATCCGTCTTTTTATTGGGGTTTAGATAAAAAAAAGTGAGAAGTTTAGGAAACCATGGTACATTCGTTTAAAAGTAATTGCTGATGGTTTGTTTCCGATTCTGAGCAAGTGAGCTAGAAACTTGAGTACTTCTTTAGGGACATGAAATATTTCTGAGCTTCATTTGGCATTACAGGCGCTGATAGTGTTTGATTCTGTACTGTTGCTAATTGGCGCATCCCAGTTATTCCCCGCAGAACTAGTTATACCCGGAGATTATTGTTGGTGCAATTTTATTATGGGGGCAGGTCTTCCATTTTTTTATCTCTTTTTCTCTCCCATCACCCCCCAGGGGGATACAACTGTTGTATCTATGGGAATTAGCGCTCCCAGGGGGACTATGTGCGGGCCCGAGCTAAGAGTTAGGTAGGCTTCCTTTTTGTTGAAATAAAATAGGTNACTTCTTTCTTTGCTTACCGTTTTCGTGCACCTTGTGCATAGATTCCGCGTTCCCTCAACTCCATACTAAATGGTGCCTTTTTCCTTCCTCTCTTAGAACATCTTTGTCGTGGTTAAGGGAGGCTAAAACTTTCTTATATAATAATAATAATAATAATAATAATAATAATAATAATCTCTCCCATCAGGGGAAGTGTTCGGACAAATGTGGGCTACTTGAAAGACACTCGAGAGGGTATCCTGTACGAGTGAATCTTGGGGGAACTAACGTAGTAGCTTAGTGACAGCCTAAGCTCCCCTCCTCAGAACCAGCAACACTTGCTGCACGAGTCTGATGAGTTTGGTTTTGAATTTAAGTAGGCCTTCTCTTAGTCTGTGTTCGATGCCAGCGTATGGTGCACCCGACCTCATGCACGAGCGTCTGTGTATTCTATTTTTCATTTTAATTATCACTTTTTCACCTAGAGATATGCTTACATTGCCATAGCAAGCTGTCTAACCAGAGCACCAAAATTTTGCGCCCTGTGATGCCAATTGATCTTAAGCTTTACCGAGTTTCTCTGTGAGTAGCGAAAACCTGAGTGCCACTAGGGTAAACTTCGAATTAAGACGTTGCTTGCGATACGACCCATCGATGGGTTGTGCTTAAAGTTCTTTTTGCTACGAAATGACCCATTCATGAGTCGGTTAAAAATTTTTAACAAACTTTTGAAATAAATGGTATTTGATGGACCCAGCTAATATTTAGTAGTTATAAAATTGCTAACAATTTTTGACTTTTATTTTGAGTTGAATATTGAACTTAAGTTTAGCCCATCGCGGTCAACGTGTTGAATATTAATGATGTGATGTTCTCTTACAGGAGAGGTCAATATTCCGTACAACTTTCTCCTGCACGAGTGTTTTCTTCTAGCAGAGATATTTTCGTTCCTGTTCGCTAATTCTTCGAGCGTGCACTGTTTTCAGACCCTATGTTCTATGAATATATTTTTCCGCCATTGTTCAAGCAAAGAATAGCGTGCATACGCGTTGAATAAACAACTCCATTAATCACCCACCCGAAATAGGTAACCGATTAATGCTGTCAAAGTTTACTTTCAAATTATTTTGTTTCGCGATGATATTGGATAAGTAGATTCAATTTTGTGATCTGATTTATTACGTTGATTTCGCTGAAAATACTTCATGCATTTTTTGCCCGATTTTACAAACCGTGCTGAAAGATTGAATATGTTCATTCTGCGATTGAGACGCATTTTTGGTTTCGGTAACAATTCTCAATTTGTGTGGGGCTTCTTTCTAAGAGAACATGGAGACTTCATCATATTGATTCTATGCAGTTCATAAATTCAATAAATTAAGTTTTAAATAAATCTATTAAAGAGATGATTTCTGAAATAATCTTATGAGAATTTTTCACTCGGTGTATTTGATTCTTGTTCACTTTATTTAGACTGTTTGAAAGTTATCGAAATTAGAATTGTAATCACACTTACAATTTCGGAAATTGTCTTTCTTGAGAAATGCAAATGGAGTTTTGCATTTCTATTTTAATGTAAATTTGGTTCTGAAGCATGTATTGCTTCAGCACTTTTGGTGCAATCTTCGAAGCCCATGAAAAAGATACCATTAAAGATGTTTATCATTTTGATGTTGCTTATTCTCACGTAACACAAAAATTCGTATGCACAATTTAATTTTTTAATCACTTCCTTAATTACTTCCCCTCAGATGATAATTTCAAAAGAAGGTTGCTTCTATGATTACTCCGAACTGAAGGCAATTGGAAAAAATTCTTAGCCTGCTGTGGGATTACTTTTCCAATCGAGCTTCTGGAGTTCTGTTCCGTTGTATTCATTTATTCGATTTCTACATGAGCACCTCACGAAGCACATCAAGACGGTACTCGTTTTTTGCCAACGAGAAACCAATTACTGCAAATGTTTACCTTGATCTTTTAACTGAATATCTGACACTGTGTAAAACTGAATGATCTTCAACCAACCAGTTCTCAGCAAGATGGTTAACCACCACATTGGGGACTAGATGTTCGTGGGTTCCTCAATCAAACATTTCCATACCAGTGGATTGGAAGGGATAGGCTAATTCCCTGGAAACCACGTTCACCAGATGTCACTCCTCGGGACTTCTTTCTACGTTTTTTTTTTAAGATATTGTGTACCGAATACGGGATTAATGCTGACCTAAAGCAAAGGATGACTGATGCCATTGCCATAATTGATGAGACTATGGTACAGCAAATATTGCTAGAAATCGAGTACCGTCTTTACGTGCTTCGTACAATTAATGGTGCTCATGTAGAAGTTTATTAAATGAGGTTAAAATTTAATTAACGCTAAATATAATAGAAACAATTGGAATAAAATATCTTATCAATTGCTTCTGTAATAAATTTTTTAAATGGTAAAGAGACTTCATGGACACCCTGTATTTAAAGAATGAAATTAATGTCTAGAGGATTAAGAAAGATTAAGCTCTTCTTAAATAAAGGTTATAAACAAAATGTTCAAGAGTTTAATAATATTAAATTTTACGATAAAAATTGAGCAACAACAAACAGCCGAAATGTTGCTGAACATCACCGTAATCCGCAAAAAAGTTTGCTACTGGAATTGTGCGCTGAAATTTCACTCATTATCTCAAAAATTGGAAACTCGCAAGTTAGAATAGATAATTCAAGCCTCCCAAATCGCAAAGATGCAAAATGTGAAGAAACCACAAGGAGGTATGCACAAGGTGTGTTCCCACACAAGATCTGCGCATAGAAACAGTAAGTTAAAAAGAAAGGCTTTGAAAAAAAATAAAAGTTGAAAAAGAAAGGTGCTGCAAAACAAGACAGTGAATAAAAAAAATGCTCCGTAACTAAACCCAAAATATATTTAAAAAAAAGAAGGCATACCTTACTATCAACTCAGGACCTATCATTTTCCCATGGGAGCTCTAATTCACAAAAATACAATAGTTGTATCCCCTCAGGGGGAAACATACTATACTTGTTTCACTTTAATTTAAATTATTGAAGTTTATTTCAAAGGGAGTGAAATTTAATTTAGAATAATTGAAGTCATGTTTAAAACATTAGAAGTTTTAAAAAAAATTGACTGAAGTGATATTTGAAACATTTGAAGTTTAGTTCAAAACAAAATATTTATTCCCCTAACAGTCCAATTTGAACAGTATATTATCTGTGTTAGTTCCACATGGCACAACATTACTATCTACGCTAGCAAGACCCATGGAAATTCCACGGACAATATCATTAATAAGCTAGGTAGACCCGTGGAAAAATTCAGTTAACATTACCCAAGAAATTCTAACATAACTCATGCTAACCTAACCTATCCTAAACGATCCTATCCTAACCGATCCTATTCTAATTTATCCTAACCTAACCTAATTTAATCTATGCTAACCTATCCTATCCTGAATCATTTAAATTGTCGTAATCAATGAGTCAAGCAATGTCATCGTTAAGCTAGGGGGACCTGTGAAAAATTTCCGTCAACATTACCTAACAAATTCTAACACAACAAATTCTATCCTAACTTAACAAATCTTCGCATCCTATCCTAAACAAAGCTATCCTGATAATATGTCAAACATAAAATAACCATGGACACGTGAAAAAATTTCCGTCAACATTACCTAACAAATTCTAACACAACAAATTCTATCCTAACCTAACAAATCTTCGCATCCTATCCTAAACAAAGCTATCCTGATAATATGTCAAACATAAAATAACCATGGACACGTGAAAAAATTTCATCAGCATTACCTAAACTACGCTAACCTGATAAAATGTCAAACGTATCAATAAAGGCGATCTTTTAATGTCACGCTCAGGAATTCGGTATCCATGATACTGCAAACTCGGATGAGAGCGTAACGGACGGACTAACTAACGAAGGGAGGAACAAGCAGAATATTATATAGATTACATAGTATAATATTACACATTACTGTCAAACGTGAACTGTAGATTGAGATACTTTTTGGTTACAAGACTCGTATCTAAACTTTTCGAAAAATTTAAAATAAAGTATCGCAACCGAAGAGTATCACAAAGCAACAGTATCGTAGCCAAAAAGTTTGACATTTAACAGTAATGTGTAACATACATACTATTTAGAATTTTTATACCATGTAGAACCAACACAGATAATATACGGACTGTTCAAATTACACAATGTTAGTGGAATATAAATTTTGTTTTGAATATAACTTCAATCGTTTTAAATTAAAATGAAAAAGATGTTATATCGAAGTTATATTTTGAGTAAAATGTAGAAGCAAACATAACTATCAGAACGATTCAAGAAAATTACAACATCCATCACAATCTTTCTCCGAATGCTGTTTTTGAGAGACTCGTTGGTTTAAGAGCCATTAATAGGCATGGTGCCGAATATGATTTGTTATACATGTTGGCTAATTCTTTGAATTTTGAAAATCATATGAGGCATACTAATATTCTTTGTGAGCACAGACCACGGAATACCATGGTTCAGACTAAGGGCACCGTAAGTGATCAGAACAATTTATTTTGCATATTCATGCCAACACAAAGGTACCAGTAATTTTTTGATAGTTTTTACATAGTTTTGTGCTGATAATGTCTGCCATGTCTTTTGCTGCAGGAAAAGAATATTCAAGCCTGATATGTTCCACCATTCTACATTTGGCAAGCAGCAATATTTCCTAGATATTTGCTTTAGAGATCATATTCAGCCCTTCTAGACATTCTCTATTAGATTAAGTTATAGACTCCAAGTACGCTAATATTCCACCCGAATATTCACTTCAAAAAAGAAAATTTCTGCTCAGTTCACTGTATGTCAAGGCACATTTTTCTGTATAAAACTGCAGGTTGCTCATCAGACGCGGGCAAGTGGTTTGTTCTTCAAAACTTCTTGATACTCAGAGGCATTTATTTTCCCATACGATCTCACAAAACGTCCAGTACCTGCAGCTGAAATCATCCCAAAAACAATGCCATACCCACCTCCGAACTTTTCATTACACTTACCGGAAACCTCTACAGACAATAGTTGCGTGGCACCCAAAAATATTTTTCTGTCGGATTCTTAACACGCCGCACTATTAATGAGATGTTTCCTTGTATGTAAAAAGGATTTAGTTCGAAGATTTTTCGTTTCTATAAGAATATTCATTGTAATTTGATTTACCTATTTAAAGTCCAGATCGAAACCCCATAGTAGATACCTTTCAGAAATAAACTCGAAAATCGAAGGAATATGAAGGAAATGAACTTTTTGGATATCTTTGAAAAAGAGTAGAGTAGATACCTTTCAGAAATAAACTCGAAAATCGAAGGAAATGAACTTTTTGGATATCTTTGAAAAAGAGTAGAGAAAATTAACCATCGAAGAATGCAAGACAACATATTTCATCAGCAAAAGACATCAGAGTTATTACTTGTGAGGAGCAACATTAATAAAAGTATTAAAATATTACCGATTCTCTTTGTTGTTCGAAAACGCGAAATAACATATTTTTTCTCTTTATCATTGTGATCCTTTCGAATACCCAAATTCCCTACGCACAAAGAATGTGGTTAGTAACGTTTTCAAAATTCATAGAATCAATAAATTAAAAAAAATAGCATACACATACTCGTAAATTTGAGGATTTTTGAATTGAGTTCAGGCAAGCATTATTAAAACTTGGGAGTTCCGCATGCTCAATTTTCAGACTTTTCACTGACTTAGTCAATTGACGAATGTTGAACGTTCACCTCCATACTTTTTAATTAGAATTGTGACCATAATTAAAAATTTAGAAAAATTCATCGCAGCTTCTTAAATATTCGTTGTGTGTAAATATACGGCAATCTGGAAGTTGAGCATTTTCAATTGCATGAATAGGTATGATATTTAAGGTCATATTTCCACCAGGGTCTCTAGTAATTTATAACTATGAACCCCCTTAACTTGAATAGAATTACCTGTTAAATTTTTAATAAACCCCAATCATGTACCATTTTCGGAAAAGAACGGATGATTACTCCAACAGCAGCCAAGTGTCAGATGGATGTCCTCTAGAGTTGAGGTAACTTGGAAACCTAGAGTTGATTCTGCAACTTCAGTCGCTCACTAACATGCACCTCAATATGCACGAAATCTACATCCCAACACTATTAAGATTTTTAGATTTTTGTGACTTTTATCAGGTTTAGCATACGTTCTATGTCATTGAATGGGTCATAGTGGATGCACCAAAATTAATGACACCCAAAACAAAGAATATCCTTATTCATATGAAATTCATGGCAAATTTCATTTCAGGTACCCATTTATATCTCTTTCAACCCTTCTCAATGATTTTTCTCCCCCTGTGATTCCTCTTATAATTATCACTCGACTGTCTCTCATGCATCCTTCTTCAGTTACACTGCACAATACCTCAGGCCAAGCTCATAGCACTTTACTTTTATGAGAATAAGATTTTCTAACATAACAGGGCTCAAAGAAACAACAAAAACGTATTTCTGCACTTCTGGTCAGTTACACATTAAGCTAATCGTTTTAAAATTTTCAGTCGTTACCTTACCCAGAAACTGCAAAAGTTAAATAGAATTCCACTAAAATGGCATCCCTCGATTTAGTTTATGAATAAATAGGAATAAATTAACAAATTCATATTCATCCAAGTGCAAATTACCGTACAATTAATTAGTTATTTTTTGAGTTCCATTGAATGTCTGCGAATTATATGTTCTTCAAGATGAGATTTTTGTGAAGTTCTATGATTGCAAGCACTACAAGCAAAAGGTTTCTCACCGGAATGTATTCTGTAGTGACGAGCAAATTTAGATTTTTCATTGAATCGTTTGTTGCACTCGGGGCAGTGATAAAAGCTGATGCGCTTTTCATGGTCCATAACCTTCAAAGCCTTCAAGTTGAGTTGATCAAAGGTCAGGACAGGGGGCGAGATGCAAACAGGATGAGAGGACTTAGCCTGCATCAAGCACACCTCGACCGGGAACGCCGGCCCTGGCAACACGACCGGCTCCCAATGGATCTGGAAAACAACAGCCAGTGAGCTAAACCATCATCAAGAATAAAAATGTATGTGCGACCACACGGTTTAGGTGCAAATTTAATGTTTACGACTACAATAAGCGAAGTAGAAAATATATGAGTTCAATAACAAATATACAAGAGAATAAAAATTAGAACGGAAAACTTGTCTACTCTCCCATTTTTCATGGTCATAAAATATAGCTGCTCACGTTGCAATCGCGAGCGAAGGCACTTGTCGATAACTTCTCGCTGACTCAATCTGCAAAGTCTTCAAATACCGCACGAGTTGAAATTCATCAACTTAACTTACACAACTTGAATAATGTATTCCACTTGCACCCACGGAAAATGTGTAGAATTTTTTTAAATACAATAAAAATACACTTTTTGGCGTTTTATTTTGGATCAGCATTGCACTTGGAAAGTAATGACATACATTGTTAAACACGTGGGTAGCATCACTGAATTGGCGGACGATACAGCTCCAAAAAATAATCTTTTGGCACAATCACCAGCATTGATTATCACGAGCTGGTGGTATTAGTCTCTTTGAAGCCACCATGTTCCACAGACCCATGCTTGCTTCTTTTGTGAAACACTAGAGAATGCTTGTTCGTAGCTCGGTACGGGCAGAAGTCACAGTAGAACGGCTTTTCGCCAGTGTGCGTGCGGAGATGCCGTTGTAAGTTTCCCTTCTGTGTGGTCGCATACGCGCAGTAGGTACACGAGAAAGGTTTTTCTCCGGTATGCGTTCGCAAATGAACTTTGAGTTTCCAGGAATCTGTGAAGCTTTTATGACAGAGAGAACAGGTCTGTACGAGAGCTGCGCAAGAGCTCTCGTAGTCCAACTCTCCTGGGCCTCCACTTACTCCGAGGGCACTGTAACGGTTTGGGGTCTGAAAGTGTCAACGCATAACAGCATTAACTTATTGACATCGAAAATGACTACATAAATTCTTTTACTTGATTTAAACCATCATCACAATGAAACTTTTAAGGTTTTTATGTAGTAACAGCGCAAAAATTTTAGTAGTTACGTAAAATACCAGCGTTTAACACGTTCCCTGCGTATCCGAGGCTGGTAACGGTTGGTTTGATTAGGTTGTAAGTGGCAGAATAAGGAAATCGACTTTACTGCTCAAATACCTTTTTATCCTTCCTAAGAAATATAAAAATGCAACTGCACGATACATTTCACCTCGTATGATTACAATGATTTTTTAAAAAGGTCGCGAAACACTTTAAATGTCATTCATTTATACCAGTACGTGAATGGGCAATTTACCATTTAATACACAAATGGCCCAATACGCAGGGAACGTGTTAAATCAGAAAAGCAAGGAACATGAGGCAGCATCAATATATCGAAGAAAATTATGAAAAGATCGGTGACTAAGTTCGCTGATTGTTTCTATAGAAGACAGGAAACATCAAGTGTACGTAAGAATCATGCCCCAACAGGGCGCTACAGTCAAGCATTGCTGATTACGCTACCTGACCACGTTTACAGCTACGTTTATAGCTGTAAATATTATGAGCACTGATTCTCATTGTAACACTACACTGAGAAAATTATGTAACAAAAACGACAAACGACACACAAGTGTGTTCTCAATTTAATTATCAACCAAAGTATTTCGACACACTTTAGTGTGTCATGGGCTGAAACGACACACCAAAGTGTCAACCAAGACACATTTAGCGTAAGTTAGTATACTATTTTACAAAAAAGGTGAACTTTCTAAGAATAGCCGGTGAATGCACGTATTGACTGACAATATGTAAGAATTTGCAGAAAAAATAGAAAATACAATAAAGCTTCTAAAGGGAGTTATACTCCAATCACGAATTCTACTGATTGACCATTTTTTAATGATCAATTTTTCACCTTATAAAACATGACTCTGTGATTTAACTTTTTCGATCACTTGAACATGTGATCGAAGATAATCCACCCAAGTGTACTAATATTCATCTGAATAACCGTTTGACGCACACAAAGTGAATCAAAATTTCTCGGTGGGTAATGATGACAAACGTTATCAGCAAATCCCTTTGCGTTGAGCTCAGAAATCCTACATAAGTCCCAAATGATGTGTTTATCTGCCATGATAGGCTACGGTCTTTCGTATACCTTTAAATAAAATTTAACTATCCTGGTAAAATGTCTTTATGTTGACATTACATTCGCAAATGATCAACCAGAGAGTAAAATCTTTGTATGGTTCGATAGAATATAAAAAATAATTGATATTTGAACTGGCTTATACGTACAATGAGCATGGAAATTATGAAAAATGTCTTTCTTTTAAAGCTTTTTCAAAATCTATATATTTTGATTCATGTTATTGACATAATAGAGTCGAAGTCGAGTTCACTGAGGGCCACTAAAATGCTAGACACCTGAAGACATTGCGAACAGAGAAAAGAGAAATATGTATCTCACACTTATTAGATATTAGTGACAGTAATCTCGATTATTATGTTCAGTTAATTAATGACAAAAATGAAAAGAAACTCTAATCTATAGTTCATGCTACAAATGTTACCTTCGAAACATATTTTAATCTCCAGCCGAGATTTTCAAAGATTATTCAAGTTTTTTCGTAACACAAGAACAAGTTTTCCCTTAAATTCAGCATAATGATGCATTGATTTGGTGAATGCAACTAGTTTCTCTTTCAATATCAGTTCATGTACATAAGAATTTTCTTCGATGAAAAAAGTGATAAATTGTTGCAAATTCATAGTATGTCTCAAAGCAACAGAATACAACTTCCCCACCTGTTCATGAAATAACCCGATTAAACTAGAAACAAATCAATTGCATGCAGCGTTAATCGGAAGGTATTCGTGTAGAAGTTCCCCCTAAAGATATATTTAGAAGTAGCACCTGTAGCATTGATGCTTGCAGCAACCCCCTCTCCCAGACGCCGAGAGCGCCTCGGTAGTCGCCCTCCAAGTGCCCGGAGGCGCCACCCAAGAGAGGGGAGAATCTAGGGCAAGCTAGGGCCTGATGTGCGCTCGGGCCTCCTTTTGATAAGTGGTCCACTCGAGAGTCAGCTGAGTTTGAGTCTGGGCTGGCGTGCTCAGCGAGAGAATTCTGTTCAAAAGACATAACGTGAAGGTACATCCAACCAGTCGAAAGAAGGACATAGATTCTGGGAATTGAAGAGTACTTTTTTTAACATAAACTTCATGGTGTTGAATGTCGAATAATAAAAACGAGGCATAACATATTGACACACATGAACTTCATGGCAACTTGTAACGTAATTTTATAAAAAGATTTTATTTCAGCTCTATGAGTATATGTAGCATGAGCTCACCTTTACTCAGAACAGAAGAAACTTTATACTTTTGAATTATTGCCCTGTGTAAGGGGATCATGTGCTCATAATATTTAAAATTCACCAACTACGCAAAGCATACACTTTTCCCCTTTTATGAATAGCTAAGCGTCAACATCAACTTAGAAAATTCCTAAGACAAGCACAGCGTGAAAGCACGATAAACAAAACATGTCTACGCACTTTTAATGCTATGAAGAAATCAAATTTCCTGCAGTATTTTCGTTTCTTGGAATCCTATCTATATTAACATCAATGATCTGTGATTCACGATTCAAATACGTCTTGATTTAATTTTGGAGGGTAATTACTTCAGACCCATTCGAGCGCGAAATGTTAGCAGGCCGATTGTCATTACCCTTTACTGTGCAGCAGCCATGATAAGGAGTTAGCATCTCGGCGACATGGTGGAATGAAGGCAAAAAAGGAACAGAGTCGAACATCCTTGCTTCAAAATGGAAGAACTTAAAAAAAGATCTATCAAAAAGACCTGTTATTAATTCTAGAACGTATGCTGCTGAATGGCCAGCGAGCCGCTATCGCGTATTGACAAGGACGCTTTATAAGCCTTGCTCTAGCATCAAAAGAGAGGTCAGACTACTCCCTAAAGAACATTGATACTTCAAGATCCACAGAACGGTAATGCAGAGTGTTTAATGATTCCCGCAGAAATGGAGGAAGTGCTGTGTCATAAAAACAGACAAACACAATGCGCTCAATAAAATCCTACTCTTGAAGAGATTTTTTTCACTCATGGCTGTTCGAGTCTGAGTTTTGAAAGTCAAAGATTATTCAGTTTGAACGAAACGCGCTCACGTAAAACCGTTCTAAAGCGGAGACTTGCAACGATCGTTTCACAAGCAGAATATTGAAACAGATCATTTGTTCTGGGCGTCGGTAAAATTATTGTACGGAAGGCATAAATGCACACGAGAAAAAAGTATTTTTTCATATACAAAATAATTTCAAAATCCTGTAGATTCTCACTACCACAGCAGAGAACAGCTTAGATTTGAGCGTGCACTGAGACGTACTATATCCAGCAACAGACTACACTTATGTTTCTATCAACAAAGAAGAACCCCTTTTTAAAATGAAATGAAATTACATTATGAATTTCATTTTTGATAAAAATGAAGAATTTTTTCAACCCATTTTATTCCTCATTTCCTGTCAGTTTAATCTGAGATTCTCACTTTCGCAGTCACACCATTATAAGGATTATTAGAGGCATTTTTAAATCGAACAAAACTGTATGTAACGTACATCTTTTAACATCCTTACTTGCGAAATGAATTAATCACTAAACATTTTAAATTTAAATGGAGCAATTACATATCACTGTTCGATGAGAACAAGGCAGGAAAAACTGATGCACGGGGCAAAAATTAACATTTGTGTTCTAGTGGTGCAGTATTGCACTGTGAAGCATTGGCACTGTATTCAATTATGACGAGTTTTAGAACTACAGAAGGTACATCAAGTCTGAATATCGTTTAGCTGAACTGAGGAAAAATTATTGAAAATTACGGAGGCTCGAAAGTCGGTATTTGTGCAAAAAAGTATTATTTAAAGCACGGTTCACATTTAACCTAAATAAAAACAACTGCAATATCAGTAAATAACGTACATGGTTCAAGTTTCTGATGCCAAAACTGTTATCAAAAATATAAAATTATTAACTAAAGCATGAGTAGACGAAAAAATTAGATTCTGAATTACAGAAACTGAATTGATGATAAATTTTTACTTTGGGCATCAAACAAAAATTTACGCATAAATAAATAGATTTGAATTGTTAAAAACGAACAAAATTACGATGAAAAGCTCAGAGACAACAAAAGTAGCGTGAGAAAGATCGTCTCGTTAGTTCCTTACCCCAGGCCTCAAAGAACACAAACATCGAAGTGAATCTTCAAATAATTGATTTCATTTACACACCTAGGATCACATTTTCATGTTAACGGTAAGCTCGTCAGAATGAGCACGATGGGAATAGCCAGAAGGAGAGGAATGATGATAAACGCAACAACTTTAGGCCGTGCTCGGACCTAAATTCAAATCCGCGAATAGAAAATAGAATGAGAGTGAATTTGAACACAATGAAATATATGATTTGAATAAAACATACTATATTCTATGCACAAAAATCCAAATTTTCTTCTGACGTGCCGATAAATTGTTTCTTCCAGCGCAGGTATCAATGATACACTTGAACACTCTCATGGCTGATGAAATTCGGACAATTTAATACTCTAGACCAATTCTGAATGCAATACAAGCCTGCACTATCTTGAAGAAAGTACGCTTGACAAATTAGGTATTTTCTTGAGACTATGTTAGAAACTGAAACATTTTTGGTTCTGTTGGAACAGAGTGACAACTAGGTATTCCTAATCGCTTCGATTAAACGCTCTTACCACGCTGATCTCTTACAATGGAGGACGTTTAATCCAATTATAGCATGTTCAGGGTAACCTTCGTCCTAACTGCGTGATGATAATCATTGAGGAAAACTGTGAGCGACAACGTTATGAATACGAAGTCTGTCCGTCCTCGAAAATCTCGAGAAACAAATCTGACATTCGTAAGGTTTCTCTCCGGTGTGTGTCCTTTCGTGCTTCACAAAATCATTCTTGTGCCAAAATATTTTTTGGCAAAAATTACACGTATACGACTTGTGCTCTCCTCTTCTCTTTCTTCTCTCGTTCAATTGCAGAGGAGTTGATGCCAAATGGAACGCCCGATTGTTTCCACTGAGATACCTCTTGGGAGCAGAGACATAAGCGTTGTTTGCTACTGAAGTTGATCGCTCCTGAAAACTCGAAGTCGAAGCAACAGGGTCGAGCGATAGCTGGGCTTCCTGTGACCACCAAGCTTCAATGATGCTGTTCTGCACGAAACAACGAAAATTCTTACATCTTCCGCTCAACCAGTTAGTTGTGTTGCAAAGCACCCCATCTGTAGTCTGAACAAAGTTTAGCTTTGATGCTGCTGAGGTGCTTACAATGAGCTAAGCGCTCTAGAGTATTTAAGGTGCTTTCATTCCAAACGAATAAAAAGTTATTCATCATATGTAGTACACAAGTAAATACTATGATGACAATCTACAATCTCAGGTAGTAGGCCAAACCTGAACCTCTCGGTTTTATGGTTCGACTCGTCACAGATTAGATCAAATTACTAATGAGCAGGATAGTCTTTAATACATATTATAAAAATAGTATTTGGCGCGCTGAAATTACTTCAAGTCAAGTAAATTTTAGCTATATTTAACATCTCTGGTAAATATGTAAGAGAATGGTTCCTAGTGACACATCTTAGCTAGAATGGATATCACGTTCACAGGTTCCTGATGTTCCTCGAATTGATCAGCTATGAGTCAATCACCTATCGCCTCGTATGCTTTGTAAAGCATCTGATGAGCCAAAATTTCCCACGTAGGGACTACCGCCTACCCACTTTACCATTCAAGAACAGACGACTTATAAAGAATCGATATGAAATTAAACACGTTAAGTTTAACACGTTCTTCACAAAGAGAAAGGATGAAAGTCCCATTAAGTAAGCAATATAAAAGAACACGGAATTTATGAACAAGGTGTTACTATTATAAAAACTCGAAAGAGAGCTACAAGTGGTGGCTATCACAGGCGGCTCTGGGCATCTATGAGCGTAGTTCGTATTCCTATGGATGCTTTAAGGTATTTGCTGTTATTATTACCACTGTATATCTCTTTTAGAAAATCTCTTTCCTACCTCCTCAAGCTGCACTGACTTCCTGCATCTTCCGCAAAATTTCATAATCAAATTATACATTCTGCAAATATTCGATTAAAAAGTGTTTATTAAACTTCTATGCACATGCATGAACAGAAATTAGAGCTATTTTTGAAGAACGTTGATCGAATGTATCAACTTGAAGGCCGCGAGGTGTAGCTATGAAACTCTAACTCTCTCTTACTCGAGCCCCATTACTAGATGTAACTAGCTGAATTTTCTGCGATGTAATAATTATAATTTTCAGCTGGAAATTTTAGCTGGCAATTCTTTACTTGTTAAATGACAATACTGTATATGAATCAAGTCTGAAGTCGACTAAAAATATTTTGCTCAGATCAGATGTAAGTTTAAGCCTCCCTAACCGCAACAAAGGAGTTTAAAAGAGAGGAAGGAGGAAAGCGCCATTTAGTATGAAGTTAAGGGAACGCGGAATCAATGCCCAAGGTGCATAGGAACAGCAAGTTGAGAAAGATGCTCATGAAACAAAATAAAAGTGGAAGAAGAAAGTAGTAGGTGCTGAAAAACAGGACTGTCGGGAAAAAAAAATATTGTCTGTAACATAACTAAAAAAAATTTATTCCAAAAGAAACGCCTACTTAACCTTTAACTCGGCACCTCACAGATTTTCCCTAAAAGTGCTAATTCCCATGTATTCAATAGTTTTATCCCCCAGAGGAGCAAAATGTCTTCCTCAATTGATAAGATAAATAAACCGATGAAAAGTGAAGAAAGTTGACGGCAGAAGAAAATACAGTTACTTTGTTTCAGCACGTATATTTTAAAACAATAATAAATATCACCAATAAAATTATATACAATAGTTACATCCAAATTTTTTGCTTCATCTTCAATTTCCGAGTTTAATATTCGACCATCGTAAGGAAAGGGTGATGCCCACAGCTAGGTAATGCCACTGTACAAACGATGCACAAAAAGTTACACGGTAAATTAGCGGAGGAGCGGGAACAATCACTATATTAGATAACATGTAGCTGCGCGGAAGGAATCATTTATGCCGTGCGTAAAAACATTCTAAAAATCCTAGTCTCACACTTGGGCGGTACCATCAGTCTCTTTAACACGTTAACTGCGATGGGTTAAACTGAAGTTCAATATTCAATTCAAATTTAAAGTCAATTGTGGTAATCAACATTGAAAATAGCAAACGTTGACTGGATTGGGCCTTTATTAAGCTTTCATTAAGTATTAATAAAAAATGAGTTAGTGACTGCAGGTGGGTCAGCAGCACTATGAAAATCACCTAAGTGACCACCGGTGGGTCACTTCGCAGGAAATGTGTTAACTTCATTTCCTCATCACTGTAGCGCACAACAAAGATTAGAGTTGATGTTAGTTTAAGCCTCCCTAACAGCAACAAAGACGCTCCAAAGAAAGGGAGAAAGAAGACACCTTCAAGTGTGGAGTTAAGGGAACGCGGAATCTATGCACAAGGTGTATGGAAACAGTAATTTGAGAAAGAAGTTCATGAAACTAGATAAAATTCGAAAAAGAAAGTAGTAGGGACTGAAAAACCGGACAGCAGCTAACAAAGAAAAGATGGTCCATAACAAAACAAAAAACCTCCTCTATCTCAACAAAAGGAAGGCCTGCCTAGCCTTTAGCTCGGGACCTCACATATTCGCCCAGGGATACAACGGTTGTATCCCCCAGGCAATAGTTGTATCGTCCATAGATACAATAGTTGTATCCACCTGAGAGGACGCTTCAACTACAAATTAGGGAAGAATTCAACTGTATTGAAGCTATTTCCGGGGATTATTTTATGTCTACTCAAAAGATGTTTACTCAAATTAACTTTTTGCACCGATGTATAGGGACAGAGATGACATCTGTGCGGCTTTTCTCCAGTGTGAGTCATGTAATGCTTTCTGAAATTGTTCTTATGGTCGAACCCCCGGCCGCACAGCTCGCATTCGTACAATCGCGAATGAGTTGCACTAGTAGATGATGCAGCGCCTAAGCGAGCGGTGGGTGCCCTTGTCTTATGCTGCTGCAGCTGAGGATACGATGGACCTCCAGAAGCGCTCGTCCACATCGTGTCGTTAGAGCACGGGTTGTTTAGTCCGCTCATAGAACTTGAGGACTCGGGAGCCATTGGCAATGACGCATATTTTCTTGGTTCCATTACGCGAACCTAGGAGAGAAATAAAAAACGCTGCATTTACTTTGTAGAAATGAATAGGAAAAACCCTACAATGTGCTTCTTAGTCACAGTTTTCGAGATATCTGACAGCAGGAAAAAGTGAACCCTAATATAAAAACGTGTACACATAATTAAAACTATCCATTTTGAAATCAATCAAACACATCGAGAATACACCCAGAAATTACCATGAACTACTCCACACGGTAGCGTTTCACGTAAATAAAGCTTTCTAAGTTAAGTAACATATTTTTAGTACCTTCTAAGGCTGTTCGTAAATTAGAAAAATAAAAATATCCGTATCTCAGTCGCACAATTATTCTTAAAATTACATATAACTGCAATAACATTAGTGGGCCGATAAAAAATAGTGCTGATGCGAAGCGAACTGTTGACTCACAATTAGTCTTAATTTAATCGTTAGTAAACTTCTTATTGATTCGATCATGGGAAGAAGCGCGCTCGTTTTCTTGCTGAGGTACTACGTTGTGCTTGTGAAACATGTGCTCAACAAGGTTTTTTTTCTGTATAGCACCGTACGAACAAAAGCTACACGTGTACGGCCTTTCTCCAGTGTGAGTCATGTAGTGCTTGCGGAAGTTGTTCTTGTGGTTAAAAGTTCGATTGCAAATTTCACAAATGAAAGAGTGTCCCCTCGTAAATTTAAGCTTGGGAGATGGTTCATGGAACGCGTCTCCACAATCCAGGTCGGAGATCTGAAACTGATGCTGGAACGTGGCATTTGTGTCTGGCGCTGGAACGTCGTAATAAAGCGTTTTTTCTTGCAATAGGTGCAGTCCCTGGTCATCTAGACCAGCGAAGGTAGCGTCACTGGACGTGGAAGAGGAGTTGTCAGCTCGGAAGAGACGGTGGACGAAATGACGACGTGGGACGTCGGAGGTGACCTAGAGAGAGAGAGAGAGAGAAGATCGACGCCAGGTGTTACATTTTCATTACAAACAAGCGAGGATACATGTCTTAGGAGCCCATGGATATACAAGTGGTTGGCTTTTTGTAAATTCTAATTATAAATAAAAGTGCCAAGATACACGTCTTTAGTTATATCATTTTATTTAGGAAAGTCAATGAAAAAAAATATTAGGAACATTTCGACCTCCAGAGTCATTGTCGATCAGTAAAACGTGGTAAAGAGAACAGTGAAGCGTACTGTTATACGTACAGACCAACAGCCACATGATTCAGTAGGAATGTACCAACCATTGATAAATGAATTGTTTCTAATTGATTTTACAGATCAAGGAAAACAGAAATAAAGCAATAGTAATGAGATATATCTATTTCGTAACAAACGACGCAAAATAAATTACTGATGGTTGTGATGCTTGGAAAAATTATCGAACGTAAATTTCATAAATATTCGTAATGAGGGAAAATGGCGCCGCTGAATTATGAAAAATGGATGGCAATATGATAATATATTATTGCTCGCACAATCTAAAATGTATTACAACAATACAGAACTGAATACTTCAAGAACAGAATTAAGTATTGTAAAAAATACTGGACACAATGACGACCTTAAATTGAATCGAGAACCAATGACAAATGATAAGCACAAAGAATAAAATTATGGCAGGCATAATTATTAATTACATAATTTCATTTCGGAAAGTGTGTCTACGACAAAAATCATATGATTTTCCACAACGCAAATATAATAAAAGGAAAAAGAAACGCTGAGTCAAAAACATTTTACTGACAGTTCATCACAACAGCGAAGGAAGAGAAGGACTTTCGCCCAATTCAAAATCTCGGCACTGATTATAAAAAACACCTGATTCAGGAGTAATTAAATTTAGTACGTCATGTTATATAAGATTTATAGATCAGATGTGTATAATGTACACCTGATGTTTTCTACGATCACAATAAATAATTTAATAGTATATCACACGAAACAGAATATAAAAAATCATGACATCACACTGACCTACTCAGAATATTACATTATACAGATCTCATGAACTTACACTGTTCTCATAAATGGTTACCTCGCTCAAGTATGAATAAAAATAACATAAGTTATTTTCAGCCCTCCTAACCACAACGAAGGTATTCCAAAGCGAGGAAGGTGAAAGCACCATTTAATATGTTAGGGGAATACGGAATCTATGCACAAGATGTGTTGCCACACAAGATCCCCTGTGCATAGAAACATTAAGTTGAGAAGGAAAGCTATGAAACAAAATACGTATAAACTGAAGATGAAAGTCAGAAGTGCTGAAAAACAGGACAGCAGAGAACCGAAAAAAAATGGTCCTTATCATAGCGAAAAACTATTCTATTTCAACAAAAAGAACGCCTATGCGGCAAACTCTCAGCAAGGGACCTCAAATTTCTGAAAATAATAAAACAAGTTGTGAAGTTTTATGAACACGATCCTTTATGAGCGGAAAAGAAAACTTCTAGCTCCTCACTCAACATCTCGGGCACTCGCTTGGTTATCTATTTCCTCTGATCCATGTCTTTAGACCACGACTCTTATGGAAAATTATAGTTAATTTTACAGCCTCTCTTTCATTGAAGCAATAAAGTGACTGTCACATGTCAGTAAATATATCCTCATCTAAGGTACCAGGCATGTCACAACAATGCTTCGCGGAAGACTACAATTCTTCAGGTAAGCAAAGTACGTAAATAACAAGCAATAAGGAATACTTTGTACCATAAATTCTGTGTTCCCTCAAAACATTCGAATGAAGTTATATTTCTTTTCAACTCGAGGTCTGGCTGTGGGATCATTCACAGATTTCCAAGATCAACAGTTTTCATGACATTCGTTCCAATAAAAATTTTACTTCTAAACACAGTATTTACCATCACTAGGGAATAGATACTGAGACTAAGAGCACCATCACGAACAAAAATTCACCAAAATTTTCACAATATTTCATTAGAACTGTAGAGAGAAAAAAGAGCATGGACTTAGTATACACACTCACCTCACAAGCATCGGCGATACTCATTCTCCTTTTCTCTCTCTCTTTATCAAACACATTTGTTGTCGCCAACTTTGTAGTTTTTTCGACGGTCTGCCTTAGCAATCATTTTAGATTTTAAAATACGTAGAATTTCGGTACATTTTTTGCAACACTTAGTCCGCTTACACATTTTAATTCATTGTGTAGTTGTATTCGTATTGCATTTCAAAGTAATTATTGAGGAAAGTCTACGGCACGGAAGAAGAGCCAAGCTACATTAATGGTGTCTGCTAAGCTCACTACGTACATCCGAAAAAAAGAAATTGCAATTATCTTGAAATAACCGAAGAGTAATATGAGAAAAAGAAATACAAACGAAGCATGCGAGTAAAACGTTTCGATATTTGTCACTTCCACGAAAAAAAACGGCAAAAAAAATTCCTGAATCAATACTCACTCTCCTAGCATTAAAGCTATACTCAAAACGGTCTTCTTTACCAAGCGAAGGTAATGATGAGCAGAATTTAATTTAGGCCATCTCCCGTTGAGGACGGATATGTTCACATACCTACTCGAGAGGGACTGTAAAATCGCATTTATTATCAAGATATGTTAAAAAATAAATCTTGTCAACATATCTTGGAGGGAGTTACCCCAAATAAAAACTGACCATGCTTCCCAATAAAAATTCCGTAATTCGAAGCAACGATTGCTCTCCGACAGATCTGGGAAGTAACACAAATATTTATTCACAATTTATATTAAAATCTCTTCTGTAACCAAAGAGGCTGCGGTCACTATACAAACAAACTAGAAATCCTGAGCTCTTGTCAGGACTTCGCAGGTGAAGGTGCATAGATGGGAGAATGCATCCTTTCACGCAAACGAACCCTTATCTCTGCACAAGCATACAAGATGCTCTTGTACAAGATGGAGATTTAAAACGGGTATATTTTCAACAGCACTGAGATGGTACGCACGTAAATGACATAACGTCGTGTTTAGAGAAAGGTGCTTCCCGTTGAATAAAAAATTATTTTCATGACTGTAACCATCCCATGACTCAATAATAATATTTCCATAGTAGGTGGGAAAAATATCAGTAACAATAGAATTCGTTCAAATTTAAAGGAGTAAGAAAGAAACAATAATTTAGGTATAAGGACGTCACGTGGACTTTGGTTTTATTAAAAATATTAGAATTTCGTTTTTAGCAATTAGGTCATGCAAATTTTCGTAAAATCAGCCAAAGCATAATTTTCAAAGTATCATAGAGTTCAGAGTCTCATTTGATAACTTACTCATATGCCACCTCACAGCCCACAAGAGTAGATATTATGGATACCTCTCCTGTAGGTTACAGATGACCATGTTTAGGTTTTGCACCAGAAGAGGATAGCGTTTCACTTTCTCAATATCATATATTTTTATGCTAATCAGATTGTGCCACAGAAAACAAGTTTAGGTAAATCTTCACTCTCAAAATTTTCCCTAGAATTACACGTTGCAAAAAAAAGAACACAAAGAAAAAGCTTGAATATCATGCCCTTATATCTTTAATCCACCATTCAAGGAGAGAAATATGATACGTGTGATGAAATATCCGAGCAAATAATTTCAAGGTTCTGGTTAAACTAAACTAAACACTCGGTTTCCCTCTGCTGACCACCCTACAGTTTGTTCGTTTTATGGCCTGGGTTTGAGATGACAGGGATCAGTACAGAATGATAATGAGAGTATTATTCTTTAAGAGAAGTCTTCTATAACCGACGACGCCAGTCTACAATAAACGCAGCACAGTAAGTTCACACTGGTCACGTGTCAGGCCTCTACAGCACAAACTGTAGTTCGCAGCAAAGAAACTCATGTGAAATATTTCTCTAAAGTAGTGGAATTTAACACTTGGAAAACGAAATTAAAAGGTTGCCAGTGGAGAAAGTAACTCAAAAATCAACTGTTTCGCTATCACCTCAGGAAAATGAGCAATAATGAAATAAGTCAGTGTTTTTTCACAAATTTTTCTATCTTTGAGGCCTTGAAATTGCCGCGATTTTTGATTCTTCAGAAAATACTCACACTTGATGAGAATGCCCTCGGTGATTATTTCAAAACTTTTGTTCAGTTTTACAAGTTTAGAATAACATAAATTTAAAAGTTTGACACTCGGTATCGGAATGGCTGAAATGGAAAAACTTCAGCATATAACTGTTCAATTTTAAGGATTTATGAATCAATTAAAAGGGTGCAGTAAGTGAAATTGTAACAAAAACAATGAGGATGGTGAACAAGATGAAATTTACAAGATGAATTTCATAAAAGCGAGTTGCACAGTAAGAAAGAATAATCCGATTTTAGAAAACTCAGATGTTAAAATTTAGTGTGGCAGCAACTCGGTGAGAATCATGCTTTTCTTTGATGTGCCTCTTGAGGTTAGTGAGCTGCCGCGCTCTGAAGTCACATTGTGTGCAAGCGTAGGGTTTCTCGCCGGAGTGCACCATGTAGTGATGTCGGAAGTCGCTTTTCTGATAGAAAAGTGCGCCGCACACGGGACACGGACAAGGCTGCTTGCGAGAGATAGGCCCAACGTCCGGCAGTTGGTCAAACGGTATCACTGCTATACTCGAATCTGTCTTGGCCCTCTCACGGCGGCGGAACACTGGTTTTCCAGTAGCCAATAAGTGGTCGCTCCCCACGGCATCCAAGTAAGGTAGAGGCGATAACAAGTGGAAGTCGACACTCGGAACGCGGCCTCTACTTCCGCCTGCCTCTGTCGTGGTCTCTGGGAAGCCGAAAGGTGGACCAGTGCCTTGTTCGTAGTCCGTGTGCAGCGCGGGGTATGGATGACTGGCGCCACTTGAGAACGACACCTATGGAACAGCAACTCATGTTTGTACACTGGATTCAGGCTCTTATGTTCTACGAAACAAACGTGCGCAAACTCGATCACAATTAGGAATACTACTAAGTGCACTCGAAATTAAGGAGAGAAAGATAAACAACACTTGAAAAATCTAGAAACATAAAAGTTAGATATTGCATTTAAATAATACAAAAAATAAAACATCATTCAAAGCCAGAAAGTAAACATGCTTTTAACAACGGTAGGAGCGGCGTCCGAGCAGCATGAATTTTACATCTCATATATATGGGAGCGGCGCAATGAGTGAAAATGTGTGATACACTGTCTGTTATACACGTCATAAAATTTTACATTTCCATGAATAATGGATACACGCATGTCAACAAAAAGCAAGAACATGAACTGCTCATTCTATTTCATTTGGTAGACCACGCAGTCATTATATGAGAAACAGCTACCCGCAACCGATTAAGTAATTAATCAATAGCATCTATCTAGCTTCTTCGGTGTTACCTAGGGTATTTTACGAATTTTTGAAGTAGGCTACTAGGTTCATTTTGATTTTCTAAATTATTCTTGCATAAAAAGTAATTCTGTTAGTCCACTTTGAGAACACAAAGTCGAAAATATTCGTTTAAGGTTTTAATATATAAGAAATACGTCAATACTTATTCACTCATCAAAGCTTTAGTGAAGTTGCCTGGAAGAGTTGACCTCGCCCTGATCATACCCTTATTTCTGAATACAAGTGAAGCAAAAATCTGTTGCCGTACGAGGTGTAAGCTGATAAATTCACACTGCTCGTTGCAGGACCTACATTGCTCATCAATGCTTCAGAGTCTTGGTGTGAAAAGATAGTAAAGCGTGAATCTCGTTTCTACCTCAAACTGGGTCCGTCCATTTTAACTTGTATGATACTTTGGTTATTGTACTAAATTGCAATGAAGGGTTTTACATCCTTGGAAAACTTGTATTGTTGAAATAATGCAGCGTAACCTAAAAAGCCGTTCGCTTCTTAGAAACTGAAACATTCAAAAGATAAATTTGGAAAGGCGTACTAAAAAACATCAGATTTTTCCATCATTTGCCAATTGATCACGTACTTCATTTTCATGTACATAGAAAAATATGCACTGCAGCTTTCAGACCGCACTCCTTTTTATCTTGCTGTATTCAACGTCAACATCAACAAATTTTTAAAGTAAGTTAGCTCCAGTTACACTGGAACAGTTTCGAACAACGGAATCTTACGAAACCTCAGCCAGGCAGAATAGTCAAGAGAGAACTTTATATTTGTGACATCGACTTTTTGCTGAACGCAAAACAAATGCACCCGCAGGTCGCAAGAATATCACAAATTTATCGACGCTCACGTGACACTTGAAAGGTGCAGTGAAACTCTAGTAATTTTTTACGATTATAATTACGAAGGCACAAAACATCTGAATTAAGCATCATATAACTACGGTAGATACAGTCTACGTGCAAGCGTCCATCAGCATCTTCGCGCTGCTGTCGGAGAAGCCTGTCAGTTCCGAAATAATTATTTAATCCGTTAATTTATAACCTGTGAGGTGAAATGAAAAAACTTTAAAAATTATTCCAGACAAACATTGTCGAATTATAAATTCATGATTCATTCTTATTTCCGAATTATTGAGTTAACTTACGAACCACTCCTAAAATATAATATCATGCAAAATCTGAAACATTTTGAAGAAAATCCCAAACGGTAAACAAACCTAATTTTCTAAATATAATAATTTCGTTGAAATACGTGATAAAAAAATCTAAAAATAGCACTCTCATAAATGTATCAAGAAAAATTTGGTATCAATCTTTTTAAAGTTTCTAATCAGTCAAATATTGAGTAAAATATAGTGAAATAGAACATTTCCTACAATGATAATCAACAAACCTTACATTGGGCTCGTACGAAACATAAAATATCGCATTTTCGCGGAAAACATATTTTGCTTAGATTGCCTCTAACAAGTGGTACAGATGAAGAGAGACGGTTGAGGACATATTTTAAAGTTATTCGCGTGATTTATTCATCAGGTAGACTACATGAGGTGCAAATCATGTTTTTCCCTAACATGGCGCTTCAGGTTACAAGACTGACGTGCCCTGAAGGGGCAAAGGTGGCAAGCGTAGGGCTGCTCGCCGGTGTGCACCATGTAGTGGCTGCGGAAGCGAGCTTTATCGAAGAATTCGATGCTGCACACAGGACACAAGAAAGGGTTCTCGTGGGAGATAGGGCCGATGTTGGGGAGCTTGTCGAAGGGCACAACTGGCACACAGGACCCAGGTTTCGTACGGCGGCGGCGTTTGTAAGCAACTCCTGCCGCGACGTTGCCTGAAGAGGAGATCGGGTAGCCCAGCGTCGTGTTGCCAGCAACGACGCGTGTTGGCGAGGAAGCAGTGAACCACAGGAGACTTTCGTCCGCGTGGAGGTTGCGAGGGCGGGGGATCGACGCCACCTAGGTGGGAACACGCAACCTTTTTTACTCACATAACCACAGACAAGGTAACTGCTAACAGGAATATTCATCAGCTCGCTTAATACAGAACGAATCTCATTACAATAGTAAAATATCATTGACAACATGCATCCCACTTCTTTTTTTGCCCAGTTCATTCTGAAATTTCTTCCCCATGTTTGGAATGCAGCTAACGTTTCAGAAATAAGTGCAGTAACTAAAGATACGTTTGAAAATAAATAATGAACTTGAAGATTGTATGTTCATTCTGGTGATATAAAGCAAAAAATTCGCGGTGAAATAAATTAAATTAAACAGCAGCCTCAAGGCACACAAAAGAACAGCATCTTAAAAAAAATTATCAATGAAATTTTACAAATATTTACAAGTACTGAAAACAGGAAATAAAAAACCTGTGTCATCTGATTGAGAATTTCCGTGTTATGTGATCTCAAAACAGCATAAATGGTCGCCATCAAGGTCGAAAAGAATGTCTATTTAACTGATGATCTGTTGAACTATACCCAGAAAATAAACACGATAACACCTATTACGAACCAGGCTTAGTTTCGATTTGTCACAAATTGGTTCAACTGTTCACGTTTTTTTCCAGTTGTAGTCGAGTACTGAATGAAAGGCTTTAAAAAGTATCACTTGTTAACATGAACATATCCTCAATTAGTTTCATCTCGAACGATCCACAAACTTCAGTCTTTTAAACAAATTTTTTAAACACTTTATGAGTATTACAGATACTGAGTCGCTAAAATGCCCATGTTACTAACTTAACACTTCAGCTGTTCTAGCACGAAATTTCTAATACATAGATACGTAAATAATTTAAAATAATATAAATCTATCGCATTAACTCAAAATTTAAACCTTTTTTACAACTCAAAAATTTGATGAAGCAAATCAGGATCATTACTGTATACTTGAAACGTTCCTCGCGTATTGAGCCATATGTGAACCATTCGGCAAATTTCTTATTCCCGTACCAATATAAATTAATGACATTTCAACAGTTTCGCGACCTTTTAAAAAAATAACTTATACGAGGTGCAACGTTATCGTGCAATTGTATTTTCTCATTTCTTAGGAAGGATAAAAATGTATTCGAGCAGTAAAGTTTATTTTCCATTTCTGTTACAGCCCTAACCAAACAAACCGTTAACAACCGCGGAAACGCGGTGAATATGTTAATTTGGAAGATGTTATTTAGTTTAAAAGTGAAGAGCGGGCTAAGGCATGCTCTAATACAGATATAAACAAAATGTTATCGGGTAGCAATGTATTGCAATCGTTCTGGTTACATCTAATTTAGCTGTGTTTCATTGAAACCTTCAATAGGTTATTTTACGTCCCTTTAGATATACGCTTCAACTATATCAGATTGCACTGCTAAACTGTAGCTGGCGCGTGTTGAGAGGCGGTGTCTTGTCGCCACAGAAACCTTTCGAAGGTATCATATCATCAAAGAGAAAGAACTTAGATCTACGACTAGTTTCTTTCGCATGCTGAATTTAAGGAACATATTTTAAACTGCAGAAAACGAAGTTCATAATTAGATATATTCAATTCGGTCAGATAAAGGTCAAAAGATAATTAATTCTTACACATACTAGTTTAAAAACTTCATAATATTACATGGTATTGAGTAAAACAAGCACTTTCCCGGTCCCAGCAGCCTCAAAACAGGCCATGGTTTGCTTGTGTAATGTCGGGTTATGGCGGGCCAGACCTGTCTCAGCGCAACCAGCGCGTACAAATAAAGATACCGCAGTACACGGCGGAGGGCAAACGGGAGATACAAGAATGACTACATTATCAGAGGAGAGGTGAGGCGCCTGAAGACGCTTGAAGCGGCTCGAATAACATTTCTCTTTCACAGGCAAAATGTAAGACGTAGCTTTCACCCGGGAGTGTATTTCTCAAAGAATAAGACAGTTTCTAAAACTTTGCGAGCCTCGCCCCGATCAGTACGCGAACTCGCTATGTAATTATGCTGGTGTGTATCAATGGATTAACATTTATAACAATTTCTTTAAATAAAACGATCAAAAATGCAGGAATTTCATATTTATTGGAAATCATTAACACGTAATTTTATGTTTTACACTCAGATCATACACAACAAAAGTAAAACAAAAACGTATGAGTAATTTCAAAAATATCTTTACGAGATCTACGACCAAAACAAAAATGGAGCAACTTACAGATTATCACGTGAAACGAATTGAAGGAGAAAATAAATCGCCAATTGTGGCGAGATTTGATTTTCCATCTGACATTTCGACGACAATCTAACTATCGAAGAGGTAACGAACACATGTCATTAGACGGAGAAAAATACGGTGCTTGGGCATTAGTGTTTGGGCAATTTCATTTTTGATGTAATTTGAAAAGTGGTATAAAGAACAAACATTTCCCACAATATTTGATCAGAAGAGAACAAAATTATTTGAGAATAAAAAAAAATACTGAACAAAGAAAATAAAGGACAAAATTATTTTTCCAAAACTATAAACAACTTTTTGGTTGTTAGTGACGTGACTTTCATTTACAATAACAGCGTGGAGACGATTATTGTACCTGAAAAAAAACTTTGACACTCCGTTTGTTTTATCTTGCTCCCTTCTTGTGTGCAGATGTGCCTCAAATCAACAAGGTTCTTAAGACTCCTTTTGTGCGGAGCAGTTTTGAGTATTCACCACAAAGTTTCAATGGGATTGAGGTTTGGCGATTGGCTAGGCCACGGAAGGATACTTATTTCCCTATTTGGGAACCACTCTTTGTTAATTTTGCCGCATGCTTGGAGTACACACTCTTGCTGGAAGGTCCACTTGCGGGGGCCTTAAAATTTCTTGTGGTCAGAAGCAGCTTCTGCTCCGGTATCGGCTTGTACATGGAACTGTTCATTTTTCCACGAATGCTGAAGAGTTCCCCGACACCATGGACAGTACAACAGCCCCACACCAGGATGCTGCTTTCTCCATGCTTGGCGGCAGAGGTGTTCTTGGGATCATATGCAGTCGTTTTCTTACAAGACGCGCTTTTCTCTGACCGAAAAGTTCATTTTTGCTTTTATCGGATCATCCAACCTGTTCACGAAACTCAACATTGTTGTCAGGATTACTTTTGGCCAACAAAACGGTTCTCCACACGTTTTGGTAAAAGAAGAGGAGTTCTGCGAGGAGTGAAAGCATGTAGACAAACCTCTAGCAGCCGTTTATCGACTGACGTGATCAAGCAACTCCAGTTTTGACAGTAACACGGGTTGTGATGGGCTCATTCGTCACCTTACGCCGCATACATCGTCGAGAGCGGCCCGTGATCGTGCAAAGAGCTCCGACTCTTGCATATGGCGATTGCCCCAGTCTCTCGATGCTCCCGAACTATTGTACCAACAGTTGAATTCAAATCCTCAACACGTTCAGCATTCAACCGACTGGTTAATCTTTTATAACGAAATTCAACTGTTTTTCCAATAGCTTCTGGTACTTGTTTAACTTTCGGCATTGTATTCAATGAGCATCCATCTTCGGCAAAATCTGGATAGGTAAAGATTGGGTCGACCACAGTTTGTTTTCATTAAACGTGTTTCTAGAGATTTTAGCATTACAAACAATTTTTCGAGTACTCAAATTTTGCATTAAAAAATTATTAAACATGACATCAATTTCGGCCGAATACTGCTCGCCCATACATTTCTTTGTTTAGCTGATTTTCTGCTTGCCAATTTTGTTAGGTTCTATTCAAATATTCTGGTGACTACATCTTTTATAAACTACTTGCATTTTTTAATACGAAACAAATCTCGAAGTTTTCAAATATTATCATAGATAGAATTGTGCAAATACTTGTGTCCCAGCACTGTATATTCAGATGGTTGTATTTCAAACAAGCAGCATAATTTCTCGCCTGATGTTGCAACATATATTACTTACTTTCAATGAGAATGCTGCTGGTTTTGATATTGAAAACATGGTAGAATTACAACTGAAAACAAATTATACATGTATAAAGGGCAAAAATGTTCAGATAAAGCCAAACGCCGACTAGACGTTAACTCTCGGGCTATTGTGGGAATCTCTAACTATAATGCGGTATGAATATGTTCATGCAGCACACATGAATGTATTAAATCACACATGAATCTCGGTCGCCACATATCAACCCATATCTGGCTTATGCGTCATACACGGCACACTCAGTGAAAACGCTCATGTATTTAACACATTGGCTGCGATGCTTCAAACTAAAGTTCAACATCCAACTCAAATTTAAAGTCAAAAGTTGTTCAAAATTTTAAAAGTAGCAAACATTAACTAGGGAAAACAAATACCATTAATTTAATAAGATTATTAAAAAAATTTTGAATGAACGACCCATCAGCGAGTCGTTTTGCAGCTGGAAAAGCATAAGCACTACCCACCGGTGGGTCATACCGCAATGAATGCGTTTAATTCTGGCCAACTTTGTGCCCTAATACGTTTTATAGACTTTCACTACCGAGTGGTAGTTCTGTCCGTATTATATGACCGTTACATCCTAACGCCTGACAAAGGTGGCTATAATTACGTTAATATAAGTAAAAACATCCGATGGTAAAGGGTTGAGAATCACATTTGAGGAATAGGCGATGAAACGTTTCAGACGTGTAAGACAAGCAATTTATTCAATTAAAACTTAAAACATTTTTAGAATTCATAACAGATTATGGATCATATGGATTTCAATACGTTATCCCAAATAATTCATTACGTCATATTAATTTTCGAATGTTTTAATTCAGTATGAAAAAATATCGTCATTATCGCACCAAATCTCATAACTCAGACTTTCTTTTTTAGACCATAATTTGTAAAGTGTGAAGATATGCACTGTGGTGAATGAAAATCGATCCCCCTCTATTAACTCTTTTCTACCTTCATCTCTGGCTAGTGTATGAGCGACTATCTCATCAACGATGTCCTGTTTGCTTTGCATTATCAATCAATTCACCACACGGTTTTTTTAAATTGCTTAGACGAATAACATTTGAAACGTCAATAATGCATGAGAACTGTAACCTGTTGCCCATAAAATAAATTTAGCCTCCCTTGAAAGGCTAGTAACCATCATTAGGGATAGCAGCTCTGAATGGAGCATAGAGCCGCTTCAGTTTCAAAACCCTTAGCGTAGTCCTACACAAAACCTGAATCTACACTGTCCTTGCTTTGCCCAGCCTCGGCCTAGAACATAACGATCATTCATTTCGCCCATGATGAATGCCTAAGTAAACGGAAATAAAAACTACCAAATGATAATTACAAAGAAGATTCAAGAACAATGCGAAGATTTCATTCGAGGACCGCATATCCTACATATCGAAAGACTACAATTTCACCGTGAGGACCAGGGTTAGCAGCGTGGTCTTCAATCCTGAGTGCGATGCTTCTCCTTAATGTGACGGTTGAGGTTGCCAACTTGACGAGCCTTGAAAGAACAGAAGCTGCACGCATAGGGCCGCTCTCCAGTGTGGACCATGTAGTGGTGTCGAAACTTGGCTTTGTCGTAGAAGGGCATCTGACACACAGGACACGGGTAGGGCTTCTCAATGGACATCGGCCTGACCCCCGATAGCTCCTCAAAAGGCACCACCGGTCCAATCAACCCTGGCCTTGTGGCTGGACGCCTGGCTTTAAAGGGCGCCGGCTGGAACGCGGCCATCAGAAATCCTTCAGTACTGAATTCTGGCACGCGCGACCCGTAGAGTTCAGCGATGCTCATACGCTGCTCACACGTCACCTATGAAGAACAAGTCGCCAAGTCAACAAAGCGGATTCTGAAAATTCAACACGCAAAAAAGAACTTAAGAAAACGATCACACGCTCGAAATAGTTGGAAAACACAATAGAAGTTCACAAGGAAAAGAGACGTGGAATTAACAATTCAATCTTTACGATACATTTTCCGAACTAAAGAAAAGCTTTTCAAAAGTGGCAAGAAAACAACTTCAAGAAGGTGCTCAAATTCAAAAATAGCACTACAGCTTGCAAAAAATGCGGTTCAAGTGTGCCCGCTGATATTTTCCTAAAAATTCTCCAAATATATCAGATCTTTTTCTCCTGTTCTAGTTTGTCTTAGCTATACTCAACGAAGTCCTTAGTACAGATATTCATATGCAATGATTTTTTTCTCAGAGGATCTTTACAATGCAATTGTGAATAGATAATAGTTTTCACGGTCACACGGAACTTATCTATTTAGTACGCACAATTGATTTCAGATTTTTTTTAATTCCACCCCAATTACTAGCTGAAATCTTTGTGCACTGGATTATGAATGAGCGATAAATAGACGAGTAATTGGTCACATTCGGCCTTTGAATGTTACATTCGCTGGCAATAACACATCGTGGACGGTTAATTTCATACGACCCCCTGAAAAACTTATCGCTGCTCCCAAAACTAAGATGGTAGGTAACTGCTCATGGCGCGTGCGAGGAAGGAAATGAAGAACTACACATTCACAGGAGTTGTGTCTTTACCACATCCAGGTACATAAATCACACGCATTACAGCAAAACAACGAGTGAAAAAGAAATACGCGGTGAAGTGCAAGCATCATTCAAGCGTTCCATGATAGCGCAAAATGTGAGATCTTAAAGCTGACGTCCGTCGAGCTCTATAGGAGCAGTGAGGACAAGGGTACGGCTTCTCCCCGGTGTGGACCATGTAGTGGCGCCTGAAGTCTTTCTTGTCATAGAACTCCCGCCGACACACAGGGCACGCGTACTTCAAGTTAGGGTTGGAGGTGGCGCATATCCTCGGGAGCTGATCGAAAGGCAAGATTTTATCTGGCGGGATGGCAGGGTGTAGCGTGCGAGAGCCCCGTCGTGTCGATGTTACAGCGGAGTCCAGCAACATGAGATGAGGGAGGTCCTCGCTCTCGAATATGGTCCAACTTTGTGATGAAACTTGCTCTTCCCTTGCCACCTACGGAACACAAGACAGGTGTTGAGACTCTAGTGTAAAATCAAATAATAAGTGTTTAGGATCAATGAGTGAGTGTCTATATAAAGCGTAACTGCTGCACGCTCTAATAACCCAGTGAATACGCACGCAGCAGTCAGCATCACATTAACAGCTGCTCCTCTCTTTGATTCTAAGTAGATCATCCAGTGTAACTGATAAATGGAAGAAAAAATAAAAACCGTGCTAAGGGTGGGTATTTTATTCGCTTCAATAAGCGTTACAAAAATAGGCCTATCAGAAACTAAAATAATGCTTCGGTAGATACGGCACAAATTTACAGTAGTAAATAATACCCTTCAATGTCGTTTGAAAATCGAAGAACAGAAAAATCATAACAAGTAGTTACATTGAGGCGAATTAACATAAAACATAGTTTAAAAAGGGAAAGGTCGAAAAGAATCCAGAAGTAAAATGAAAAAGTACACAAAAGCCAGTAAAGCGTGCGTAATCCTTACGTTCCCCAGTTACTTGGAGCGACGTTACTCTTCTAGCCAGCCATGTCACTGTTGCGGCGGCTGCGAGTCGCTATGGCGATGCTTCAGCAGGAGATGATTCTTTAGCGAGTACATGCGGCTGGCTTTGTAGGGGCAGTGGGGGCAGGCGAAGGGGCGGTCACCCGTGTGGATCATGTAGTGCCGTCGGAAGTCCTTCTTGTCATAGAACTCCCTGCCGCAAACGGGGCACGCGTAGTTCATGTTCGGATTGACAGTGGCTCGAAGTCTTGGGAGCTCATCGAAAGGCACAATTTTGCCCAAATTGCAAGCGTTCCCCCGAGTCTCGGAAAATTGGCTTCGCCCTGGTGTAGTTGTCGCTAATGCTGATGGTGGGATACGATGCAATGATGTCAAGGGGAGACGTCCTTGGTCGGAAAACTGCCAAGTGAGCTGTGAAAGTTCCTCTTCTCTTGCCACCTACGGAACACAGAAGAGTCGTTGAAACTCAACATCAAAGAAGACGAAAATTGACACAGAGTAAAGGTATTTTTGAAGAACAGAGTGGGCGTGCAGTGGAAATGAAACTCACACACTTATGAGGAAAACAAACCTCCAAGACATCGGTCCGCGGTAGCTCGGATAGTCGCTGTAATCAAACTACTACGCTGATTCCTGCACTGTATTTCCTAGTAGACACTAAAGATAAAAATCAGGGATTGCTGCGCAGCAAATTTGAGTATATTTCTGCACAAATGACAGACGCTTCGAACAACATGCGTACTCCTACTGTAACGCTCGTAACAAGTACTGATAAAACGCATAAAGCGTCGCACAAAAATTTTACGTAAATGAACGTCTCTCGTAATGAATCTCAAGGTTTTTAATGTGAAATGCTCGGAATATTCCCAGCTACAAAAAATTGAAAGCAATCAAAGCATGAGTGGCATTGCACTAAATGTAAATTCACTCTTTATAATAGTGAATCATTACTCGGCTTTAAACTGCACCTCAATGGGTCAAGAAAGCACCAGAATCGACAGTTAAGATCCTTTCAAAATTATGAACCTTGAACAGCTATGCCACTGGGTATTTACAGAAGCGTGCTACGGCGAGTAATTTTAATTCCGTTATAATTGACTCTGAAAAAACTAGAGAATGTGGACTAAGTTCATCAATCGACGAACACTTGCGTAAATAACCATGTCAAAATGAAAAATATCTAAAACGTTCGCTTTAATCACCTCAAATTATAAAAAAAAACACGATGATCAATCTTCAGTCAATACTAGCAATGTCATAATTACTCCATTACTGAAGATGCTTGTGTACCCTGGAGACTCATGCCACGATGCTACGCATCACTGACTCTATGTTTCAACATAACATGACATTTGAGAGAGTACATCCGACTCGCTCTGTACGGGCAGTGAGGACATGCGAAAGGTCGGTCTCCAGTGTGGACCATGTAGTGGCGTCTGAAGTCCTTCTTGTTCGGAAACTGCCTGCCGCAAACGGGACACACATACACGGACTTGTTGCCCTGGGTTTTAGAAAGGAGCAGGTCGAAGGGTAGGAGCGGAGTGCCAGCAGGGACAGATTTGACGGATTTTTGCGGTGCTGAATATTGACTTGAGGCGACGTTGTGTGGTTGATTACTTGAGCCCCCTCTGGAAGGTAGGTCAGATACCATCAAGGACGACGAAGAGGACCAAGAATATAACGTTGGATCGCCGAAGTCTCCAGCTGAGCTGCAAACTAACGGTAGCAGTCCATCATCGCTCATTTCTTCCATCACCTAAATGGGGCAAGAAAAACAACTCACTGTAAATCCCCGAAATTGACATACACGAATTAGATTGCGATGTTCAACTGCATTTTTGCTCATTTGGTTAGGCGCTCTTATAGGCGGCACTGATGAAATCTACAAAACGTCAAGTGAAAATGACTTGCATGCCTTGAGGCCAAAATCTGAAGTACAATATTTCCCAACGAAGTTGAACTATTTCTATGAGGTTACTGAGAAGTTCCGTGTCGATCACACTAAGCTTAATGAGAATCCAATTAAGAAAAACTAAATAAAAACAAACACAAGAAAACAACTCATCATCTCGACGTGATGTTGCACAACACAGGACTTCAATCTACGGTAGCATTTCTTCTCTATATCCGTAGTTTACATGTTTTAAGAAAGCAGGATGTACGCGAGGAGGCGTTTCATTGCTCTTTTTTTCAATGGCAATGATTTTTCCTTGCCCCATGAGACTGAGTACTCGACAATGCGATCATAAGCTGACGTAGAACAGTGCGATAAAGGTAAAGCTAACTCCCTAGTAGACTCAACGTTTCCATCGATTCTAAGGTAACATCGCAAGTGACATTTTCAAGACTAGATATAAACGAGGTGGCTTCCCACTGCTCTCGCAGCCGTCTTCACCCCCAGGAATGCAGGTTACTCGTTCACCAGCCTTCAGAGGATGGATTGCTAAGCAGGATAAAGGCTGACTATCTGAGACGATATCCGAAATCGAACGAGTGCGAGGCCTCAGTCATACGCAGGTAACCTGACATCGGCGAGAAGAGTGGGCTAAAAAACTCAATTTTATCGCTTCTGCTGCTAAATCTCCTGCATAACAACTTTACGAATAATCTCACGCACCTGCAGTATGTTGTAAATAATAACTAGCATGCACGTTACTTACTCATCCATAATAAATTTCAGGAGAGTCTCAATCGGCGAATAAAATGTTGTCACAAATCAACAACCGACACAAAACGAACTACAAAATTTCTAGCCGGTACAAGAGGTCTATACACACTACGAAAAGATGAACATCCCATACACGGCGCGAGGAAACATGCATATTTGTTAGGATAATAAAAAGATAGTTTCCGTTCTACAGTATACTAGGGACAACTAATCTACAAATTCTCCGTTTTACAGTAATACACAGGATATAGATGTGTTTAATGAACTATTTCCGCTATCAGACCCATCAAAGTGATTTTATAACAATTCCGCTCAACATCAAAACGTTACATTAAGAACACATTTTCTACGTGGAGCGGCCAAATAATTTCAATTAATTAAGATGTTTCTGCGTCCTTCAGAGATAGTTGACGGATTAGAACTTGGTAGCTAAATCGATCTGAGGTTGACACGTTTTATTATGCCCACAATAGAGAAGGTTTACACATATTACGCATCAGTCAACAGTTCCGAGTATGAATTGTGAAGACAGGCGATCTCAAAAAGGATTTCACATCGATGCAGAAGTAATGACCAAAATGTTTAAAAAAATGACTACGCATGGAAAAACACACAGTATCAGCTACTCTGACACAACTACAGCCTTTTTTAATGAAACGTAAAAATTTTTACTTCGGACTAAAATATACAAGAAAAGAATATATAAAGCGCGCATCGAGTCAGAAGCCATCGTTCTTCAAGGTTGCTCGTTTGCGTTGAAACGACCGTACGTTAAATTGCATTTTCTTGCTACGGTCAGGTGTAGTGAATCACCACCTACACACTACAGCTTTTGTCTAATGGTAACAACGAGCGGCAAGCACAGGAACTCGACTACGCAATTCGCAGCATGCACTCTATGGTATGGTAACAGAATCCAACCATAAGGGTTTTTTTTTCCTTGGAACTATGGAGGATGAGATCAGTGGCATGATTTGCTTTTGAAATGAATAGTTTCGAATGCTACAATGGACACGGTTTCAGGAGTTGAAAACAGTATACTGAAGTCAACTTAGAGAACAACTTGGTCAACATTTAAATTAATTCAGCTCGCTGTACTCAAATCTGAAATTTTAACAGTAATGCCTAAGTTTCTAGCAGAATCTGTACATGTCCTACCTCATCTAAATCTTATAATAAGCATCACAACTATACATATTTTAGCTCATCTTACCCGATCAATTAGTGGAAAAATCATTACACAAAACCAGCGACACAGCATCAGTAAATACCCGTAACACATGAAAATCGCCTTCGCACACGAGCATTTCGGGTTCTATTGCTGCTCAGCATTTTGTTGGCAAGCCGGAGTAACGAGTGCACAGTCACATAAAATAGCACCTGAAATCACTCTAAGCTATTCTAGAAAACGTACCTATTTTACACTTCTCCATCACGGGACACATGTTACCTTGTTTTACTGTGAAAATCTTTCCGCAAACTTCGAGCCATTAAATTAATAAAATAAGCAAGGATTATAGTACTCCCATGAAGCAAACGAACCTGTGAGGGTCGGCAGGTGACTGGTCGCAAATAACGCATGTTGGTTCGATTTAATTATTTTTCCCGCTCGTATTCACACTTTTTGTCTAACGAGTAAATGGCAAGTTGTAACGTAATAAACATACTGTGTGCGGGTGCGGGTACTTCTTAGTAAACGCTGAACGAAACCAAAAACTCTCATTTACCACAAAAACTCAACCCTGAAGCTACGAGGCAACAAAAAATTACGAACATCAGATATTTCATGCTTCCTTAGTGCTCTACAAGATTTACTGTTTCCCGAACTAAAAGGTGAGTCTATATATTGGTGAGATACAAGCCAGCCAGAGAGGAAGTAACCTCTAAAATTTCAATAGAAATACAAGTAAAAGTTAAAGCTTATGCTTCAAGGCTAGATGACCTCTGAGGGCGACCATCTGACGAGCCCTGTAAGGACAATGAGGGCAGGGGAAGGGCTTCTCGCCTGTGTGGACCATGTAGTGGCGTCTGAAGTCCTTCTTGTTGTAGAAAACTTTACCGCACACGGGGCACAGGTACCCCGAATTAGAGCCCCATGGTTGACGGTAAACAAGGAGTTTCTCGAACGGCACAGGTTCCTGGTTACTGGAGCCTTGGCTGTAGGTTCCCTGAGCATCATCGCCGCTGGACGGGGAACGTAAGGCAGAAATGACGGTGTGGTCGGGAGGGAGGTGCACGGAGGATGCATCTGGGCGATGTGTAACTGATGGTGGTGGACGGTCAAACTGAAGTTGTGGTTGGAGTGAACTCCAAACGGCGGCAGCAGCAGCACTTTTGCAGACGGAGCTCAACTTTACCTATTGGGCACAAAAACGGAACAATGTCACTATCAGCAGTTCTGTCTGGTAGATGATCATCAATTCCGTAACACCAGAATCAATTTTGCCCCCTTGCCCCTTCATCGATACCTTCCTTCTTTTCTTCCATCCTGACTTAGACAAAAAATACAAAATCTGCACTGCGTGATGAAATCCATTACCTCTAAAAGTAGAAACAAAAACTTTCCCAGGTTTTCATGTGTCACATTTTTGATGTTAAGTAGTTGAGACAATGAACACTCGAGTGAAATAAATTTTACTGTATAAGCTTTCCCCGCACACTACGCTGTCAACAACAGGGCAACAAGCCTTGCTTGCGTAGGAATTAAGGGACATTAGTAGCACTATCTCCTAGTCCGAGATGTCTTCGGTGCACATGAGACTTCAGAGAAGCAAGTAGACGAGCTCTATACGGGCAGAACGAACACGGATACGGTTTCTCGCCGGTATGGACGCGATAGTGGCGAGTGAAGTCCTTTTTGTTATAGAAAACCTTGTTGCAGTCGGGACAGGCGTATCTGCTTCCTCCTAGCCGCCGCTTGCCATCTTCTGCAGGAGTCCGTAGGTTTTCACTAGCTCCGCGACCTACGTTCGGGAGAAAAGAAGCCTGACTACCATCGCTCATGCGGAAAGGATTTGACGCTCTGTTCTTCAAATCCGGGCACAGAGACGCGGTTCCATGCGTCGTCGACGAAGATGCTACGGGCATCAAAAATGATGCTCTAGGTCCCGGCCGGAGTTGAGTTGTGTAGGTGTCAGATTGAAGATGAGCCCACGCAGGCGGAGTATGGTGGAGCATTTCAAGTGACACCTATGGAATACAAACACCGAACTTAAAATTCTTTCGAACGAATGTTATAAACGCTGAAACTAAACGGGAGGCATAACAAGAAACCAAACAAAATCAGTAAAATCGCAAGACTTCAAGTGTTAAGAAACAAACTAAGACTACAAGCTCATGAATATTCACTTTGGAATGAACTTCATCAATATCACATAACGGGTATAAAAAGTTAAAACCAAATTTCGGTTTGTCAATTCAACGAATTTCTTAATTTGTTTCAGTGGCAAATGTTGAAAAAGTGTATCAGAATTTTCTATAATTTCGATCCAACTCCATTTAGTGCCGAGTCAGTTGCATTGCAGAGAGTCAAACTATCATTTGTGGCAGTGTCAATTCGCAGCTCGCTACGCTGGCAAAAGAAGGCGGAAGCAACTCAATGAGACAAAAAGGTGAACAACAATACAAAATAAAAGACGAATACATTTGTGCACGAGGTCGGTTGCACGGTACGGAGGCCTCTCCACGAGAGAGACAGAGATGCAAAGAATGAAAGATTAGGCCTACCTAATTTTAAATCTAAACCCACAACAGACTCCTGCAACAAGTGTTATTGATTCTGCAGTAGAGGGGTAGCATGGGCAACCACAAGGGAGCGCTCCACGCTATATGCACACCTCTATTGTGTGTGTGTATACTCCTGTGACGCTACAAACTTTCTCTCCCGAGCGTGACTTAAGTATTTTACATTTCCCAAGAAGTGCAAGTCCCCCAAAAGGCCCTGAAGGACAATCCCCTTCAGTGCACCCCTCTGAGGGACTAATTTGTCAAGCCTCAACTACATTTTAGCAAGATAACCTACTGCCGCCAAGGCAAGACATGAAAAAATACATACATTGGAAAAACGAGAAGTATCTCCCGTTAACAATCCAACTTCGAATGGAAGCAAAAGCAATGCCGCATAATCGTACTAAATTGGAACACAAAGCCATGCTCTTGAAAATACACGCAAGTCGAACCTTCGGCTTTCAAGTCAAAAAGCTGGTGAACACTTCAGGATGCTTGTTAGAGACATGGCTTCGGAGGTTGTAGAGCTGTCGCGCTCTATAGGGACAATGGGAACATGGGTAGGGCCGCTCGCCTGTGTGGACCATGTAATGCCTTCTGAAGTCAGCTTTATTGAAGATCTCTTTAGCGCACACCGGGCACGTGTAGTTCATACGAGGATTTTTCGGTTTAATGTGGGGAAGTTCATCAAAAGGAATAAAAGAACAAACAGTAGCAGAGTCTGAGTTTGAGTCCGCAGGAAAAGAAGATCCCGGAGGGAGCTCTTCCAGTAGCACTTCAGGGGAAAAATCCAAAGAGTTAAAAGCATCGAGGACATGGCCCACAGATGTCCAAGGCTCTGACTGAAGCCCTCCATCTTCACCGACCTAAGGAAACGAGAAAAAGTCAAAAAAAGAAAGGTAGAAAGAAGCCTTCTGCTATGGAACACTGACAGGTGTAGAAACTAGACTGAAATTATCAAAGTTTTAGGTTTGGTTTAATAAACGTTGTGAATAAGACAAGTTTGTCTCGAATTGTTAGAAAAGCACAGCAATGACGCGTACTTACAGAAGTGTTTAAGTGAGCTAAAAGAGCTTGAGAATTAATTGATTGTTTAGGAACAACCTTGCAGGAGCTGGCGTAAGCCTAGCAAAGCAATTTTTTCAGACAAGGTAACAGAAGATTTTTACTGTTTGCAGGTGACAGATACAAATTTACAGAAGTATTTTTAATCGACCATAGATCCACAAATCGAGTGAGTTTTTAGAAGAGAAGAAACTGCTAGGAATTGCAGCATTACAAGGAAAGAGTAGACAATACTCCACATTACAACAAAATTTTCAATCCTCGATCTGGAACGCAGAATGACAATCATTACAATATTTTCTAAAAGTAGCTCAAGGCTAAACAAGCATCTACTTCTACAGCACTTGCAGGTCGTACAAACTTATATTTACCGTACATTACAATTAAGAACACAGTAAAATGAAATACGTAAATAATACTTGAAGAAAATGTAAAAATAAAAGCTAAAACAAAATGAGCAAAAATGCAAAATAAAATCTACGACGTCATTACGTGGTATTGTATCCAGCACATCGAATTTGCCGCAAATTTGAGAGTCATGTTAGATAGGAGCCTAATATCTCCCCGTCACCAGCTGACGGGGTTCTGACGAAACTGAATTGAGTTTTAGGCGACTCTCAACGGTGAGCAGCAATAACGACACCGCGTATGGGCGAACACTGCAGGTCGCACGATGTAATTTCTAGCGCGATGGCGGTGAACTTCCACCATTTTACATCCTGATTTTAAGCTTCCACACGATGTGATCTAAACAAAAATATCGATGGCTGTAAAAAAAGCCCCTTGGTAGACAGCGCCACCGAAAATTCAATTACACTGTGGTCAATATTTGAACAATGCAAGCAATAATAAATCTATACTTGTCATATTTGTCCCTAATAACTGCTGTATACCTTATTTGCCATAAGTATTTACACAATTGATTTATTCAACTAAAAACTTGAGGCAACAACTCAACATCCCTTGAATACGGCGCGTCAAACCCACCTCAGAAAAAATTGTATCAAAACGAATGTTTTGCCGTCTTCTGTCATAGAGATTAAAATAAAATATGAAGTGAGGAAAATTTTTCGCTAAATAATTCGCAAATTTAACAGTATACCACTCTTGAAACTTGGTATAACTGAAACTGCGTCGTGTATACCACTCTTGGTTAATGCCAAGATTTTGCCACACTTAGTAATTGCGCCTGGCGCTCGTTATTGAGATTAACTTTTTATATTGCCCACGTCGTGTATCAAGTATACGCTAATTATTATTTATCTCACCAGATATCAGTGCTTTCACAAACAGGGCAGTACTCGATCTCTTCATGACCCTGGCAGTATAAGTTAGCACCTGTTGGAACTTGGAGCAGGCAGAGCGTAACTGTCAGATTCAGAGATGCATTAAAGTGTTAAAAATCCATCTGGTTTACAGCAACAATGGTTTTATAATTTTATCTTGCAAAGCACTCGCACACGTATTTATTTCCATACAATCATGTATTTTGTACATCACTCGTTTCACTAGACTCAGCAATAGCACACCACTATTACGTGTGTTAGCAAGCAACACCCCTACTGACCTGTGCTCGCAATGAGTTGTAGCAAACGCTAATTACGAAATGAGAATCAAATTACTTCAGTTAAAAATTCTCACTGTTGAAACAGAAAAGCACAAAAAAAAGTGGTGAGCATCACGCAGCAGTAGTCTTCACAGTAGGTACGAAACTTCAAGGAGGTCAACTGAGGGGAGGACAATTTGCAACTGAAGAAAGTGTGCACAAAAATGCATGAAAACCTAAACATATTAAAAATGCTTCAGTCCATCAACCTCATCACCTAAAATGAATTGAATGAAAAACGCTTGTAAAAACATTTATGAAAGTTTATAAAATAGTTTACGCCCTACGTAAAAAAACAAAATTTCTTCAAGTAACTGGAAATTGTCCTTATCTTCTGGAACAAATTTTGTAAGCAGCATCATCGCCCTGTAGTGTGGTGACAACAATCGAAGCATCGCAGGGTTCAAAAGTCCTTAAAAATAGATTGGAAAGTATTCCATTTTACGCAGCACAGCACTCACACACCGAAGTAAAAATCTCATCAATTTTCAATCCCTGATTTTTAAAACCCAGAGCATCAACTAAAATTTCTGGAGAGGCTACAATTAGTATTTTTTTTCTTGGGTATTAGAGTCTTAGAACTTCACAGGCCTCGATATTTCAGACATGACGGCAACCTCCGCCCAAATAAAATCGAAAATATCCCATGTTAAAGAGGAAGTTCTCCATCGTCCATAGCAGCAAAAGCTACAACTAAGAACGAACAGATTTATTTCAACTTCAAGAAGCGAGGACACTCGCAGTAAAATCGCCTATATATTCTGAAAATACTTTCCTACCTAATTTTACGAAACCCAACAAATTCCAAATATCCTCAGACAAAATAACCACCAGCGAGAATTTCGCCCGTGGACAACGAAGGTCACAACCCTATCCTGCATTGGTACACCATTGCATCACTGCACGAGCACGCGAACACGAGGCAGGCTAACTAACGCGTGGCGTGCTTGAAGAGCACATGCGACTTGAGAGAAGACAGCTGCCGAGCCCGATAGGTGCAGAACTGGCACGCGTAAGGCTTCTCCCCCGTGTGCACCATGTAGTGGCGCCTGAAGTCCTCCCTGCTGATGAACTCCTTGGGGCAGAGCGGGCACGCGTACCGCTTCCGAGGGTCCCTGGTCCTGATGCGTGGCAGCATATCGAACGGCACGTAGGTGGTGGTCGGCGTCCGCGATGCCTGCAACAGCAGCGCTCTCGTCAGCGCAGGGAGGGAGGAGCGCGACTCGAGCATGTGAAACAAAGACGAGGCAGAGGTGGTGGCGGCGGCGGCCTCGGTCAGAGGGGGAGCAGGAGGCGGTGGCAGTGGAGTAGAGGAGGATGTGTCGTCGCTGTCCTGGTGTGTGCCACCGCAGGGATGGGGGAAAGAAATGAAATACATCAACGTCAAGCCAACGAGTTCTATGGTGGTGGAATTAAAGTATTCTTTAGTAATCAAATTAGAAGCAAAAATCTTAACTCAGAAGTAACTCGGTCTCGTTTAAACAAAACACAACTCATTTGCACTCAACCCATGAAGATCTAAGACTGAATTTGTCAATTCGGGAAGAAACTCATGTACTACGATTAATAGAGTCAACCTACATGAGATAAATAGTTTTTGACACTGATGCTCAGAAATGTAGCTTACGGGTACCAATGTCGCCATTGTGAGGCTACAACATACTACGCAATGACGGATTGTCATCTCCAGGTTCGCATCGCTGAGAATCGATGTGTCTCTTCCAGCACTCACAGGCTCATCACACGTCCATTCTATAATAACATTACAGGTCATACCGAGAACTGTGACCCCAAATGCTCGCCAGATCGGTTTTAAAACTTTAGTGCAGAGCTGCCCTAGAGAATAAAAGTTATTTCATATTTTAATTCTCCCCAAAAAAACTCTTAATAGCCGCGATACGTCAGTGCCTTGAAATATTTCAGGTTTGTTTCACTGGGTTTCCCAGGTAACTTGTTTATTTCAAGGAAATCAGTTTCTGCGTCAGTAACTTTAAACAATTTTGGTTTTGTTGCTCCTACACTTTATCTATGGTTATTTATTCTTCACTCTAATCAAATTCCAACATACGTTTAGTATTCCACCAAATGTAGAATGAATGCTTCCTTTTTTAAAGTTCCTACAAATGATCTGCAATGTAAAGTTTATAAGTTCAGGAGAGGAAGTTTTTTATGAAAACATTGAAACTAATAAGTTCTTTCTTCCTCTTATTTTGTGTTTTTGTTTAAGCAACGCTTTGGAAAACATGAATTTTTTCACTATATTTATCACGCAGCCAAATTGTAAGAATTTATATCTCGATGTATTTTTAATTTTCTAACCGTCTTCTAATCTTTCGACTAACCAGCAATCCACATCCAGGTCAGAGTGTGGATCCGATGAGGATTTTATTACATTTACTCGGATTTCTGGGCCCCGATGATTTGTATTCCTAAGTTTTCCATGTTCTGAACAGTAGAATAGTAGATTTATAACATCAACCTTCCTGTTGGGCTGGAAGGACAGTGCAGACAATCGTACCCTAAAAAAATTACTTTCTCCGTAGGAAAGATGACTTCGTCGTGCGGTGAAGGGCAATGCTGTTAAAGTTATTGTAGGTCGCATGCCAGTCTCCGTGGTACGCTCAAGTTTATGTGTACCTTTAGTACCAACTAAATGACCGAGAATTCTCTAATTTACGGCGAAATTAAACAATGCAAATTCTGACACGGTTAGAAACTAACGCTTAACGACCTAACAAATGCCTGCAATTTGCACAGGAAATTGAGCATCATAGGTACAATTTCTTTTACACATGTAAATAATATGTAACAGCGTTAGCTGAAAGTATAATAAATGAAAGGAAAAACACGAATGAATGAAAATAATAAACAATTAAAAGAGCAGTAGGTAGCCAACGTCACTGTACCACGGACTGACTCAGACATGGGAACGTAGAACACCGTAACTCTTCATAGATTACGGCCAACTACAGCTTTAGAAAGAAGATGCACACCGTGAAGCATTTCTGTGTGTGTTGAACTGTGAAGTGAAGAACGGGACTGAGACTGTCGAAGTCACAATAACCTGAGTGGAAACTCAAACTTGTAAGTAAACTTTTTAACCTGAACTACCAAGTGCGCGTGGCCCATTTCCTGTCTGCACAGTCGGTCGTGAACCAGAGTTTCCTAGCGTCTACGTTTGCTACGCCATCGAGTGACAGTTTGTGACAGTTCTTAACATAACTTGAGACCTTCAAAAAAAATTTGTGCCAGCTATCGGATTCAATGCCTATAAAATCGGACATTAAAACACCAAGCCCACTCCACACCTATCGAGCTTCAGACGGCACATTTTCAATTTTGAACTACTGGCATGTATGAGACATATTGTACTTGATGGTGGATTTATTTGCCATTGATTGGTGGAAATTCCTCTGGCGTGAGATTTTCTTTTGTGTTGAAGTAGTGTAGATAATAATTGCAGGCTTCTACAAGCTTCTACGACTGAGAAGTACAAAGACAAAAAGAATTGGTCCCTCATGTGTACAGAGCACCAAGTTGACTACAAATTGGCGACGATTAAGATTAACAAAAGTATGTAGAGAGAAGTATAAAGAAACAAAGAAAGAAGGTAAAAACGCAGTCACAAAGGTATACAAGTTATGAAGTTCAAGTGACCTTCATTAGAATCGCATCGTGCCAGATCTAACAGAGCATTTGTGAACCCTACCATCTTATATTCAAGAAAAAAGCCTATACGTGCATTTAAAGCACAGCACGATCAATGTACCCTAATGGAGAAACAGAGCGATGCACTTCTCACACATTAAACTCAATGAAGCTTACAATTTTCCCTTCTCTCAACAAGAGGAAAACAACAAGAGGCAAAAAATATAGAACTATGACACACAGCTTATCCGTCAGGCCTGGACATGTCAGGTTCGTACCCCATAAAGACCATCATTAAAGCCGTGATGATTACGTAGACTGCTGCGTCACTTCTATCCTATGCTTGAGGAGGATGTGGAGCCTGAGGTTACTGTTCTGCCTGGCCGCGTAGGGGCAATAAGGACACGAGAATGGCTTCTCGCCCGTGTGCACCATGTAGTGGCGTCTGAAGTCAGGCTTCTTGGAGAACTTGTACCCGCACAGGGGACAGGCGCACGGCCGGAACGGCTGATTCAGGCGCACCTCCGGCAGAGCGTCAAATGGGACTACGGAGACTCGAGCGGATTCAGAAACGTCACTCGCGCCCAATGAGATCCCCGGAGCAGCAGAGTTCAAGTGATGAAGTGGGCTAACTGCTGTAGAAGGTATGGAAGTCGCGGCTGCCAGAGAGGTAGACCATATTTCATCTTCTGTTCGCTGTACGCCTCGTCCAAATATAGTTACCTAAAGGGTACACAAAAACAATTTCAGTTCTCTAGAAATTAAATTTTGTTTTCATTTTCATACTGTCGATAGAATAACAGAAATTAACTTATCACTTTCAACAGCTATTATAAGCGATGAAAAATATTTTCTAAACCACGCATACTGGTTTCCCTGCCTCTAAGTTATTAAACCACAGGCGCAGAGAATTTACTGACGATTAGATCTGCTTCATTTCAATAAAGCTTTTTTAGTTTTATTAGGTCTTTGTTCGTCCTATTATTTACACGAAAGGAAACGAACATACAGATTTTATTAGATTAGAAGATCAAGCCTCTCTAACCACAACAAAGGTGTTCCTCAAAAAAGAAAGGATGATGGTTCCATTTAGTATGGTATTAAAGCCACGAGGAATCTATGCACAAGGTGTGTGTCCACAGTCTCCGCATAGATTCAGTAATATTGAAAGAAGTTCATAAAATAAGAGGAAAGTTGAAGGAGAAAGAAATAGGTGTTGAGAAAAGACAGCAGTGAACCTAAAAAAGATGGTCAGCCACAAAAACAAAAACCTGTTCTATTTCGACAAATAGAAAGCCTACCAAAACTTCAATCCGAGACCTCACATCTTCCTCCCGCCGAGAGCGCTAATTCCCATAGATCCGACGGTTGAATCCCCTAGAAGAGAAGAACAAAAAGATTCAAAAAGCACCCCCATTTTTTTCTCTGTATTAAGCATTGCTGATTATACAAATAAACAGAACCGCATCCCTCGCGAAGTAAACGGCAAGCTTATCTTGAAGCGTTAAAGTGAAGACTGTCAAAAAATATTCTCATTCAGTCCTCTAACTAATCTCAATGAAGCTGTTGAAACTTTAGTACGCCGCTTTGAAATGCAAGAAAAATAAGAAGAAATTTTTGTACATAAGTATCGCATTTTTATATCTTTTTTTCGAATGACAGCTTGATAAAAGAGCATCTTTGCAGAGTGTCATTCATATCTCATTCAACGACAGATATAAACCTCATCTCTCAAAATATCCCTCACTTTCTTTTTCTACATAGATATGTCTATGAAAAGAGTTTTAACAGATAGAATCACAACAGTTACCCCCTGGTCCTACATGAACATCATATGATCTTTCCAATTGTATTTGAGGTCAATATGTGCGCTTGATTACATTCAATTGATGAACCTGAAGTAACCATTGAGGAATTGAAGATAAATCTAACGTTCTGCACAGTTTATTCCGGTTGAGTTAGCTGTGAGGAAATTTATCAAATGAGTTGTAAAGAAAAACAGCTCTTAGCACAACATCGTGACTAAACAAAACCAAGTGAAGAAGGGCGTAATTAATAGCGATTCCGGTAGCCGTTCCTTCTCTTCGTAGCGCTAAGACGACCAAGAAATATGTCGAATGACACTCAGCAGGAAGTTTAAACATCTATTTCAGACACAGACATAACATACTTTAGTCATGAGAGATGTAAAACAGAGGTAAAATCACCTCAGCACAGCCATGCTACTAAAATAATACGTAAAATACCACGAACAAATTTTGAGATCAATGACGAAACCAACAAACATACCATCATTCATTGACAAAAAGAGGAGCATTTTGAAAATAATCTACTCACTAAATACACAACATATTTGTGAGAGCGCACACAGAAAAATGTCTAAAAATCAATAAGACTACAATGGTAACACGCACGAAACTTGGCTTTTGAGAAAATGTACGCTTTTGTTGGCTTTTGAGGAGCTCGAAGGTCTGTAATCAACACCAACGCGAAACATTTGCTGGAGTCAGGCATTCAAAAATTTCGTACAAACAAGAGGACTTCCACAATCGCAGTTCTTGAGATCACTTTAAGGTAATAAATAACATTTTCAGAATAATAGTCACAAACGCGACTGATAATGCAAAAGAGCCTATTTGGCTGTCAAGTATATTTAGAGGAAATAAAAATGACACAATTTGTACAGGACGATGACCGTAAATGCTCTGTAGCAGTGGTGTACAACAGCATCAGTGCGTGCTATAGACAGGCAGACGTATTATTTCACGGCGGCGACTTCAGTGCAAATAGTTTAACCACATTACCTGAAATTTCTCAGTCGTCAATTCACCCTTTGGCCCATATTTATCAAAAACAGCTGTAATGAACCACGTCGCTTTCCGTATCCTAACGAGGAGTGAAAGTTTAAAATTTTACGATTCAAAAAAGACTATGCCAGTCGTTTTGTTTTCAGGCTCGATTTCGGAGAAATACTTTCTAGATGAATATTCACGGAAGCTCGAAGAATTAAGTCGTTCGAGCGAACCTTTCACTAATCAACAGATTAAATGGGAAGGGAATGTTCGCTCTCTGAACTCATAAAAAATTTTATGTTGGGCGTCAACATGCTCTTCGGGTAACTACTTTCAGCGTTGCGCGCTGTTTCCTAATTCTCAAAAAGCGTAATCATGTTGCAGATTAGATCAGATTATAGGATAGTTTAAGCCTCTCTAACCACAATATCAGTGTTCTTTAGGGAGGAAGAAGGAAGGCACAACTTACAATGAAATTAAGGGAGTGCGAACCAGTACATGATGTGTACTTTCAAACATCCTACACACAGAAACAGTTAAACTGAAAAAAGTTAACAGAACAAGATAAAAATTGAAGATGAAAGTAATAGATATCGAAAAACTGACAGCACTGAACCGAAAAAAGACAGATCTGTAATAGAACGAAAACCTATTCTATTTCAAAGAAAGAAAGACGTACGTAACCATCAGCTCGGTGAGCTCACACCTCCCTCCTCGGATCACTAATTGCCATTGATACTATGATTGAACCCCGCATGAAGAGTTAATCTCATTGCAACGGTGACAAAAGCGAGCGAAGAATTTTGTGAAATGCTGCATCCATTTCAACCATCTTGGTAACCTGGAACATAAAGCACACCATTGTGCACCACTGACCCGCATCATCGCCTTTAAAAGAGCTATAAGACAGACGACTTGAGAAAAAAATCTCCCTCTCTCCCTCAGTCACCTTCGAATAAGAAGCGCAAATGCTTCTAAGAATGACCAATAATCGAAAACCATGAGTACGTCAATTGAACCACCTTAAATATCGTCAAGTAAAGACTGCATTTTAAGCTCATTGATCCCTCCACCTCCACGAAAAAGTGTTTCGAAAAGAGAAATGATGAAGTAGTATCGAGTTGGCAAAACATGGAATCTATGCACAAAATGTGTACGCAAGCAAGAATACCTGCGCATAGAATCATAAAGTTAGGGAGGAAGTTAATGAAACGATATAAAAGTCAAAGAAAAAATAATAGTAGCTAAAAAATAAGACAGCAGAGAGACGAAAAAGATGATCCGAAAGACAACCAGAACAAAAACTATTTTTGGTCAATAAAAACTCTAGCTAAATTTCAGCTCGGGATGAGACCACATTTTCCTCCTCGGAGCAATAATTTCTATGAGTATAAATTGTTTCCCCTGAGATGATCGTTGAGTTAAAAGGAAGTACATTTGTTTGAGATCAGACACGTACAGTGTCACACAAACGATCAATTTAAAATCAATATTGCCTGGCAAAAGCGTAAAATTACTACCCACGATCTCCACTGAAACACCTTAACTGAAGAGAGTTAATCTGAAGTTGAATAATTAATCTGTTCGATTAAACTCAGGATCAACTTTCAGGAAAAAAAATGAACAAAAGATTAATTGGAACATGACTTAAGCAAGGTACGCCACCGGTGGCCACGGAGGAAATTTCCATAATTCTACCGACCGACCAATTGTCAAAATCTAAATTTTCATATATACAATACTTACTTAGAGTTAAATGAAGGTGCAATTAAGTTAACATTTGATATTTTCAAAATTGCTTACATTTATCTTTAAATTTGATTTGAAAGTTGAATTGCCGTCAAAGTCTTTAACTTGATTTTCATTACGTACAAGTAAAAATTCAGCTTGTGGTCACGTGCTTCATGGAAACCCCCTCAGTGACTCCCACTCCCGGTGGGTCACAATGAAGTCCAACGAGCAAATGTTGAGGCTGTTTAAGTTAAAATGTCATTAGCAATATATTGGGTGAGCAATGAGTATCATTTCACGAAGACATATGATTCAGAATTAAGGAAAACTCAAGAACGATTTCGACAACGTATCACATCTTGAGACCTCAAAAACCAGAGCTTCCTAGCGTCTACGTTTGCTACGCCATTGAGTGACAGTTTGTGACAGTTCTTAACATAACTCGAGACCTTCAAATAATTTTTTTGCTAGCTATCGGATTCAATGCCTATAAAATCGAACATCAAAACGCCAAGCCCACTCCACACCTATCGAGGTTTCGCAACACCCGACTTTTCCTTATGCCTAAAGAAAAGATGAGACTTGAGGCTGGAGTACTGGCGGGCGGAATAGGAGCAGTGGGGGCACGGAAATGGCTTTTCCCCCGTGTGTATCATGTAGTGGCGCCGGAAGTCTTTCTTATTGTTGAACTCTCTGGGACAGACGGGACATGCGTACTGCATACGCGGGTTCCAAGGCTCGATACGGGGGAGCTGATCGAAGGGCAGGACCTTAGGAGTCGGAGAAGTGGTGGGACCGCCGCGGTAGTAGCTCGATAACAAGCGGCTCGCGGCGTCCCCTAAGGAGAGTGAGGAGTACGCTCCGTCCGTGTACGAAGACGTCACACTGGCGGCAGTGGTGGAAGGAGTAACGTCGTCTGTTGTGCGGAGGCTCCTTTGAAAAGCCCAGTGCAGGTAGGAAGTGTTGTGCAGAGCGTCCACCTTCGCAGACACAAAAAAAGTCTTCATTATTCTACTAGCGAGAGCGAGCTTCATTAAAGCTACGTTATCTAATGGGTAAGAGGTCAAGTGCAATATTGCGTGCTCACAAGATTTACAAGGCGAGAAGGAGAAATAAAAAGAAACACAAGAAACCACTCATTTTAATTACAGTCGTTGAGCACCACGTTCGTGATCAATGACAAGAGGCATTTCAACCCACGAAGGAAAGACGAATAAAATGGAAAACATAAAATGTATAAAAAATCAATGGTAAATAACTTTTACATCATGCGAGGTCACAACATAAAAAATAAAAGAACATTTCATCATATCAGCAATGATAAGTACGACAAACTACTTCCTCGTTTCTCCCCCAACAACAACTACGAGTTCTTCGTTTCCAAGGTAACAACTGAAGAGTAATTTTTATTCAAAGATGGACATTCCCTCAGCCAAAAGAGAAGCAACATCAATACAATGCGGTAGACAACGAATGAGTGCGCCTCATCTTTTCCATCGCAAGAAATAATAACAATTAATTTTAACGAATAATACATGGCACTACAGCTTCAGAAAACCATGGTTTTAGCTAAGGTAAAACGCCTCTGTTAGAAGCGTTACATTAGAAACTCACGCATTCGAAAAATAGGAGCTGTGACCCCTAAACTTCCCAACTATTCTGAACGGAAGTTCAAGGAAATAGATTCAGCTTTCAAATAAAAAAGGCCGATATTTATTATATGCTGTTTCTATAGAACAATAACACGTCTAGGCTATATTCTCTGAACTCAAGTTAGAAAAGAGCACACTTCTGAATCCTTGGATGCTACAGCTATGAACATGTTTATCCAGGACGTGTTTGAGATACAAGACTCTCGGACGCGTAGTACCCATTCAAAAAATATGACTTGTATGAATTATCTTAGTGTTTCTTCTGATTTATAAAACGTGGTCAACAATATCAATTCGTTCGTTGAATTTTGCACAGTAATGGCATGAACAGAACAGAATCGTTTTTGCCTTTGCGAAAGCTCTGAAGACAATGAAAGGAAAATTAAATCAACTTGTTCGATAGATCAACATAATTTCAGCTTGATGCATGTTAACACCAAGTATGATTTATCCAAATCAAAACTTCCCACACTCGCGAACGAAAATTACATCAAGAAACAATATTGAAGCATCCGTAAAGTTAGCGCAACTGAAGCTCAAAATGTGGCGCATGTCTAGAAGCAATATGGCGCTTGAGGCCGCTCATGATGCGAGCCCTGTAAGGACAGTGAGGACAAGGGTACGGCTTCTCCCCGGTGTGGACCATGTAGTGGCGCCTGAAGTCTTTCTTGTCAGGGAACTCTTTGGAGCAGACCGGGCAGGCGTAGCTCATGCGTGGGTCACACGTGGACGGGCAGGGGGGTAACAGGTCGAATGGTATCAATTTAGAGGCTTGACCCGCGTAGTCAACATGAGACGATCCGCGCGGGCGGAATTCGAGGGACTCTCTGCTTGAGAGCAGCTCTGCAGAGGGGAGGGTTGGGGCAAACGAGGTCCCGCCAGTGCCCAAGGAGCTCGGCATGAACAATGATCGCACCTGCAGGAGAACAAGAGGAGCACCGTCAGCAGTGTGAGGCGGTTCATCCAGTGCCGGTATATCCTAGCAGCTGTTGCAGCACGCGATACGCATCTCGTGTGCTAAATTGCATGGTCTTCTTCCCGTTCAATGAACTCCTCAATGTATACATTTTTCGGCCGACGGAATTTTAAGAGGCAAGTTTTTTCTCCTAAACTCGTCTTCTAGATTTTTGTGAGTTATAACACACGCATCCCTATTGCTGTAGCATACCGGACAGGGCAAATCTTGTAACCAGATACTTCATGAAATGTGCACAGGGCGTCGCAGCGGCTGTCGATCATACGCCTTTTCTTGGAAGCTACCGGACAGACGAAAGCGCTTGGTGGGGATGGGATCCACAGGTGTTGACGCAGAGCATTTGCATACAGATTATCATATAGCATTATAATGCCGATTTGGTTGAGGAAATCAGCGTCTGAACTCGCTTTGCAAACAATTTTCAATGCAGATTGATAAGAACAAACGTGGCTTTAACCCTTGAGATGTCCATTCAAACAGTGAAAAAAGTACCTGAAATACGACACAGCAGAAAGAAGCCCAACGCAAACGTGAGAATATGTCACGAAATAAAATTTTGACCGATGGTATGTTTCTGAGAGAAGAAATTGTGCACGAAACGATGTCTCACTACAACCGAGTGTTGACAGATTTATATAGTTTGAAGCTCTGTGGAATCGACATGCGGAGCCTCAACCAAACACGAAGATGCTTGCGCCAAACGCACGCAAGATAATCAGGGCAGCTAATTACTACATACAATGACCATTTCAAGTCGGTCTACGCGCTAATTGTTACGCATATTCATAAAGCATGAATACACTACAAACAGGGAATTTTCTCCACTTAGAAATCGATTAATTAGCATTTAGTTTCGAATGAAAGCTTACTAGGACTTTCAGATCTGCGATAAATAAATTTGTCATCACTGTCCAATTTATGAAAAATAGTTCTCGAGTCAAGAACAACAGTCTTTCAAAGAAGAAGGTAGTTAAAATCAACGTTTCGACGATTTTAAATGAGCCGATTTGGCATACCATATTGTTATTTAGATAGTGTATATTTGCTCAAGATTTTTTTCGTAGTATAAATATACCGTAAATAATTAATAAGACTAACTTTCTCATTTTATTTGATCATTCATAATATGATTCAGTGCTCTACAAAAGTATTATGCTAATTAACAATCTAAATTCAAAAATTGATTCATGCAAATATAAAAAAAATTCATCACACTAGGGCAGCGTGAAATTCATCGAATTATTAGAATATTAAGCTTCAAGATTAAGCTGAAATTTATATAAGGCCAAGATATACTGCACCCGCAGCCGTTCAGGAGGTCGTTTGATTCATCAAGTTATAAGCAAAATTTCCTCATTGGAAGCATAAAGGGTATCATTTAAACATTCAGAATAATGGTAAGTTCATAAACGATTTAAGGGACCGTATCGAATGAACTTGATTATTCAAGTGAGCCAAGAACTACTTAGCAGCCATTTCCTTGATCTCAGTGCAGGAGTCTACTTTCACCCAGTTTAGCCCACTCACCAAGGAAAACTTTAGTATTGTTTAAATTTACTTATCTCAAAGTTACCAGTGCGTCTTGATGGCAGAGCAACGCTAAAATATCATGGAACACCATTCCCGAATACCTCATAGCTTAGGTTTTCGAGACCAGTTAGATGGAATTTTTACCTATTAAACTTGGTGGTCGCCGTGGGCCTTGAATACAATTTATCACCGAAATTCCAGAATACTTTTCCACGAGACATTCAAGTCAAAGTAGAGGAAAAATTGATGTACTGAGTAGTCAAGATCCTGGACAGTTGAATACGTCAATATGGCACTCAATTTGAACCACATGAGGCCCATTTTTCCCCCCTACCACGAGTACTACATTGTTGTTCATTTTATGCAAACGGAATTTGAAAAATATCTACTGAAGTATTAACCCAGAAACACTCGACATTATTCGACTCATCCGACTCAAAGAAAGTTAAAATAATATCTCATTTTTAACGTAACTTGAACGCTGAAAAAACGAGGTCAAGGGAAGGTTTCGAGACTACTCCCGTCCTGAAGAAAAAATTACCACTAATTGAAAGATTAAATTAATTTAATTAAAATCGCGGATACATTCATTAAAGTATTCGCAAGCACCAATCAAGCAACCAATAGTAACCAAAAGATCTTCACTATTTGGCGCTGCATGGAACGGCAAGAGCTGCACACACAGACATTTTGGTGGCTCGAATTTCAAAGTGACGAGCTAGATAGCCTATCAAACATCGCACAAAATAAGCTCAGGCAAAATCATAGAAGCCCCCACGCTGCGGTGGATGTTCAAATAGAAAATGAGGAAATGAAAACTCAATCACAATATCAATTTATTTAGCACAGAAAATAAAGCGCTGCAGGTCATGGCACAAAATTCGAATGTAATACGCACACTGATATTTATGCAGGACAGACTGACCAAGATCACCTTCACCGCACGCGTCTACACAAAATTATGCATTCAACACTCTTCTTTCACCTGGGTAGCTCAATAACGGCTACTATCGTCACAACGCTAAGACTTCACGCACAACTCTACATTACTTGAGCTGTCATTCTCATGAAATACGATATGGAGTCCAAAATGTTACTGTGACTGTCAAAATGACGGTCACAGCCACTGAACCAACGAAGCACGCAAACAACAGCACAGACAATATATTGTCCAAGTTTACAACTTACAAACACTTGAATGTCTGAATTCGTAAAATACCCTTAAATATGGCACAAATTACTCTACCATCCAGTAATTCAACAGTATAAATATTTAGGAAAAGTAATTATTAAGAACTAATAAAATCTGCAGTTTAATAACAAAACATTAAATGAAGGTGTAGCAAACTTGAATGCAAGTAACAATTGAATACATCAGTTGTGTTACCAGCAGTGAACAATAAATGGCAGCAAACCTCAGGAAAAGGCGTACGCGTTGAACACACAGCTGACGCCAACGATGGTCAACATGAGGCCTACTTATCATTACCGACCAGCCCCAGGTTATCTATCACATGAAACATTCAACAGCACAATAACCTTAATTAAGTTAACTACGTTGATGCATTCTAAAAAATTGATAGTAGAATTTCATTTCGATTTGAATATTGCACTGCTTAAAGTTGAAAATCCTTTTGTCCAGAATTAAGCAATTACAAATATCAACTGTAAGGGAATTATAACCGAAACCGTTTACCAGCGAATCAACCACGGCATTTCGTATTCAATTTAGACAATAAAAACAAATCAATGAAGCAGACAAAAATTTGTGGAAGAAATCTAGCTAAGTAAAAATTTACGGGAAAAATTGGATGTAATACCTACACCCACCTTAATACATTAAATAGTCCCTCTGAAGCGACTTCGCTATTTGTGATGCTACCTCTAAGTCTGCCTCCAAAAAACACTATTACTGATACGTTTTCGACTGGTAATTTTCAAAGTGCCCTCACTTTACAGATCTTAAAGAATAATGCAGGCTTGAGTGAGCTCTTGACGCAATGTGTAACGGTAGTCGCGCCCAGTTATCACAACTACACATACAAACATCAAGTTCATGGTCACCAAAGTCGGGAACTCACACGAGCGTATCACAATTACGCCCCAACATAAGTATTCATAAAAATAACATGCAATATAAAAAATATTTTCCCAACCCTAGCCCATCCCTCTCCCTCACTCACAAACCTAGTAGCACGCCCGAACAAGTTGACATGCATTAAATTTAGGTGATACATGTATTTCTATCTTCACTCCAACACAAAAATGACGGCGTACCTACAGTGCGAATGAAAGCATGGAAGCCAAACTCAATTTTTCTGCATTTATGCACGGCGCGTTTCAATTCTAAAAATGGTCGTAACACCTCCGATTCTTTATCAATAAACACATGAAATAAAATATAAAAAATTAAACATAAAAGGAAAAGAAACTAGTATGAGTGTTTTCTAATTTCAAGTATTCAATGCATCAAATTACGTAAATCTATTGCAAATTCAATTGGTGCATTTTCCCAAACACGAAAGTTACAGGCTGGACGTCGCTCTACAATTCAATCACCTTACATTACAGTGGCATACACCGTAAACTCAGATGTAAAGAAGTTGTTCGAGACTCCAGGGGTTGCTAGACATAACTTCATGAAAGATACGAAACAATGCAACCAACGCAGCATGGCACAATAAAATGAGAATTTAATCTATTGAAGGATATTTCTGAACAGCAGTAAGAAAACTTGTTGTGTAATTAGATTTTCATTCCAGACTTCTGCTCGTTGAGTCTTGTAATTAAAAAAATGAAGACTTGTATTGTTATTTAAAAAAAAATAGTCCCGAGTAGTCCCTTGCCAACTTGATATATCCAGTAGTGAATGTCGTACATTAAAATGGCACAATTTTGCACCTAAAAGTAACATTGTTTGTTCAGTTTGTTCGTAGTAGACTGCATCGCAAGATTACTGATACAATAGCAATCCACTCCATTTCAAAACACGAAAAATAAAAAGCTACCCAAGCTAAGGTTAACGACTAAGTCATGCGTACAGCCTCAGTGATTCAACGGAAGGTCGGAGTATTGCAAGTTGAATGTAAAAGCTACATTGCCACAAAAATGCTGACCAATTCATTTTCACTGAAGAAACGAGTCCAACGAGAAAATAACAGGCATAAAAATATGTTTAACTCACATTAAAAATTGACCAACGGTGGTCTCTCACTTCCCGACAAGCGTGCGTGGCCGACAACCCTCAAAAGATCATGTGTCCAGGTACGTGAAATTAGCAATACCATGGACGTCATCACGGAAGGAAAATAGTCTTTACTAGCAAAGAAATTCTTTGTTTTAAACAAGGGAAATTAAGGGGATGGGAACAAACATCCAGATCTCTAGACATTGCCATCGATAATAACATGAATTGATATTTTTTTCCATTTCTGTGAGATTTGGCCCTAAAGAGCTTAACTATTTTCAATACGAACTAAGAAGACAGGAGTCATGTTACTTCAGACCTGAACTCGTCAGGCCCGGAAATAATTCGCCTTCTCGGAGCACAGAAACCATCGGTGAGCGAGCGCTAGTGCGGAACGCGACCGTGGATGCTACGCATGTGCTGATATAGAGTGCCTATCTGGCGAGCTCTGTACGGGCACAGCGAGCAGCCGTAGGGCCGCTCCCCCGTGTGCACCATGTAGTGGTGCCTGAAGCGGCTCTTGTCCACAAACGCCTTGCCGCAAACTGGACACACAAAGTCCGGACCCGTTTTCGGAGGAAGCTCGTCAAAAGGGAGAACGGTCCCCTTGGGAGCTGTTGGAGGCACTGGGAAGTGCCCGGAATGAACTTCCTCAGGAGAAACTCTTCTAATTCCACGCCGCAGAGGGATGCCCGCTCCCGCATAGCTGGTACTGGGTTGTGGGATAGCCTCTCCTCCCATGATCGTGAAGATGCCATCTCGCTTCACGACAACCTACGGACAACCAACGCCATACTTCAGCATTACATGCATCCGCATCCACCAACCTAAATACTCTCTCAGAAAGCCTCCAGTAGCTCTTACCTAGTTCATAAAGAATAGGTAGTGTTTTTTTACAACATTCATTTGCTCTAATGAAAACAAAACATTCATTATCTGATTACTTGAACACTGAAATAACTTTCTGTCACCCACGAAATGATTTACGGATTCGGTCAACAATTGCTTTCCCATACCAATAAAATATTATTTCCTTTTTCTCAGATTCATTACTATCTTCGAGGTAAAGCAAACGATTCACTTTACACTTAAAAATACTTGCTGTGTTAAAAATGATTACAGCTTCTCATGAACGAGTTTCTAGCCATCTTTTGGAAAATTGATTCAGCTAAATGAAAAATCTTCATCTGTGCAAAAAATCAGAAATCGTCCATAAAATGGGACTAAACCAGATAACACTCATGTGTAAAAAAACGTTTTAAGCATTGAAATGAGAGGACAGTCAACAACATGAGTTTTCTCGATAGATGAGGCGATTTTATGGACTATAGGATGAACAAAAACGAACTGCAAACCGATGACACTAAAATGAAAGAAGACTACATCAGCGGAACAGTACGTACCACCTTAGCTTCAGTGGTTTTTCAGATGATAAAATATCTCTTTGGTGAGGTGTAAAACATCAGCAGGCAGTTCTAAACTCCGTACTGTTTCGACTAATAAAACAACAGATTACAGATACTCATTTATTTGTGCTTTAAATGAGTTGAATAAATTTTGACTTTATGAGTCTCGTGCAACGAACGAGGCGTAAGTCAAACGATACCAGCCAATTTATCCATTTCCAGTTTTACATGAATTCATTGTCCTATTTATTGAATGTGATCAAAATAACTTGACTTTGAACCTGTAACTGACGTCAGTTATAGCTGCATTGGCAGAAATTTAAATATATCAAATTAATCAGTAATAAATAAATGTTGACCATTCCACTCCAACTGTTGGGGGGTTTTAAGGAAATGTTGCTGGAAGATTTATGAATGTAGCCGTCCAAAGTTTGACAAAATGTCGACGCCATCTTTTCCAACGAATACGCATAATTAACAAGTTCCAAAGAGAAAAAAAAAGTTTCGTTCCACCCATATCTTGACGAGGATTAAAAAAATATTAGATTTATAAAAATGTAACACCAACATTACCCTGATTTTACCATTTTGCCTGAAAGGACGCACAAATTTTCAGAGGCATGAATACCTATGAAAAAGTGCCACATTTGGATGGGCACAACAGTAACAAAACATGCGAAAAATCCTTCGATTTTCCCATCACGTCAAGCACAGAAACAGCAGAATGGATCTTACTTACTTCGCGTGACTATCATTAAAAAGAATAACGGAGCTGAGGAATGCGCTCACGGAAAAAGCGGACGCTAGCTAATCTACGGGTCGGTAGATGAGGAAGTACTAGGAGCTGAAGGATACATGTACAAAAACACATGTTTCTTGAGCCTCCCTTTCTGGCGGGCGCTAATCTACGAGTCGGCAGACGAGGAAGTACTAGGAGCTGAAGGATGCATGTACGAAACATGCTTCTTGAGCCTTCCTTTCTGCCGAGCTCTATAGGGACAGACGGGGCACGGGTAGGGCCGCTCTCCCGAGTGTACCATGTAGTGATGCCTGAAGTCGTACTTGCCGGTGATCACTTGGCCGCAGACGGGGCAACTGAAGCGCCCAGGCGCTTTTTTCAGTGAGTCAAATGGAAGCTCTTCGAATGGTGTGATATTGGGAACAACATGACGGATAAGGTTCGTCACCCCATAGCCTTTCCATGTCATGGGTCCTTCAGAGCCGTCATCAGACCAAACGTCGCTTGGTTCTTCTCGGCCGATTTGATCTGCAGTGGCATCATGGTCAAGCGATCCAAACGTAGCAACCGCCTGTCCAAGAGGAGAAGAGATGGGATGCTCAGACGAAGGTAAATCCAGCGAATGAGCTCCAGTGACCTAAAACAGACCACAACAAACGCATCAATCCAAAGTACGTTGTAGTTCGCTGGTCCTTACAGGACTTGTGTTTTAAACTTTCGCATGACGAAACGGCCGACACCAAATCTACGTAGCGTGGCTTATGTTCTGTAGAGCGCAGTAAGGCTCTCAGCTGATATTGCCACTGTATAGTTCACACGAGAAATGGTATGACATTCGAACGTTCTTTCCTAGTAATTCACCTCGTTATAAAGAGTAGGATGCAAAAATATTTAGAGCCAAAATTTCAATAGATCATATTCGCAATACGATTGAAGTTAGTTTATCAGGCACAATTTTTGAACTGAATTTGAACGACTGAAGCTTTATGTAGCAGAAAATGTCTCGTTTAAACAACTAGTGGCGAAAAAAGTTGAGGCGGTACTACATAGTCAAGTATACTGCCATAATCCATACTTAAATACGAGCATACATGGCAAACCGCCAGCAAAATTCACTAAACCTAAGGACGCACTATACTGAGAACAAAGGCTCGAAATATTTTACCGGATAGAAGTACCGCCACTGACGATTATTGACTGGAAACGACACCTGATATTCCGCTCTCCTCAAAAACTATTTATTTTATAAATTGCAAAATGAGATTTTGGCGAAGATGTAAATATTGAAATGTACAAAAGAATCACGTCCATCTTTACTGCTCGTAAAACAACGAACGGCCGCACAAAGCTTTGCGTAAACTTGGGAGCTTAGCTTTAAAATTTGAAAATATAAGCGTTGGAGAAAGATATTTCCATCCCGAATAAGGTATTCGAGATCGATATTGGGTGTAAATGACACAAGTTTTGAACGTAGAATTTTTATTAATTTAAGGCAATCTTTCTTGACATTAATGGAATATCTCGCGTCAAAGCTATCACTATTCATACAGAGAGTGCGAAGTGGATTCAGTCAATTCTTAATGAGAATAAATTTACTATGCATTACAACCCTGATATCAATCACTTAAAACTAATATTAACAATAAACAGCACCAAGGAGTGCACCATTAAGTCTACATTTAAAAATGTTATGAATTCATTCATAAAAGGATGTACTAACGTAAGAATTCAAGGACGGTAGAAAAAGGAATGTCAAATCGAAAACTTATCGCTGGCTCGCCTTCTTTTGGCAACTTTGGTAATGGAATTCAAAAATTAAGCTTGAATTATAGGAACTTTGAAGCAAAGTGAACAGGTACATTATTTCCTGAGGAAACAGTCACTTGGAGCACGCATCGTTGTTAAAATATAGTGCTACGAGCTTGAAATTGAGGTGAGCAGCATTTCTCCAGTTCGATAGTTGTTCAACAATTATACTTAACGATAAAATTATGAGGAATAAGTGATTAAAGAAATAATCTCTCATAAGAGCCGTAATTTAATAAAGAAAATTAAGCTCAATCCATCCATTCAGCAAAAGCCGCTACGAATAACTCCATCTAATGAGCAATAGTATAATTCATCCGAGAACAATCGCTTAAACTCGTTTCCAGGTAATGAACGTTATTTTAATTAAAATAATGCGTCAGACAGAGAGCGCTAAAAAATCCCAGTAGAAAACAAAGAAGCAGCATCAGGATGCTTAAGTTTGATGTGCTTGTTGAGAGTGCCGGTCTGTCTGGCCTTATAAGGGCAGAAGGCGCAAGGGTAAGGACGCTCTCCACTGTGCACCATGTAGTGGTGCCTGAAGTTCCGCTTGTCACCGAACTCCAAATGACACAAAGGGCATGAATAGCACCGGCTGGACGGAACCAGCAGCTGGGCAAAAGGAAGCTCATCAAACGGAACAACTTTGCCGTCTTGTGGCGGTTGCCACAGCTGAAGTGTAGACGAAGGATCACTGGTGTTGGCACTATTGGCTATTTGGTGGTGTGGAGTCGCTGTGACTGCTGAGGAGCCGTCGATGTTGCTTGTTCTCTTCCTACAACCGCTGAGAGCATCACCAGCATCGACTGCAAACGCATCCTCTAGCGCTGCTGACCTTGAAGACGAAGAGTCGCCAAGTGCTCCACGCCAGCTGCTTTTGATGAAGGAATTCTCGCCGGACTGAAGACAAGGAGTCATCAGCGGTACAGAAGAGGCAAAGAAAGACGAGGAGGAACCATTATTCCCTACCGGTTGATACGCTGATCCACCGCGGTACGGCACGGCCACGAGTTGGCCGTGATGGAGGTGAGATGAGGATGACGAGGTTGCCCGAGAACCGCAGACCTATGGCAAACCATAACAAGTGCGTCAATGGCCCAATGGGGCAAGCCAAGGTGTGTCTATGCCAATATTAGGCTAGTGTCTTCTTACAAGAATGCTATTTTTGCTGTGAAAATATGAGAGAAACATGGAACTCTTCATGAACGTTCGTGCTCCGCTTTTGCCCATCAAAACATTACTAACACCATTTTTTCGCTTTTTTCAAGTAAAAGACACAGTGATAGCGTCGACACGTTTTTTCAAACATACGCTTCCTACGACACACTACACAGGAAAAATCACATGAGATACATTCTAGTGGCGTAACAAAAATTAAGACCTTTTGTGGGCTCATCCAAAAGGTAGCTCTATCATTCCTAATTAAGTCAGTGCGCATCAATGAAGCGCGAGTTTGAGAGGTACACAAGAAGAGAAGTACATTACTCTCATAAAAGGTCTCCACACTACTGCATGAAACGATTTGACTTTATTTAGCGTTCCACGAAACACGAGGAAATTGTCCCGAACGTAATGTAGAAAACTATTACAACGAGTTTTTGAGCAAATCCTCAAGTGTTCGCGCAAGAAGTTGCTCTGCAAGACAGAAAGAAATGCTTAAAAAAAGCCTACTTACATGTAAAAGAAAAAGCAGAAAGTGTGCCGCTGATTTGGTCGCAGTTAAGATTGCCGCTGAAAGGCTCAAATTCTCCATGATACGCTTATGAAGACGAGTACTATGCCACGGCCACCTCCTCACTGCTGTTTGAGATTATTGTCACTCACACATGCATTCAGTAGCACTCAAGATCAAGATACGCTCACTCGCAATCCTAATCAGTTCGCTGCGTTCTGAACAAGGGAGAACACCAACACGCTGCCTCCAGCATGGTACTGAAATCACCAGACTGCCTTGTATACTAAGCTGATGTAAAGTAAAGTAAAAACGGCGATCTGTAAACTTTCAAATTTGTACCACGCACTCTTGCCGATCAATTACTGCCGTTTAATTTTTTTCTATAAATCTACGATTTTAAATTACATTAAATAAAAAGGAAGCACCCCAATGGGACGTGCGTAAATTGGATTGAGTCTATCACTTTCTTAGAAATAGAATGCAGTAAAGCATTTGATATTTATTAATCAATTCAATCACAAGTCTGCTGTAAAAACGAACCTTTCAACCAAAAATTTTAGAATTTTTCTCTCGAAGTAGATTCCCTGAACCCATTTCGCCATCGTAAGTGCTTAGCTAGCCCACATTTCACGTAGGAGCTTGTAAAGTTTCAGCTCTGTAGTGAGAGCCCTACATTTCTCTCGTTAGGAAAAGGTACGAGTCAACCACGACTCCCGATTCGATCCAGGAATACGAAATATTTATAAAAACAACCGTCATTGCAACCCAGCACTAAATGTAAGGATTTGAAACTAAATAGTTGTACGCATCAATTTGCTGGGAGCAAAAGGCCTTTTTAGAAAACCAGCTTTCTATCACTAGTAAATCATTTGAGGCCAGGTACGGGCGCAGATCCGCTGCTCAAGTGGCGCAGTTTGATGTGCTTGTTAAGACTGCCAGTCTGGCGAGCACGGTAAGGGCAGTAAGAGCAGCTGTAGGGCTTCTCGCCGCTATGGATCATGTAGTGATGCCTGAAGTTGCTCTTGTTGAAGAATTCTCCTTGGCACACCGGGCAGAAATAAGTGTTGTTGGGAGTTAGCAGCTGCCCAAACGGAAGGTCGTAGAAGTTGGGAACGGATGTCGCAGCGTTAGAAGATGACTCATTGAGCACATCTGCTACTGAAGAGAAGGCATTTTGGTTTTTTGAAACAGAAGCACTGGCCGAGAAAGGGGAAATTAAATTCGCTTCCGAAGGGCACAGAGATCCAGGCTTGGCTCTCGAAACGACGTTCGAAGGGGATCCAAACAGCATGCCTGGCTCCGACATGAAAGCGGGATGAGATGTCAGTTCTGTACCTTCAGGTGACGAGCCTAAATAGACGAAGTGCGAGTCACTGGGCGCTGGTGCGGACGACAGCTGTTGCCTGTTGGCCGGTCCACCAACACAAGCAGAAGCTGTTCCAGGAGGCGGCCCGACCTACGGAACAACACCAACTCTGTAGGTCAATACTGAACGCCACACGGACAATTCACTGACGCGAGCTCTCAGTATTTACTACGTGAGGCATTCAACTCACAGATAGATGTAAGGGAAAATAAATTTTTACTAGCAGCTCACTGACACCACTCTATCTTGCTCACCAACGGGCTCCGACCTTACACTTAAAACTCCGTATAATTTAAAACTGGACCATACAAGTGCTTTTTACAGCACTCAATATTTCTCAGTGCGATTACCGTTTATTCACCACTTCACTCAACATCCGATAACAATAAGCAGTGTCAACGACTTCCGACTTCCCGTAGATCCAAGTAGTGGTATATGCTAGACCTCTAACCTCTATGAGCTCTACACATAGTGAATAAAGATCACTATTTGAGCAACCGCAGGGAACGTGTGCACCATTTCTAGTGCTCTTTCGTTCTCCATCGAATAACATGATTCGCGAGATCTACAGTAGCTAGAGCGAGCGAAATGGTAGCAAATACACGTTAAAGGATACCATGGCAAGTGGGAACTGAACAGTACATAGAGGGATAATAAACACAAGCGATTAAAGGGTAGAAAATGAAACCAGTGTAAAAAGAAGAGAATTTTTTCAGCATGATACATGACATGAGTTTTCAAAGTATTCTACTGCCCTAATCGCGCTCGGTCAAGGACCAAATCAGCACGGGATTGTCATTACAAACAAAAATCAGGTAAATAAATTGGACACAACACACATAATTTCAACTAGACTCGAACATACGAACGATGAGAAGCCGTTATATACACAGGAAGTTCACATAAAATTCTCAACATCCGATAGCCATAAATAAAAGACAACCACAGACCAAATACTCATACACCACGGAGGGAAGCCCGTCATTAGACACACGATCGTCACGTAATAACGAGAACAAAGATAGCAGCAACGAAGAGCTTCACTCGGTTAGCTCGTAACAGTCAATTTTAAAAAAGAACGCGAGCAAAAACTCTTAAAATTCAAAATATACAGCTCATTTCTTCTCGCCATCCGTTCAAGTATATTGGCCTAACTTGAGAGATTAAATATATAAAAAGCAAGAATAATCAACTTTTAAAGCTGAATGAATGCAACTTCTGCAACGCGTACTGATGATTCTGTGGCGGGTTGTACGTTAACTTATAAAAGATAATAATTATCATTATTACGATGTAAGCTCGAGAATTAATCGGTTATCCCTGACGCTCTGACCCACAAAGATCACCTCGTCGGCAAATTAGAGAAAATACATTTCCATCCCTTGTTTTCTTAAAATCCCTTGATCGCGTGGCAAATTACATTTTCATCCCATGCTGGAGACGATGATAGACAAGTCAGACATGATGCCAAACCGAACAGACGATGAGACATGCGGTCATATGAGTTGGCGGTAAGACACCCGAGAAACGTAATCAAGTTCGTCACATAAAGCATCGATGACTTGATAATTTACGTGACTAAAAAGAAAACACTGCTCGTTTCAATCTTAAAGTGGAAACACGAGATAAAGTTGCGTATTACCCCATACTCTGAGTAGTTCCTATCGACCAGCATCGTTTTAAACCAGTGACCAAAATAATTAATTTGTCCATATAGCCGAATATTATTCATGATAATCGACATCAAGGAAATCACTTGAACAGAAAATACGAGAAAGGGTTCTAGTTTTCAACCTCACTTAAAACCGCGATGGAAAATTGAAACTTCTTAAAATCGTAAGTTTCAAAAGGAATTAGGACTTCATTCCCATACATTTCCCCAGAAACCAAAAGAGAAAAATAAATCCCGCAGTCACTCTCCACGTGAGCGTCAATATGGCCCCATTAACGGCGCACCGTCCTGTTTCGAGAGGCTGAGACGGACGACGTTCCATTTTGTACACAACACAGGTCACGGGTAAAAATGAAGTCAAGCTGCGAAGTCGCTGTGCTGGGACAACATGTGAACCTTGAGAGCGCTATTCTGTCTGGCCCGGTACGGGCAGTAGGGACAAGCTCGAGGCTTTTCCCCGCTGTGGATAAAGTAATGGTGTCGAAAGCGCGCCTTGTTCAGGAACTTGCGGCCGCAAACTGGGCACTCGTATTCAGAGCTTGGTACCAGCTGCAGCTGGTCGAACGGCACAGCACGAGGCGTGGGCGATGCTATGGCAGATGGCTGACTCTGGGAAGACTTGGTATGCGAAGCTAACAGGCCCGCCAGCCAGAGAGGTTTGGTGAGGCCTCCAGACACGAACGACGACCTGTACGCATGGCCGGTTGATGCCGCTGAAGGAGCAACAGCCGGACAGCCAATAACTCCCACCCCCACCGCAGAGCGACTGAAGGACGAGGCCCTGGATGAAGCAGGCTGCAGAAGAGCAGCGCCACCAGACGATGAGGACGCCATGTCGCCGGACCAGACCTACGGACAGTGACACCGTCATTGCTCACTAACTCAAAACCTTAGCATTTTACCATTTGAAAATTAGTCAGTTTAGGTTACATGTTCCCTAGTCATTCTTGGCAGTACCGCATGTTTTTCATACCGTTTTCGCTGGATTTTTTGTTAGAACATGTCGTCGGAAGCCTCTATTATAATTGGTCGTTATGTGCTGCTTTTAATGGCACAGCAAAAAAAGAACCCTAAATCAAAAACCCCGATGCTTTTAAAACTATACCGCAAAAAATCAACATGTCACGTTAACCATTCATATTAATAAGATAAGCTTCAGAAGAAATGTAGGAGACTATTGAATAATAAAGAACTCGGTCATCGTTGACGACAAAATCGAAACAAAGAGAGATGAATAACAGCAAAATAACTAGCAAATTAAATCAACGAGCATCAAATTTGTAACGCAGCAGCTACTGAGTACATCGTTGAAATTGTGGCACTTAACAAAAAAAAATCTTTTACTCTAAGCTTACAATTGATATGCGAATTATTTTGGTTTCCTATGCTTCCTAGAACAAAGCCCACTGCATCGTCAGTCACTATTGCTGACACAAAAATTACTACCATTAAAGCTCTCTCAAAGCACGTGGAAGGCCACGCACGGCTGAGACTCGAGACCAACTCCACTTTTACTATTAAAACTTCAAGTAAGAAAAGCTGATGAAACGTATCAGGTACTCGGTATAATGTCTGAACAGATATCGGAATGCTATCCTTGTAACCAGGCACAACTTGATGCTCCCACACGTGTATCACAAGCCACAGCGTTCACGAAGCTATCTCCATGACCGCACAAAAGCGAGTATTGTTGCGTGTGAAAAAACGATTCACTTTTTTGCGAGCCACCATTGTTCTGCACAAAAAAGGATCTTCGAAAATTTCATACATTAACCTATGTACTAAATGATCAAAACAATTTTTACGAACAAATGCAATTCATGAAGAACGGATAAAATGGGACGCATACAAGTAAAGAAAATATTTCGTCAACTGCAGCATAATCATTTAGTAACCAAATTAAGATTACAATAATTTCATAACATAAAACTGCCTCGGTCTGAAAAAATGTACTGTAACAACTCTGAATTCTTCATAAGGTTTCAAATTGCACGCTCACAAGAGGATCATCATAATTAAAGCTAGCACACGAAAAATGTCTACGATGCATTAGAGGCTAAGTCAATTCCGTGTCGGGTCAGAACGTGGTTCTTGAGAGTGCCTTTCTGCCGTGCCCTGTAAGAGCACAAGTGACAAGCATAGGGCTTCTCGCCGCTGTGGGTCATGTAGTGGTGCCTGAAATTGCGTTTGTCCGAGAAGCTCAAGCCACATACAGGACACCGGTAGAAGTGATTGGGCAACAGCAGTTCGCTGAACGGAAGGTCGTCGAAAGCGACAATTTGACTCCCAGAAATTCCTGCGAAAGAATCATTTCCAGCAGCGTACCGCACCAAACTGTCCAGATCGCACAGTTCGGGCCCCCCTTGTCCCTGCTGGTAAACTTCATTTGGCCGTCCGTTATTGGGCGATCCTGGCACAGCACCGGGCACGGATGGCGCTGCAAGTCTTTGCGCGTAGGTATGCATCGAGACGTCCATCTCGTCAGAATTGTACGGTTGGAAGTCAGGTCTGGAAGAGACTGGTGCCACAGGCGAACATCTAGGAGGGGAAAGAAGACGGTGGCCCAGGGACCAACCCTCAGTAGGGTGCACAGATTGCTTCATGCTCAACCGACGGCGGCGCTGTCTAGTAGCCTCACGGGCGACCGCCACCTAAGGGAGACCAGACTAGTGAGATGTTGCCGCCCTAGCAAGCTGCACCTCGCGCACACCAACAAAATTTCTTCATCGATTGAACCATATAAGTTGTTAGTTTTACCTGAAGAACAAACGCCCCATTGTTCAGTCTGAGAAATTTGATTCCACTGATTTTTCAAACATCAGAAAATATTTTATTAGGCTTAAATGAAATATAGTCTTCCTTATAAATATTATCAGATGGTATTAAAATGCACGGCGTTAATGAAGGGCTGCCTGGTGCATTTTCCGTTATTTTGACAGAGAAGTTTCGTCGAATTTTGCACAGCTACACTAAATCATTTGACAACAGTCGTTTTCGATTCGCAACTAATAATTACGGTTACTAATCAACGTGGCAAAATTTAGTTATGAACAAATGCTGTTGACAAATTGGCTATAAAACGGCAAAAACATCAAACAAGTAGTGAAAAGCGTATGCACCACAAGAACACAACCAAAAAATTAGTAGAATTCAAAACAATAAAAAGCATTATGCAAAAATCTTTACAAAAACTGAATAGAACATTTCAAAATAAAACAAGTAAACTTCAGAAGCCGTTCGGACAGAATACGACTAAAAGGCAAATGAAACCATGGACAAATAACGTTCCTTGTATTCACAGAGTTCACGTTCAGTATAGCGGCAAAACAAGCGCGGTGTTGTACCGCACGATTATGAAATACACGGTCGTCACCGCTGCCAACAAAATGTTAAGTTCAACTGTAAAAAAGCGAACCACGGATGCAAACGAATTCTTACAAGCGATTATGTGGAAAACTTTGCTAAGTGATCACTGAATAATGAGTGCAAATTTTAATGCCGCCCGCTGAATTCCCGCTCTCGATTCAGTCACATCAAATGCGATGTATTAGGTAAAAAAAGAAAACAAACTATTAGTTGTGTAGGACACACAGACACTTCGTTGGTTTTTACTGAAGCACAAATGAATCCCAGAAATATAAACAATATTAATTGTACTGTTAAATACACAAATATCCGCTAAAACGCACCTAAGTATCTCCCGCTACTTTTATGAGAAAATTATTCGTTACATAGGGCATAAGAAGAAACAGCTCCTGAGTGGAAATAGCTTTAAACGCCCCTCGGGCTGTCGCAATTTACGCCTAACGTTCGTTACATTGATGGTGAATACTTGAGAATATGTCGACATTAAGTTGACTCAGTCATCTGTATTAGCTACGTCATCGAAGAAGTACAAATCATGAAGAACCACACAAAGAAGTCGATACAAATGATAGCAGCACGAAACTTATGATGGTTACTAAAAAAACAGTTCAGCAACTAAACAAACCGTAATGCTATTTGTACGAAATCTCTGCCCATGGTTTAGCTCAGAGGTTCTCCACTTTGTGAAAGCAACACTTTTTTGTGTCGGTTTAATTATGGTGCGGCGCCTGAGCCGGGAACAAATCCTTGTGCTTATTCTTCAAGTGTCTGTTGAGGTCACCCCTGAGAGCCGTGCTGAAAGAACAATAGGGGCACGCGTGGGGCTTCTCCCCCGTGTGCGTCATGCAGTGACGAAGGAAATAGCTCCTGAAATGAAACGTCTTATAGCAAATAGGACAAGCGTAAGACCCGTCGTGACTAGAAGACATAGCTGCTGTTGCACCGGACACAGGTGGCATTGGAGGTATCCCTCCAGAAGAAGAGTTGCTTCGTCGCATGCCATCGTCATAATCTTCAGCAATGTAAGAATCCACAGCGCGATGCACGGGTAGCTTATGCCCAAAATAAGAGGACTCGTTCCCTATTGAGGACCCTCCTAGAAACCGCCAATGAGGAGAAGGTCTCCGTCTACCAGAAGTGAAACCTTGGTTGTCGAGAGGCGTGGCCAGCAGCGCTAGAGAGGCGGTAGAGTTCGCTCTTGATGTGGTAGTGCCGCGGAACTCGGCGACCTAAGTAAGAGAAGAGCGGTACACCGTTTATTGCTTACTGTAATCAAGTGGTCGCCAGTACGAACATTGCCAAACTCAGTAGTATCCGAAACGCTCAAGAATAATGTACCCGTATTGTGAATAATGAGTGCGTGGCTTGCAATTAAATTTGCCTAATTTAACTTTGCATGGGCAATCAGAAAAAATTCCCCTCAATGCAGTTCTTGAAAGTCATTTTCAATGAAGCCTCACGAAATTTTGAGAATAATGGTATCATTCAAAATGACCGAACACCTACCTACTCCTCGCAAAAAATTTTTCATGCAGAAAAGCGTAACAATATGATAAAATCGGAGTTCATACTGTTCCAGCCTCCTACCACTCTCCTACAACTATTTAAAGCAGAAGAAGAGTACTTTTCCTATGCATGATAAAGATGCAAAAAGGGACATCGGAAAAAAGTTTTCCCACACTGAAAGGGTGAGAGCTAAGTATAAAAATTGGCCGTAGTAGATAACGTAAAACAAAACAATAAAATTCTATACACGAAGAGAATTCAAAAAGAGAATCATACGACGGTCGGTTTGCACATACATATTCAACTTCTCAACAACGAGCACCTCGCTCTAAGTAGCGTCCGATAAGAATGCACAGACACGAATCATTCGGTAGGATGGTGGTGTATCAAGGTCATGTGCCGGTCAAGGTTCCCTTTCCTGCTAGAGCGATAGGAACAGAGCGAGCAGCAGAACGGCTTTTCTCCAGTGTGCGTCATGACGTGGCGGCACAGGTCAGATCTGTGGCAGAATCCGCGGCCACACATAGAACAAATGTGAGTGAGCGCGCCGTCTTGACCTTCGGAGGCTGATGGTGGGACGATGCCGCTGTCAACTCGAGCGAGGTGGGAGTGTCCTAAGTAGAAGGGCGAGGGAGGCACGGTGGGGTGGTTTGGGAGGTGCATCCCAGCATGCTTGCCCAACGCAGCCTTGTTGAAGCTAAAGGGCACCTCGCTCAGGGGCTGAGATGCAAAGCCAGCTGAGGCCATGATCGCGTTGGGCACCCAGCGGAGAGAACAGCGGTGAGGCCGGGCGGTCAGAGCAAGAAGCCCGCACTCGAACAGGCTAACCTATTGTTCGAACATTAATTTTAATGTAAACATGTGTCTACTAACCTTCACTGGGTTGATGTACGAGCAGAAACATGCTTACGATATTTCAACTCGTATAGATCTCGGTATTCAGTCAAGGTCACGTAACTAGCGTATAAAGTACCAAACGAGCTGGAGAAAAGATGTTTGCTGCTCTATAACCTCAAATGATGTAATTATCCACAAATAGATGTTAAACAAGAACTTGAGCCCGTTGCCAATATCACTCATTTTCTATGACTCGGCAGGCAATTAAAAGAAGATAAAAAAAGATGAATGAGTGCAATCAAAAGCAAAAAAAAGGCTTTACAGTTGAGTATGTCATGTAACAATGGACTTGGGTGCACCACACTCTGGAGTCAAGTTCTCATCGCAGAACATGATGAAGATGAGATGAAATGAACTCATTATGCTACGCGTCTGTTGCCGTGTTAGCTCAAGTTTCTGCGTTAACGCTAGCATGCGCATGAATTTCAAAAGTTAAGCTTCAAGATAGCTTTTGATGTAGTTTAAAAATATGTATTTTCCAGGTACAATGCGAGCCTCAAATCGTAATTGGAGTTGATGCTGACAGTTCCGTGCAGCTTATTGCGTATGAGTGTCAGCTAGTAGATCGGTTTGGGTGGCAGCTCCAGCATTCAAACTGAAACTACTTACAGAATTCTCACAGAGTGCTGACGCAGGTGTCATTTCTTCAGTGACATTGGATTACTTAGGAGTCCACAAGCTATTCACAAACGTCTCCCATTGTTCTAGAGGATTCATCGGATTTCCCAACGAGATCTGTGAGGCTTTTAGAAGGCAACAGGCACGAATCACGTTTTGCATGCTTGGGTGACAGCGGTGTTGCTCACGGACTGACGCTATGCTACACTATACTGATTGATCTGGTAAACGCACGAGCCAACCAAGTTGACGCTTTGGGCAAGTGGATTTACAGCCGTTACTTGAAATGATCTCTTCTGGAAGGCTGTGCTTCTTAACTCGGCTTCCCCGAAAATAGTAAAATTGTACTTACAATAAAAATTCCCGATTCCAGTAATCGAAAATAAAACTTATTAATGACTCAGCCCGTGAATCAACCTATTCTTTCTTAGAATTAATACCAACTGATTTTAGGCCTTCAAGCTTTGGAAACTACTTCAATTACTTTACTTCTATTAAATGCATTTCGAGTATTCCATTTATATTCCCGCAAAGCAGCCTCGGCGTTTACATTTTTCTTGTTTTTGCAGTCCCATTCTAAAATCTCTCGCTGCCGTTCAGTTCACACCAAGCTATAACTGCCATTAATATTCCACGTCACCTGAGAGCTTTGGTGAAAAATGGATTATTGAGATTACTCATCAATTATTAGATTAAATAATAATTTAAGCCTCACTAACAGCAACATAGGCGCTCCCAATGAGAGGAAGGCACTATTTTAAAGTATGGATTTAAGAGAAAGCGGAATATTTGTACACGGAACATAGAGTTAGTAGAGAAAAAATACATGAAACAAGATAAAAGGTGAAGAACAAAGTAGTAGGTGGTGAAAAACAGGACAGCAGCAAACCGAAAAAACGATTATCATTAACAAAACAAAAACCTACTCTATTTCAGCAAAAGGAAAACTACCTGACCTTTAGCTCGGGACCTTTCATATACTCGATTATTTATCCATACAATTCGTATACCTAATATATTGCTAAAAAGAGCCAGAAATTAACAGAGACGCCGCAAAAGTTGGTTTCCTCGCATATTCTCGATGCTAGCTTCGGCAATAATATACAACAAATTTCGAATTTTTAAGAGCATTAATGGAAGTCTTACTAAGAAAATATTTAAGACATCCGCCGCATGAATAAAATACTTTGGATTAACCACGATATAAAATCGCAATTAGTGGTTTCGTGGTGGAGAAAACTATCTCGGATCACTACGCATACTTGTTCAACTCACGTTCGACGGGAAATTTTATTCGCTATTTTGGCACGCAGTTAAGACATAAAATCTAAGAATTATTCTGAACATAGGCATTCATTGTTTCGTAGGAAATTTTTTCACGCGAGTTTTATCCAATTTATTTTAATAATCGAGTTATGGGCATGGGACTTAAACTTGACACGAAAAAATGGGGAGGGGAAATATCAACAATCTCTTAGCGGATTAGAGGCTTTAAGAGATACGATCGTCCTGTACTAATAATTTTTCTTCTTTCAAAGTTTGCTGCTGATATGGTATTCAACTTTAGCAAATTAGCAACACCATTGAAAAATATTTACACCGCTACAGCCGCCTCAAATTAATGGGTATATTCTAGATCAGGGCTTCTCAACTTTTCTATTGTCGCGTAGCCCTTTAGCTTAATTGTGTATCTTCATGCACCCCCAGCACAGTTAAAGGTTTGAGAAACTATAAAAATACACTTAATGATTAATTATTATATATACTTATACGGTTGTATGTAAATAAAAAATACACTTAATGATTAATTATCGTATGTACTCATATGGTTGTATGTTGATATATATTGTACATTTTAACATATAAAGTATGTTAATGTACCCCCGGTTGAGAAGCCCTGTTCCAGATGCCTAGCATTGCCACTTCGAATTTGTTGTGTGCAGAGTTATTTTCATAATCACCTTCATAGTGAAAATGCATCGCGGCAAAAAATATATATTAAATGGATGCGAAAGCTGAAAGGCATGAGAGATACTTTCACACCTGACACGGCCCTCTCAACTCCAGTCATCACTCACGGAACAGTGACCATAATTACAACCCGAGGCGCTATCACACCACGAAGATGGGAAATCCAAATTGAGTTTACCGCGTATAAATGAAAACTATCTTTGATGGCGTAATTGAGGAAGAAAAAAATTTGCAAAGTTGCCAAAGGCGTATTCCCATTTACTCCGTTCATTGAAGCTGAGCATATAATGAACCTTTACTATGGTGAATACATTTCAATCTACATATAAAGTTGAAGAATAAGAAGCAATGAGATTTTTCTAGGTTGCCGTAGGGTTTAGGAGGTTGAACGGTCGCTCACTTTACTAACGATAAAGATAACTACGCTGGCCAAGTCCTTCAACAAAAAGGGTAGGAATTAAATTCGACTAGCGAACCACAAGTTTATTTCCTTCTTTCATCTTAACAAAGCAATGAAAAATTCCATGATTGTACAACAATCTCGTTCAGTCTTAAAAATTTAAGAAAAAGTGAACATGCAAGCCGTGCGCGCTATACATAATCACCAACTATAGCTTTAAAAACGTGCAATTCAAACTAAGCACTAATCCCAACAAAAATTGACGGGTGAAATATAAGTTACTTTTACCAATTGCGCAGAGCTTATAAATCATGAGCAACTGACAGTTGAAAAATATAGCAATATAATAATTCACTTCACATTTGAACTCTTGTCGGGAAATATGTACAGTACTAGTTTGTGAAGAAGGTCGCGTGCCAACCAATGGAAAAACGCAAGAACGAACACATTTTCAATAATCAGTGACGAAACTACATCAGAACAACGTGGTTTCTTTGCATGTGTTTGACAAGGCTCGTCTTGCGGTTGGCACGGTAGGGACAGTGAGGACAAGGAAAGGGCCTCTCTCCTGTGTGAATCATGTAGTGCCGAGAAAAATCTCCTCGTAACCTGAAGTCCTTATGGCAAACTGGACACACGTAGCGACCTCCAGCAGACATACAATTATGGGGATCTACAAATGGTGTCACCATGAAGCGAGTTGCGTCACGTTCCTCAGGACGTTCGAGCGCGTACGGCTCGCCCTCATTTCCACGTATTTGGTTGTAAGTTTCAACGCATTGGGAGCTCCGAGCAGCGCAGAGGTTACCACCGTCGCCCGGGTCTCCAACGAGTACTACTCGTGCGTGCATCGGCCTCGTCCGTTCGGCCCCCGACAGCACGGGAACCACGCCCATTGTTGCAAGCTCATCACCACCAACCTTGAACACGAACAATAAGCGGCTCAGCTCCACTCAACGCTTCACTTTCAGTCATCAAATTTGAAAAACGTTACGGAAATACTATGAACTTCTTATTCTTACCTAATGTAATGTGGGAAGACGTGACTCAATGAAAGAAACCCAAATTATTAGAGGACAGAAAAGAAAAATTTTGATTTATAAAGGTCAATGCAACTTAAGGAGAAACACACTTCCACAAATAAAAAACAATAACACAACACATCGACATGAGTTCGCTGTTGAAAACATAGCAGCTCTGGGAAGTCACATATCCTCACAACTTAATAAAATCTAAAAATTAACGGCCACCAGTAAAAACTTCCCGTAGCCAAGTTCTTGAAAAACAATGACCTAGCGTAGCTCTCTCGAATCAGAGAAAATAATCTTCGTTTCAGAGGACAAAAATATCCTGCCCCCACTTGATAGCAATGAATAACCTATGGTTGTTAAAGGACGGTTCGTGACGAGTAAGTCCGCTACCAAATCACGATTGCGTGCGACAAGTTAAGATAGATTAGCACAATACCGTCTTTTTAATGAATGGCAATGAATTATTAAATTTCGCAAGTATCCCAACAAGCACTAAACAGGACTCAAGAGAATTCAACACTAAAACACACAGACACAAACGCAAACGAGCTGTCAATCTCGTACGCTGACTCAATCAATCTATAAAAAGTAATTCATCACTTCACGAAGACCAGCCTTGGTTTAAATCAATTCTCCATGAACTCTTTTTATATGCTTATTCAGGCTGCCCTTTCTGTTGGTCCTGTGGTCGCATGTAGGGCAGCCAAACGGTTTCTCTCCAGTGTGCACGATGTAGTGACGAGTGAAGTCCGTTTTGATGCGGAATTCCTTTGCGCAGACAGGACAGACGAAGGTTTTTCTTGCGCTCATGTGCATGTTGGCGTCCAGCGTGCTTACCGATGGCAGGGCTACAGACGCTTGAGTGCCTTGTTGGAGTAGGAAGACCGAGTCCATTCGTTGCGACTGGAAGTACGTCGATGCTTCTGCAAGAACGTGATCGTGTGCGGAACTTTGCTCCATACTCTTGCGATTCTCTTGCGATCTTGAAGCAAGGAGGTAGTCGCTACTGCATTGAAAAATACCGGCGGCCGATGATGAAGACGGTGGGACCTGATAGAGCCGATCGGGAACCTTAAAGAAACAGAGATGACATCAATTCAGTAGAGACTCGATGCAACGCTTAACAGCTCATCGTCACTAAAAACAAATACCTTAATTGGTCAAAAACAGCGCAACAGTAAAACACTACGGACGAACATGTTCAGCAAAATGTACGCAAGAGCCTAGAACAATTTCGGTAAGTGGTGTTCGAGACAATGTTTTTTACAGAACTAGTTTTTCAAAAAATAGCTGAATACCTGTTGAAAAAACGTATATCTTCATAGAATATCATAAGGAAACACATGATAAACATAGAAACAGGTAAATATTATCCATATTACGTTAGTGTGCAAATTAGTACTAAGAATAGATGGCTTTCATAAATTTAGAACTCCAATGAACAATTACGAATAAGACGTCTTCATTTGAATAACGATACGTCAACTCCTTTTGTAAGACAATAATCTTATCGTTATCATCTGATCATGTTTACCCTATTCATCAAAGCGTAATTATTATGAAAAAATACCCCACACAACCCAAGAGCAACGCTCGGCAAAAAAAGCCGTCGATACTGAGGAGGCAAATGCGTGCGAAAAACTAAAGAAAACAAATGACATAACAATGCGAAGAATGATCGCAATAACCAAGAGTTCCGGAATTGACCACAACGATTTCAGAAACGAGTGTTCATTTTAAACAGAAGGAGAGTTTGGATGCCGCGATATCACGTGTTTAGTCATATCGGATTTACGTATGGTTTTATAGGAGCAATAGGGACACTGTTGCGGCCGCTCGCCAGAATGTATCATGTAATGCCTCTTGAAGTCCTGGCGATCGCCACGCACCGCCTTCAAGCACACCGGACACACGAAAGTTCGGTAGTTGATGTTAAGACTGTCGAGGTTGAGCGCACTGAATGGCACCGGTGTTTGCAAGGGGCACTCGCCTTCCATTGAGGGTAGGTCGAAAAAGGATAGAGAAGATTGCTCGCCGCTGTTGTCCGCATACAGCGCGGGTTGTGACATCAGCTGTGACAACTGGCGGTCCTGAGAGAAAATCTCACGAGTGTCCATAGGGCGGGGCTCACGTAAGCTCGAAGACGATACCTGTTCCACACCCCGACCTCTTATAACGATAGCAGGTGCAGCAGAGGGGCCAAGTGATGAGCCACCCACTGAAATAGGAGCACCAGATGCAGTGCTGTTTTCGTAGTGGGCCATATGAGGAGGCTTGGAAGCAGATGTAGTTGAGGACGAACATGAATCAAAAAGGATTCCGTCTTGTTTTTTACAAGTCCTTAAACGTTGAGATTCTACGGAAGCTGCAGAAGACTCAGAGAACATCCCGAGGCCTTCAGACGGCAGAGTTGGACGATCTTTTCCACGGGATACCTAAAGCAGGAGAGACGAGCAGCTCACGGTCAAATGTTTTCACAATGCGTACACAATGCAACTAAAACGCTCTTTGGTACAGTCATGCAACGGGGATAAAATTAGAGTTCTTCAATACATTCCATTGTTCTAGTTACACATAGCGTGCCACGTACGAAAAATGGAGAAATAAAACTTGTGTCAGCACAGAGCCAACAATGGAAACCTGTAAAATGAGTCAACAAGTAAATTTTCCACATAGAAATATGCACTGTCCTACTAAATAAGCAAAAGGAGCCAACAGGTAACATTACTTTCTAACCGATTCACACCTAACTCGACAGTAGCTTGGCAGAAAGGCGACTACGAGATTAACTGAAAATTAAACCTTCACTAAGAACCTCTCAGCGCATCAAATAACTAATGTAGATCTATGCATATTTATAAAAATAAATGTAGCACATACAAAACAAATGCAGCAACCTACACTGAAAACCTGAACACTATTGGAATGTTAAGTTTAGATTATCACGTTGTTTCGACATAGTAAAAAATATGTAAAGACGAAGTAAAACTAATTGGATTTGTATTATCAATATTGGAAAGTTTTCTGTTTGAATATCTGCAAAACGAGTAATGTAATTCCACAACACGTACAAGCATACGACTATGTGCATTCTCTTTGAGTACCTCACACACACAGTGGCCACTTTCTGAAGAAACGAACACTCTCAACCCACGTGTCTACGTTTCCTAGATATTATACATGAATTATCTCTGTGAAATTTTTGACTGGACAAGATTTTCAGAAAAAACCTCATGGGTTGCACCATATCTGATCAACGAAAGCACCGCGTGTTGTTCACCTTAGCTTTGCATGAACTAGGAAACAAACGGCTATAATTACGGACCGATCGTAATTGCCTGCCTGGCTTTAATGTCCGCTTAAAATTGACTAATTTAGCACTTATTACAAACAAAAGTGGCAATAAAGACCAACCAGCTTTAGGCAACCCATGCAAGGCTGCCGGATGCTGACTAGCTTTCACGGCAAAACGTTCTTACGAAAGAAAAAATCGAATATTTGCCACAAAAGAAAAGGACAATTTGACAATCCTGGACTCCGATCAACCAAACGTACATGTCACTAAATTGCCTTCTTAAATCACAGAGGCTCAGAAATAAGAACGAACTTACAATTGTATATTTCTTCAAGTATTCTATAACAAAAATCATCCTACGCGTACAGAAACTTAGGACGATCAAGTAACTCAAAATATGTAGCAAGTAGCTTTCATACAATTGCAACGGTTTCTCAAAGTTATGATTCTTACACCTTAGCAACAGTAGCCTTAAACCAATAAACCTCGAAGTTGAGCCACAGCACCAATTTATTGAACCAAACTCAAAATAACGTCAAAAGTTTTATTGGAACCCTCACGGTAAATAAATTATTGTATCGGATTCATTCCTGCCGCATAATAAACTAATCAGGTGAGCCAAGACGATCTCTTTTAAGACGTTAAGGCGAACAGCAGCTACTCTTCTACTCAAGCCGTTGAGTACTTGAGAGCAAGGAAAATTTCTGGATGGACGGTCTTTACGTGCCTCATGAGAGTGTATTTCCTACTAGCTCGATATGAACACAAGTCGCACCAGAACGGCTTTTCACCGGTGTGCGTCATGTAGTGCCGCACAAAATCATTTTTCTCTTTAACTTCCCTCTCACAGACCGGGCACCTGTAGCACCTCGAACCCGTAATGAGCTCCTCTAAGTTCAGTTGAGACACGGGTACAATTGTCAAGCAGGTGTCGGTGGAGATAGTATCCTCAGATGGTGCATGGTTGTGAGAAACTGCTGGATAAGACTCGAGCCTCCGTACGTCTGTAGTAAGTTGGTCACAACTGAGCCTAGCATTGTTAATCGACGAGCCAGACTCAACGCCTGAATTTTGGCTATTTGCGGATGCAGTAATAGTCAAATTCAACAAGGGTGATAGGTGGCGCTTCTGCTCTCCAGTCTGGGAAGACACAAGGGGCCCAGCAAGCGGGTCGCCAGTAATAAGCACTTTTGCCTTGGGCTGCCATTTGTTGTCACTTGCCGTTTCCCTGATGCCCATCCCGACACGAACCGCCCACGGTGAGGGCACCTAAAGGCGAGAAAAACAACCTCTTTTCAGTTGACATTTATTGCTTATTTGCAGGGCTGGCCTACTGAGGCGTGTGAAGACAAAAGACGTTATTACCTTTGCAGGACATGAAAAAGCATTAGGCATTTGCCTTGGCAGGCGTGTCAAGCTAGTAAAATGATCCATGATGGAGGGACGTGATTCATGTCATTCTTTATACCCGGAGAATTGAAACATGAGACGGATTCCGGAAAAGTTTAAACTGAACACGTATCTAAATTTGCAGCTCAGAACAGAAGCTTCCCACCAATGAGGAGCTACGCTTTCCGCGTATCAAATATGTCCCTAAGGCTTTCGAATTTTAAGAACGCACACACAAATGCATGTTGTAATAGACGAGGTTGAAGTTTAAAAATATGACCTTTCGACAACGCCTTCCTATCTTTTAACGTGTTCACCAAACGCAAATAAGCATGAAATTTCTTTTGTACATATATTATTTACAGAGACACACTTAGGCTCTTTTATTTAAAATATATTTCTAAAAATACCGCACCACTTGATGATTCGCACAAATATTAAAACACATTTGGATCATATATTTTACCAGCAGACAGTCAAAGAAGTACATCAGTAGTTACATCACAAAATCAAATTACAATTCAATTCTTCGACTATTTTTACAACGCTCATCTACACAATTTTAACAACACACCAGCCTTTTGGAGTTCGGAGGAAATTTTATTGATTGCCCTACTTTACAATTACATTTGGTTGCAGTTAGAATACGTTCACAGCTCAACTTGAGAGGGAAGAAGTAAAATGGACGTTCATAGAGCAGAGTAGAAGTCTTTCTACACCTCTCTTTTCCCGCTTCCTACTGTCACTGCACCACCCGAGGAGTTGCTTGTTAAGGGCTTATTTTCCACGCAGGTGTACGGATCAAACTCAGAGCTCACTCACCCTTGGCACAACATATTTCCTTCGCTTCATGGAAACGCTTAGCAAGTAGATAATATTTTAGCTATAATTCCACACGCTTCTCAAGAGGAAAAAATTACGAGCTGATGAAATTTCACAAATACAAAGCAATTAATATCAACAGGAAATAGGTGATACTTAGCGACACAAGAACCTTATACATCACAACACTTTCCTCACAATAGAAATATAATTTTTCATAATGGTCTAAGTTTAAACTACCTCAAGCGCTTGTAATGAAATTTCTCATCGTTCATCAAATATTTAGGGCGCGGGTCTAAGATTTTATTAACCAATGAACTATAACTATACACAAACGGAGTATTTGAAACGCATATTTTCATGGTTCGATGTACAAATATATACATCGATACGTGTAATTTTTCATATCGGCCAATTTCAACTTTTGTCCCGTGTTTAGTACTGAAAAGGAGAAATAACGGTATTTGTCGCAGTGACTCGTTTTATAAAAGTAGTTGTGAGGCTTAATTTAGGTCGCATCAAAAGAATTTAGAGCACAAAAGGCTGCGGGTGGATGTCGAGCTTTGACATGCTTGCCGAGGTTAGACGTACTACAAGACCTATACGGACAGAAAGGACAAGCGTGGGGCTTCTCGCCGGAGTGTGTCATGTAGTGACGACGGAAGTCCTGCTTGTTGAGCATCTCCTTGCCACAAACAGGGCACTTGTAATGCCTGTTCAAAGTAAGGATGTCTGAATACTTCAGCGCATTAAATGGTACGAGTCCCAAAGTAGAGCCCTGAATCTCGGATGCCAAATCGGAGGTTGACGTAATGTCTCCCAAAAAAGAGAACCCGTTGGAATGCGTTGTGGAAAGCTGAACGCTGGCTGCCATACTAGATAGATATTCAGAATGTTCCTTGAAGCAAACGTTGGACAATTGTGAAGGGCTGCAGCCGCTTGGCGTTAGTTGATCCCGACTGAACTGAACAGTAGCCCTCTGCCACCCAACCTAAAACGAAGAGAAACAATTCTGAGCAACCATTCGCAACCGAATAATAAGGGATCTCAAGATTCCCTTGATACATTTTTCGTAAATCACTGCAACTTCATTAACGTCACAGGTCAACTGCTTATGAGTAAAATTGTTAGCTTTACAAGCATTCGTACAGATATGATCCCAAAGCAAAAATAACGAAAACATGTTATTTTCGCTCAAAAAATCTCAAAGAATATGAATGAAAGCGAGACAAGAAATCGAAGATAATAGAATTAAACGGGAAAAAAGTTAAAACTTGTCTTTATACATTTTATTTAAATATTTAATTTAGAATGAAATTCAGAAATTAAAACTAATGGCAACAAAAACAAACATAGACGTCGACTTTCAACACATTCCAACAGCAAAAGAAAGTGTTTCAACTATGGAAGCCATGTACAATACAAAGATTGTGAATTTTGGTTTTAGCTTTGGATGACAAGCACAGTACGAACATCGCAAATTTCGGTCGAAGTTTTGCTCCCTAAAATATTAATCACGTTATACGACCATTGACCCCCAACTGACACAGTTTTCAAGACTGGTGATGGTCCGATTTAGGTGTTTTTTAAGTGCCGTTGTTGCACGTATGGAGAGTAACGATTCAAAAATAGCGTTGTTGAGCAATTCAAGCTTTTTACGAAACAGAAATAGGCGCTCTACCTCAAGTCTGCATGCTACAAACGACTCAACATTCCCTTGGCTTAGCCCTTCGCTCCTCAGTGTTGTAAGACTGTGCTTTATTTATGGAACTTTAGTCAATAGCTACGATAAAAACTATTTTCACAAGAACACATAGCAGTGAACTCGTAAGTAGAGGCTGTCTTTCGTTCTCGTCATCCTATTGATAACTTGCTCGAGTCAAACAAGAAAACTTACATTACCAATGAATGATTCCAAAGCTAAATCGCAAAATTTGTTGGATGGTATTCGAAACAAAATCCGCACCACAGTATGAAGTACGTACCTCAATTTTTAGGCGTATTATCGACATCACAGCAGAATGTAACCGACATAGACGACGTAGTGTCTTAGCCTTAAGCGATTAAATAGCGAATAACTTGACCCTGAGTCTTAATAGGTTATTTAACTGCTACAGGAAGCTTCAACCAAAAGATATCAAAAAGTTCACAGTACCACTTAATATGTAAATACCTCAGAGCTTCGACCCACTTGACAGCTTCAAGGAATTCCATACTTCACAACATGAACAGCCGGATCAAATGCACAAGCGATAGCGTCCACAAAACTCGCGCGGTATCATCAAAATGATACTTTGAAAGAGGGACGTTCTAATACAAGTACAAAGGGCTGGTGCACCATCCTTTAACGAACGAGCTCGTCACCTAGGCTTCAAAAATGATTTAATGTCAGCACTAACTGAACACAAAATATTTCAAGGTAGAGAATACTTCGTTAAAGGTTTTCTAATGATATTCTTATGCATAGATAATAAAACAAGTTGTACTACGAACAGCCGTAAGTTAGTAATATAATATCAAGGCATTCCATAGTAAGGCCACGTTTCAAGCTTCTTATGAAATGAAGGGTATTGTTCGTATAATTTTTCAACAACCTAATCGCTAAGCAACGCGTAGCAAAAAGCCGTAAAACGAGGTGAGAGCGTACGTTCTACAAACAAGCCCAAGCAGTTATTTTTAGCATAACTTCGAGAACTAATTCTTCCAAACGATCTAGCGTTCAAACCCTGCATCACATTTATGCACAGGAGTACGCACACGCTTCCTGTATTAGAACAGAGAAGTGTCAACGGAAGAAGTCTGTCGACTGCACGTCCTTAGTATGTTTAACTTTGATATGCTTCATGATGTTCGACTTGTGACACGAGCTGTACGGACAAAACGAGCACCCATAAGGCTTTTCTCCCGAGTGAACCATGTAGTGACGTCGGAAATCTTCCCTATCTTTGGTCTCTTTACAGCAAATGGGACACCGGTACTTTTTGTCCCCAGTCAAGAGATTGGCAAAATCTAATGATAAGAAAGGGGCTGGCTGGTTACTGTCAGGAGCAAGAGACATTGCAGAGAAAACCCTAGAACGCAAAGGAGATGTCGAATGTTGTGTAGCAGTGAAAGCGCAGGACTCGGCAGTAGTTGATCGGTTGGACAAAGAATCCATACAGTGGACAGTCTTTCCAGCAAATTGTTCCTCCGTGAGTTCATGTTTCAACAGACCCACTGCACCAGCGGGGCCTCCCCAGTGGACCTAAAGAAGAAGGAGGCATTCATCAGCTCTTTATAAACATGAAGCTCAAAGTCCCTTACTTTCCGCACAAAAACGAACGCTGTCGCCTAGTACGAGCCTCAAGATGGACGTTCATGACGCAGTTCGACTAGTTTGCTCACACAATGCCCAAGCTTGATATCATTATGTCGAATCTGTCAGTATCTCCACGTACTAAAAAGCCAGAAACTCGACAGCTGTTAAGCGAGTATCGTTTTAACGGAATATAAAGAAGGGATCATCGGTTGAGAAGAAGCGTGGCGGCAGAAATACTTCTTCAAACGGAAGCTTCTAGAAGTGAAGACCTCGCTCGGTTACGTTCTAGAAATAACGAGGTTACAAAGAATCCATCTAGATTTATCCTTTTAGGGACGAAAGTAAAGCACTATGGAAACTTCACAATTGCTTTTATCCTCGTTCACACAGCAGCCAAGAAAACTGTCGACAATTGGAATGAGGTCAAATGAACAAGGTGCTAAGAAGCGACACACCTCATGATGCAGCGTTTCCAAAATTATCCTCAAGCAGTCTCGACAATGAATTTGTTTAATAAATAAGGCGTTAATAAGAGTTATACAAGCTAATCCTTTTTGTTATTAGGTTGCAGAGAACTATAGCGCTAGAATTCAAATGTCCCTCAATTCAAATCCATGCATTTGCGTTTTTATATCAATCGTACGGTATAACAAGCTTGAAGTTTTGATGTTTCAATTCAGTCTAGTGGCACAGGTCGTATTAAATGTACTATGCAAGTGGAAATAACTAGCACATGGAAGACTATTTCCTCCATTTCACCTTAGTTAAAAGAGTTTTCCCGCTTGACGTAAAAATGAAATTATTCAAAGTGAATAAAATTATGCACATGGCAGGCTAACAGTGAGTTGACGTGCTTCGTTCCCTTAAGTATGGTACAAAATTATAAAATTTCCAATACTTCTTAGAATCTACTTTTTTATATTTTCTGGAGGAAAACCTTACAACTGAGCTCATTTCTAGATATAAAAGCTATTGCGCCTCGATTTTGTGTAAAGGTTTGTTTGTCAGCAGCTGATGAGTAACCAGTGTAATATCCTTCTTCTTCATTTAACTTATGCATCAGATAATCACTGATGTGTTGTCTGCAAAAAAAAAAAGATATTCACATTTGCTGGAGACTCGGATACACTTCAGGTCTAAAACACCGGACCGAAAATCGCTTTCATGAATAGGTCAAGTATCTCAACAGTCTACGTATGAATTTCTTCCCAACTTATATTTTTGAACGAGAATTTGCTGTCAATCAATACATTATAAATTATACTCCTATTGCCGCCGATTCACAGAAACGAGCTCGCACTCACACGGTTTTTCCTTAACAGTTCGCAGTTAAGATAAACGTAATCGCTCATCATCAGTTTAACTTGAGAGATAAAAGTATCAAGATTAGATTTCACGTTTCGTAAGTTAACTTGAAAGTGCGATAGAAAATTACAATCTAACCTAAATTTCACGTTAGCCAGGAAACAATGTGTTTACGATGGCTTGCGCTACGGATTGCGAATGATGTTAGAGAAAAATGGAGAGGCAAATATTTCATTTTCTATGGACGAGCGAAAAGGTGGTGAAGCATATAGTTGACACCAGCTGAATAGCGTAGTTCGTAAGGTACAAGTTCCATGTTACTCGCAATTGTGTAGCATATACGTGAGGAAACAAATGAAAAACGGGGGCAGAAAAATTGTTTTTACTTTATCGTTCCCGCATCGTAGATGATATTATGAGACAGAATTTGTACACCAAAATTTCTCGTAATTTTAATATAACAATCAACAGGTCAGAACGTTCGACACAACGAATTCTTCCCTGTAACTAAAAACACAGGATATCGAATATGCGAGAGACAATTCCTCTTTCAATATTGTTTACATTCGTGGCTGAAAACTTTTTAAATTACTTATAAATATGAAAGTACTACTTGTTGAGTAGGAAGTAAAATTTAATCTCCCTCAAAAATATGTACAACACTTGATCTTAAGAACTAGTTTCATCTCACGTACCGCTCAAAAAGCGCCGTGGTTACAAAAATACAACACCCTTAAAGGCGTGAGCTTCCTATTAAACGGAAAGTTGAATATCTGGCTTCATAGAGAGCCAGAAATATAATAAATACTAGATACAATAAATTTATACATGGCAACTTAGTATCGTGAAGAAAGCTCACGACAAAGTTTTCCAAGGATGTTTTTTCCAAATTCATGTTAGCCACAAATTCAAAGAATCTAACTTTAGCTCAGAAAAAATAGTGTATCGTGCTCGAAGTCGAGCCAACACCCAATTTTCCTACAGGTGGAGCAAAAATTGTAGAGCAAATGGTCGAATTTCAAAAATTAGCTTAGTGAAAGTATCAATATACAATCAACTGGCCCAAAACGCTTTCAGTGTTAGACGAGTGGAACTGTGGTGTAGATAAAGCGATCGACCCAACATAGCCTAGCAATTCTTCAGGCTGCAAATCCATTTTCGAACGATATCAGGAACAAAATGTCCTTATAAACTCGTACATCGAGAAACTTGTCCCCAATTGGACATCTCATGAGCAAGTGCCGGTAACACATCCATGAACACGAGTAATGTGATGTGGCTGATGACACAAAATAAACGCTAACTCTAGTAACGCTACAGCGAAAAATTAGCATTGAGAGATCACTGACACATGACTATTTTATAATTTCAAGTCTTAGCACTTTTTTGAAGACAAAAACTTACTTTACACAAAATCACATCGAGAACGTTTTTTAAAAAAAGAATTGTGAAGCGGTACACTGAGCAGGTAACATGGAGGGGTGATTAAGATCCAATATAACAAAGTTATCAACTGCGAAGATCTGCGACGAAATCTTCAGTACAAGGTTCTCAGTTGTTACGAAGGTCGACACTTGCCAAATCGTTCAAGAGGACTCGAGAATATAACGATGCTTTCTCTTGACATGACTCATCATATCAGCTTTGCGAACAGTCCTATGAGAACAGAAGGGACAAGCATGCGGCTTCTCTCCAGTGTGTGTCATATAGTGACGAGTGAAGTCCGTCTTAGTAGCGCTAATCTTGGAACAAACCGGGCAAACGTACGCTCCTCCGTCGATCATGTATCGCTTGAAGTCCAAACGTGAAATGGAGTCGAGATTCCAAATACTTGAAGTGCTCCCGCCATCGCTCCGCAGTGAGACGGCTGCATCATGGGCAGTCGAATCATCATAAGCATTAGAATACTTCTGGTAATTTTCAGAGCCTTCGTCATTTCCCTTGCAAACTTGACCTTCAGAAAAGGAAAACTTTCCTGACGGTACTGAACAGTCACTGAAAGCCGTATTCCCAGTGACAGCTTGTGGTGAATAAGCTGACGCTGAGTCTGAAACGGGACGAAAGGAGAGCGAGCTGCGGGCCTGCAATGTAAGATTGGCTGATGTACAAACTATTAAACTTGCCCAGTAAACATTTATCATACCTTCACCATCTATCTACAGTGTTGAACGGCTGGTGAAATTATTTCCAAGTACTACACAACTTAACTGTCATGATCCACATATATAGACTAAGACAACAAATACAGATTGTTTTTAAACTGTAACAATGTACATCTCAATAATACGATAAATAAAGTTATACATAAAAAATAAACAAGAAAATACCACGTAACATCGAAGTTAAACAGCCAAGAACCTTGTCCAGCAAAAGTTGTACAGCTTTCATCACATAAAAAAGCTCCAAGTCGTCAACTATACTGACCGAGTCAGTACACCTCGGAGCAAAATTTTCAACTATTATGGAAATAGTTTTTACCACCAAAAACGCTATAGTGGATTTTCATCATTGAATTTAGAATTATTTTTTAAATTCAAGAACACCACAATTGCGCTACATCCCAGAAAAGCTCGAACACCCACAATATAGCTAGTTACAGCGCGCGAAGATTCCTCAATGCGTTCAATGAAAATCCCTTTCAGCACACGCTGGAGAGAAATCCATTTTATTTAATTATAGCCTCGACGGTCTCGAAAATCTTGGAGAGATCACCCTTTCTTTGATTCATCAATAAAAATACTAAACAGAGGTAGCCAACTAACGATACGTTCGTAGTAACATAAAAGGTTATAGAGATAAATGTATAAACCCAATTAAATAAACTCAGGTAATTCGTGCAGCAAAATTTAAGAGCCATAGTTCAGAGAATAGCATATGAATTTCGAATACGTACCTCCTACCCAGATCGCAATAACGCATCTCGCTTTTACGTAAATAAAAACACGTCTGATACTTTCATTTCTCACCAGTTTGTTCCATTTAAATCATCTAAGACCTAAACACTATTTTTTAATACTTAATATCATTCCACAATCCTTTTCCTTGAGAGCAAATTAAAACCCTATTCTTTCAGCAAACTTGAAGCTCGACGAAAAATTTAAATGCAAAAACTTTCTTTGGCTTTATTTCCATCATTTGGTCAATCTCACTCCTACCTGAGAGCTCAACCTTTACAAATGTGATTTCTTTCGGCCTAAAAATGACGAGGCATCGCTAAAATCAGGAGGATGATTATGAGGACGGAGTTCCCGTATTTGGCTGTTGACGGTAAAATCATGCTGAGTTGAGGCACTGCCTTTACAACCGAAATTTCGACACAGCCAGCACTGTGTGCTTTTTGTTGTCGTACTTCGTCGGTACGTGAAGCCGTTGTAGCGAATCATGTTTCTTCCCTTCTGTGACTGAACTATTTCAAAAGTAGCGTTCGTTTCTCCGGGGACCGCGTACTGTTGGAACGGTGGCTCTCGAGCGGTCCAGAACAGAGGTTGGGGTGGCGCTACTGCGCCTGGATGGCTGGTTGGCATAATAGCATCCCCACTTGCTGCTTCATGTAATGAAAGCGAAGTGTCTAAGGCAGGTCGAAAGAACGGTGAGGTGTAGTCCTGGAAATGCAAAATTTTGGGTACATCATATTACGAATTTTTCAATAAAATTCCCACTCTAGATCTACTGACTGTAGTTTCATTGCTAATTGTATCGAAATAAATTGAGCTACTTTCAAGTTTGAAGAAAACCATAAAATAATCAATTAAGGTAGAGATCCACGGCGTCTAATGCTAATATTATGCTGAACATGAGCGTGCTTATACAGATTGGAGACGATGTTAGTACGATAGGGACAGACAGGACAAAAGTAAGGCTTCTCACCACTGTGACACGTGTAATGCTTCTTGAAAGTAGACTTATCAACTGCCTCTTTGTGACACACGGGACACTCGTAAGTGCGTCTCTGAGTTATCAAATTCTCGAGAATCAAATCTGCGAAAGGCACAATCTCAGATGTCGAGGATCCACCAAAAATCTGCTCAAATGGGGGTTGCGAGACAGGGTTTTGCAAAACGTGAGCACTATCTGAGTACGAACTCCGATCTGCACTAAGAGCAGCTGTTGCAACTCCTCCAGAAGCCCCCGTAATAGAAGCACTGGCGTGACCAACAGGAATAATACTGGCGTTGGAGTGGTGGGAATTGAGATGCGACGTCGAGCTACTTAATAGGAGGTGGGCAAAACGAGAGGCAGCGGGACAGCGAGATTTCCGAAGATGTGCCTTAGTAGATGCAGGTGACACCCGTGGAACTCTTCGATCACCAAAGAAGCCCTTCTCCTAAGCAAAGAAACAACGAGACCACGCATTAGATCTTATAACGCAGTACAACCAACTAACAAAATTTAATGCGAACTCTAAGCCGCAATTGGTCTTGCGTAAGTAAGTGGCATGACAACTCACAATCGTAAATCGTACGTAGGAAAGTGTCAAGCAGCGTAGAATTAATTCAATGAAACAAAGAGAAATAGAAACGCAAAGCCCGCACAGTTACGAATACAATGGCAGAATCACAAACCAATGTCACGAATAGCGTCTAACGGCATACAAAATTATAAGCATGAAGCACACGAACGTTCAAGGATGTGTAAATCGACCGACTTCGGCATCGCCAGATTGGATCAATTTTTATTTATTTATATCGGCATTGGAAAATAAGTACAACTTATTTTAAAAATGAACTAAAGCAAGCACAAGGGAGGTAGATTAAGTTCTATCGCGATGATCTAATGAATCATCTTCTTGGAAAAATGCCTAATATGTTACTCATAACCTATTCGCGATGTCACAAATTTTAGAAAAGACGAACATTTTCATTCTACCCCACCCAAACAAGTTGTTCCAAAAATTTGAAAAGAATAGATTGTATGATAATTTGTGCCTCCCCCTACCCACAAATTAAGTGTTCCGGTGAGAGGAAGAAGGCATGCACCACAGGTATGTAATTAAGGGATTGGAGAATCAATGCATGAGGCGAGTCCCCACACTGAGGGCATAAAGAAGTTAAATGAAAAGAAAAATAAGCATGAGCTAAAAAAGGCAGCAGTAAACCAAAAAAGACGGTCAGTAACAAAACAAAAAATTTGCTTATATCAACAACAACAAAATCTATCTATCTTTAAGCTTGTGACCTCACATATTTCCGCTGGGAGCGCTGAGGATTTGAGAGAAATTAATTCTCTTCAAGATTAATTTAATTCTCCTTAAATTGGACTACTAAAAAATGCACTTTTTAATTTCCCTCACGAATTCAATTTATAGGAGCTGTAATTCTTGTAGAGAACAAATAAAATGTTCCTACTGGTTTCCTCGTTTGATATGCACCGACACCTATCACCTATTAAAACACGAAACTTCAAAAAATACAATCTTTTGCTTGATCAGTCGAAATTACTTATGAATCAAGTTAGTTAATACGTTTCCTGCGAAGGGACCTCCCGATAGCCACTGAGGGATTTTCATAATGCCGCTGACCGACCTGTAACCACTAACTCAATTTTTATAAATACGCAATGGACGCTAAATGAAGGCACGATCCAGTTAATGTTTGATATTTTCACAGCTGTTAACTACAATTGCCTTTAAATCTGAATTGAATATTGAACTCTAGTTAAGCCCATCGCAGTAAACGTGTTAATAGCAATCAATATTCACGAGTTATTCAATTCTACCCATAAAAATGGGAAAATGTTTCACTAGTAAGAAGGAGCACATACGTCTCAACAGGCCCTCTAACTTGTACCAGCTTTTTCACTCAACGGTTTTTATTTTGAGGTGTAAGATCGTGCTAAGCAATTATTCTCCTTCCAATAAGATTGTGAAGACAAGAATATAATCATTTCATAAGTCTTCACGCGACATTATTTAACTTTAACGTCATACATAAATCGGTCCGCCCAAAATTTTACCGATCACTTCACTGTTAGAAGGGAACTAGTACACAAGTTAGTTCAATAAATTAAAGAAATTTGGCCGAACGTTTTACGATTCTTCCCTCTTCGCAAATAAACACTTTCTGAGAAAGCCAAATGAGCGATCAATATTCAAGTTTTCAAGCACTGAAATGTTAAATATGTGGACACGCCTCAACTCGTTCCCTACGTACTGGGACAAATGTGTCCCACTAGGTAAATTGCTCATTTACGTACCAATGTAAATGAATAACATTTCAGCCATTTCGCAACCTTTTTGATTATTTTTACTGACGAGGTAAACATCATCTTGTCTTCATATTTTGTACTTTTCTTATAAAGGATGAAAACTTATTCGTGGAGTAAAGTCGACTCTCCAATTCTGTATCTTACAGGCTAACCAAATCAACCGTAAGATCCACGGAAACGTAGTCGGCGTGTTAAACCGTTTCTACAGAAAAGCATAACTTTCTATTTCTAATGAACGTAATTAAATTAACATACTAGGTGTGAGCGGGAATTCTGAGTGAATTATTTTGGGGGAGAATAATAAATTTACTTCAAATTACAAGCTGTTTAGGTAAAACATCACACTGATTCTACGTATAACTTTAAAAGTTTACAGCAAAATCAAAAACATTTTCGAAACACTATGCACAACAATTTTCAAGAACATAAAATCTTCACATGCTCATGCCGTCATTATTGGCCGTCATTAAAAAAGACTTAAAATATGATGCAGCAAACTTAGAACTCGGAATTTTACGAAAAACTACTTTTGACGTCCTAATAACACTTTAATAGTGGAACTCACAGCCATCTTCTGTCACCAATCAATGGGGAGTAAACATTCAATACTTTAATATTTCGGATATAACGGGACATTAACTGCGAACGTTCCTGAGTTCGGTGCCGTGTTTCTTACGAGAATGGGCGTACAAATGCGACACCTGGTTGCAGCGATACGGACAAAAGGGGCACCAGAACTCCTTCTCGCCGCTGTGAATGGAGTAATGCTTTTTGAAAGACGAAGGGTTCGGCTGCTCCCGCAAACAGACGGGGCACTTGTAGGTCCCAATGCGAGTCTTCAGCTCAGTGATATTCAGCGACGAGTAGAGAGGAACGGACCCTCCGCAATTCGTTGCGATGTCACCGTCACCGAACTGAACACGACCGGAGGTCGGAGGTCTCCCAGGCACACAATCAAATAAGAGCGACTCGTCTTCGATAGATAGAAGGCCACTTTGGCGGTCAGATGAGGATGCCGCGCTGAGGAAGCCAGTTGAGTAGGCCAGTTCGGCTTGTCCTTGTCTTGAGCTAAGCAACGAACCATCACCAACCTACGAAAATAAACGCGTCATTCTTAGCATGAAGTCTTGTTTTCAATTTTTAGCAGCATAATATTTTCATCAACGTAACTCGAATGGAATTTAACTCAAACTCTATTTTGGAAAAAATTATTTACAAAAATAAATTTGAAAATTGTTTCACCTGGTATATTTACTACGTTCGAGATATCAAACAGTAAGATTGTCATAATCACATATAAATTAAATTTTTTAACTTTCTTCGTTGAAAATATTCCACTCAATCGAAAACTTTTGAAGTTAAGAATTTAATATGGTCACTAACGAACTCCAGGTTTACGGTGGAACAAAATTTCAGCAGCAACGTCCTCGATTTTTTCAATGGCGTGCCTACCCACAGCGAGCAAGCAAACGCTGGCGTTAAGAGCGACACTACATCACGCTAAAAGCATAACCAAGCGCCAATAGTGGCTGCACACTTCATTACGGAAAATGATTTCTATCATTACACACGAAGTACTTGGCAATCAGCATAGAAGCTGTACTATTTCAACTACTGTTAGGATGACTCCCAGAAAAATCAAGTAACTCAAAACTAATTGAATGGAAAATATAACTATTCATCCGCGTATCTCATCTAAAGCATCATGAACAAATTACAAAAATTAATAGAAATTTTTAGCTGATATTTCATAACACTAGATAGAATTAACGAAATTTGATACCACGAAGAAATTTTAATAATTTGGGATAACATCAAAATAATTTTCTGTAAGTGTCATACGACTTTCAATTCGCAGACAGTTATGTAATCCTTAAGAATCGCCCTATAAAGCAACAAAAACCTCGACAAATTAAAACTGTAACGAAGTGGGCGTGCACGAATGCATATTCGTACACAAATATAGATTTGAAACAGATATACATTAACCCAACCTACCAATGTTCGCCTGCCGTGACCTCAAGAAAAAGGAATGAAACTGGATGGTCAGACCACCCACCACACGCCGCGGCCAGGTTCGCATTCGAGGAAATCGGAGTCCGCCAGGGTGGCATAACTCACCCGTCAACTGTTCCGCTATGAAGTTCATTTGAAATGAACAAACGAGCATTGTTAACGTGCTTTCAGGGGAGACTTCCCGTTCACTACAATATTTATACTTGAAAATTTGTAAACGCTCTGTATTTTACAATAATTGCAAGAGGTCAATAAAACTGACTTACTATACCAAAATGTATTACAGCATTCCATCTTCTTACACTGTTCCGTTGAAATCCTATCGTCGCAGGCCAATTCTTTTCCATGCTTTGACTGTTTCCGGTATTCAAAATCTCAAAAGGCACCGTTAAAAATTCAGAAACGGCAATGGAGCATTACTTCGAGATTTACGACCTAAAGAGTAATTTTAATTATTTCCTCTCTTGCTCGAAATGTCGAACTAATGCTAAAACATTAGCAAATTCATCACAAATATGTTAAAATCACAAACCTCGCTAAGGTTCTAACGAGTGTCACAAGTAACTATTCAACCGTACATTCCCTTCAATCAGGGAATTACACGAACGCAAAAAGGTATCGGTACTTTTTCTAGATCTCCCATTACCCATGCAACTATTTCCATGAAAGCATGCGTGCGAATTGCGTTATTTTGTAGCTCAGAACTTGAGAAAATTTCAACAATGAACGAGCAATGGTGGTCAGCTTTATCATAGTAATTAGAAGCAATAAAATTGCACGTTCCACTTGAATTAGCTACTCAGGGTCTCCTCTGAGGTCATGTGGATGTATCCATGATTGAATTACCGACAGCCAACATCATTGCTTACTTCAGAAACTTTTCCACGCCTGAGTCCAATTTTCAATGTATTCGGATAAACTTTTCATTTTTATGTTATCCGGACGAACCAAACTTCCGCGAGTCAGAGACAATACTTAGAATTCCAGCAAACTGACGGTACTGAAGGATTTATCAGTACAATCATCCTAAGCTAAACTAAAACTCAAAATAAACAATGAAGGTGTACTGATTCTTTTCATGAATCGCGTGCAAGCTACGCTTTGTATTGGCCCACAAGCTTGCGACCTATGTCAAATACTTGTATAGCTCTGCAAACCTGACAGAAGGTAGGAAGAAAATCACGATAGTAAAATTTTCCATGAATCCTTTCTGAAAATTTTTCACGTATCTTGTAATTGGAAAATCAACGGTTCAAAGTGGAAGCGAGAAGAATAAAATTCAATTCCAACAAAAAAATTGAAGGACTCGATAACCTGGTCATCACGAAACCTAGCAAAAAAATTTTAGTTAAATTATTCAAACTATGAATCGGGCATTACGACTACTTGAATTCATTTTGAAGAGAGCTAACATTACTCCACGTACCACGGAGCATGTGTAACTTATTTAATCACGAATAGCATTAACATTCAACGCGTACCAAGCGCGTCAGCAGCCCAATAAGGACGGCGCGTCCTATCGAGTTCGAAACCATGCCTAGTGCGGGAATGTCTGTACAAGTTCGACACTTGATTGGTGCGGTAGCTGCAAGCAGGACATGAGAACTCTTTCTCGCCGCTATGACCCGTGTAGTGTTTCTTGAAGGAAGACACGTCTACTATCTCCTTCGGACACAGAGGGCACAAATACGTTCTTTTTTCAGTTACAAGCTCAGACAAATTGAGTGAACTGTAGGGAGGAATTGCGCTTTGGCTTATGTTTTCTGTGGAAGCCGCAGAATCTGCATACGATCGGTTGGGCACTGTTGCACCGTCGCTCGGTGAACGTTTTCCCTGGAAGGTGTGAATTAGCGACTGTTCGGACCACACAACCATGGCAGTCGAGTCCTCCAGCAGAAGTTCGCTGTTAGAGGAAGAAGCTAAAGACTTGTTCGTGGCCCCGGAGATGTAAGAAGTGGGCAGACCACCACGTCCAGATCTGCAGAAAGGAGGGTAGTCTCCCACCTACGGAACAAAATGCAACCTCTTGTTACAACCAACTCTTCATACTTGTAACAGCCGATATCACCAACAATGCACACAATAAAACGTTGTGGGACCTACCAATCAGGGGTATAGAAACGGTCAACATCGGAATCAGTTTTTATTACAGATGTCATCACAAAAATTACATCCACTGAATATATCAGCCCGAAACACAATACTTGCTTAGGCAAAATTAATGAAAATCACAAAAGCACCAAAATGGTGAAACTTGTAAGCAAATGAAATAAAGGGACATATTTTACAAATCAAATCAATATTGATGGCTAGGTTGGCAGCTTTCCGCTAGGTCGGCATTAAGTATTAACTCGACTTTCTATAACACTTGGTATAGTGTCATCAAAATTATACCATTGTTTTGAAGATAATTCATCACACAATGATGACAGATACGAGTATGTGTGAATTCATAACTAGAGACAATCATCTTTGGACAACTATTTTCACGTCAAGACCCCGCACATTGTGAACGATGTCAGTCTTATAAGTACATCTATCAGCCAAACATCAATTTGATCCTCATGACTTACAAAAAAACAAAGTTTGAAATTAATACGCACTGATTACTCAGCAATACGCAAGAGTTCACCCATACAAGTTCCAAGCTCGCATAACATGACTATATTCTTCGGAGCTTTTCCCTTACAACCATACCCTAAGAAATCATCAAGGCTTTCTTCACATCAAGGAAAAAAGTATGAGAGTCAATGTAAAATAAAATATTTACTTAACCTAGGAAAATGAGCAAAAAATGGCAGATAAAATACAAAATAATTCGCATCTCCAATGGGAGAGGGAGGGAAAGCAGCGAGCCCAGCTCTCCGACACAACAAGGTTTCGAAGAAGAATTTCTACCGCTGAAGGATCAAACGGACGCCACATCGAGAGTGGAGTGTCGGCGAAAAAGGTGGGCCCTCAAGTCAGTTTTCCGCCAACACCGATACCCGCAGAGACGACAACAGTGTGGCTTGAATCCTGAGTGCATGCGGTAATGGCGTCTGAAGTGGTGCATGCGCTTGATAACCGCCGAACACAAGGGGCACACGAAGCCTTGAGGTGTCTCCAAAGACCGAACGTCCAAGTAATCCAGGGGAATGTACCGTTCGTTGCACAACTCGTCTTTCTTGGCAGAGTTATCAGAGTCATTCGGGCACAAGACAGGGGATGGAGCTGAAGCACGTAAGGACCAATCCAAAGTAGCCATGTCCGTCGATGATGACTGTGGACTTCCTAACGGGGGCCTGGGGAAGAGGAACCCACCAAAGTTCTCCTGTTGCAGACGAGAAAAACTCGCGCCCACCTACAAGGTGAACAACATCGTATTAAATTGCAGCTTCGCCATTAGCCACCAATTAAGACCACTCCACTTCAAAACAATGAACAACAAAAAAAGTTCAAATTGTTTTCTCTGAAATTAATGAAATAAGAGACGAAATCTATTTACGACTTAAATTTTATGCATTTCAATACAATTTTGAGGAGTCAAATATTTTTAAAGGAGCATCATGTTGACAAATAACCAAATTGCAGGAAAACTATGCAAGTTTTTAAAAATTTAACCTAAATAAGGTGATAATCTTTGAAGCAACAAGCACCACCGTCAAATGTTCAAGTTTATTTTTACAGAAAAACCAGCATAGATACGCCAAAAGACAATAAACAAAAGCTCAACAAAGAAATAAAAAACGCTAGCACAACTAACTAGCGTTCAACATGATCAGATCGGATTCTTTTCCGAATTTTTCAAAAAATAAATGTGTGAAGCAATTTCTGCGATTTTAGCTCCGTCGAGCTTCATGAGAGAAATTTACATTGTGCGCGTACACTACGAGGGCCATTTTACATTATTTACTTCTTCTTTCGCATTTTGTTCTGAGATAACAGAATTTACTAAGGATACATCACTATCGCATACAAGTTCTTAATTCACAAAAACGCGTGCGCGCAGCACAAGATCGTGTCAGTTTTCGTAACTCCAAGAATGAGTAGTTGGACTCACAGCTTACAATAACATCCCCAGATTATTCAGAGCACTCCAAAGGTTATTTCACTTGCTCTGGCTGTGCCTTCTGATCATGTGCGAGCGCAGCACGCCAAGTCGCCAGGCGCGGTAGGAGCAGTGAGAGCATTTGTAGCGCGGCTCTTCGCAGTGCTTCACATAATGACACTTGAAGTGGTCAACCCGCCTGATGACGCGCCCACACACTGGGCATTTGTACGCTCCCTGCTCCGTTAAAAGCTCTCGAGTATTGAGCGCACTCCAAGGGGGGACAGAAGGATTAGCTTGCACCGAAGAGTTAGATGGCGTGTTAACTAATCCCGATGAATTAAGGAGTGCCGACGAGTCGGCGGACACAGAATCTAGGAATGCAAGGTTCGAAGGCAATGAAGAAAGCTCATCCAATTCGATGAGTGGACCTTTAAAGAGAACAGAAGTTCCAGGAAAGACAGAAGAGCCATCATCCACGCACATCGTATCATCGGTGCACAGTGCTGATTGTCTCCTTGAAGGATCATCGTTTATCTGAAAGACGTATGAAGACGATTTATTACGAATCAAAAGCCAAGCACTTCACAAAAATTACAAAACCCAGGTACCAAATAAAATAGATTTAAAATCAGTTGATTTCTCTCTAAAAATAGAATACATTTGTAACCGAGCATACATTGGATCGAAGTGTAAATTAAAATAAGTTTATCACCGAAACGACTCATGTCAACGACTCACTGACTGCAGTGTTATGCCCGTGAACTTCGGACGAGGCGAAGATGCGCAACGATCGAGAGACAAAAATGATTTGTTTCCTTCAGACTTGAATTCTCTTCTCTCACAGTGCAACGTGATAGACAGCTGATCGATATCGAACGAATGTCGAGTTGTTTAGCTATTTAAAAAAAATATCCTTCAAAAAAAAATTAATTAAACTTACACTACGTACGCGTAAAATTTGTACTTCACATTCCATTAGAAACGCAATCCATTATTGTTTTAAGTCAACATAATATGCTATTTTAAAAGCGTTCGCGAATAATTTTAATCTTATAAAAACATAAACCATAGAGACTGTAAAATTATTTTCTATTCCTAAACCTGCTCCATTAAATACAAGAGGTCAACTATAAAAGAAAAATTAAAGCCTGGTAAACACGAATAACTTTCACGCCAATACGAGATGCACTGGAGAGGTACTGTAACTACACATCGCTCAGTATCTCAGAACGTGCGTGTCTGTTGCTGGTGTGTCGGCGAAGGTCTTGCATTCGCCAAGTACTGTACGAGCACTGAGTGCACTGCAGAGGGGGCAGCTCGCAGTGCTTGATGTAATGAGACTTCAGGTGTTGGAGCCTTTGGATAACAGTGCCGCAAACCGGACATTGGTAACTGCCGTCTTTCCTCATAAGTTTATTAGGGTCCATATCCTGCCAAGGAGGTACTGTCGGATCATATTGGATTGCCATTCGTCCGCGGCCAGATCCAGGATCAAATTCAGTTTCATCCACAAGAAACTCAAGTGGGCTTGTGAGACGTGGATTGAAGTAAGTTTCGCCAAGATCGACTGGCTGAGACTTGCATGTTGCAGCGCTATACAGATCCAGTGCAGGATGTTCCTTACTGGAAACAGCAAATTGGTCTCGCAGTAGGCCGTGCTCAGGGATCAACTCCTCTCTTCGTGACTGTACCTGTATCGCCGGCCGTTCACGAACACTTGATGGTAACACATTCACCTAGAAGGAGAATAAACTAAGCTTTAACCAATCAGCGAGACATTATGGTCAAACATGTACACGGAACGAAAAATGGCCTCACAGTCCTAAGATACATCAACTTCTTCGGGACAAGCGACATGCAAACGTCAAGAGAATGATGTAATTTATATAACTAGTAGCGTTAAATAGAAATTTATTCAAATATTGAAAAAAATTATTTGTGAAGCATTTAACAGTTCATGATATGTTTCTACGCTGCAAGTACGTAATATAGCGGTTTTCAGACGTTCAGTTTCAGGCACAAAATGAACATAGGACTACATGGTATTCAGAGGAAGGCGACAGCTCCAATAGCTCATTCATTTTGAAAAAGAGTTATTCGAGTTCAAACGGCACTAAAAACGTGTAATTTAACCAGCCAAAACGATATCGTTTTCGAGAAAGATAACATGAAAAAACACATCTAGGCCAATACTGAATAGACTTCCAGGTATCGGCACGCGGTTTTCAACACTTGCCACACAAAAGTACGACTTCAACTGAAATTATTTCTAGAGAAATATCAAATAAGAAATGGTAAATCGCTCTCAAAACCTGAATAATTCAAGCGTTTCCTTTCTCCAGCAGAATAACGGTAAAGTAATAATTGCAAGAAAGGAATAATTTAGTTTTTTCATCAATAATTTCTGGAGGAAGAAATCCAGAAACGAAATAAATAAGTAAAAGAATTCTTAGCATGAAGAAATGCTAAGAGGCATGAATGAGCCTCTCAAACTGAAGTTGTGCTAACTTCTAAGAACCACACACTAGTTCATTCAGATTTCTATTTTCTACTCCACAGATACTCACAATGTTTAGAAATTTATTTAAGTCGTATAAACCCACGCCAAATGAACTTCAAAGTAACCAATAATAAAACTTCGATTCGCATACGCTTGGTTAAAGTACAAAACAAATTTCCTCCGTGGAGTAGGTCCTATAGAGCAATGTTTCAGGGATAAATACAACTGCAGTTCTCGAGCAATTAACGATGTATTTAGAACATTTCGCAGGGAACGGCTAAAAACAATTTTTACAGAAAAAAATACACATCTGAAAATTGTTAAGCTTCGCAATCACGCATGCCATAAACTTCATATAAGGCGTTTACTACATCAACTTCCAAGTTGCAAGTACCAAAAAAAAAGACTTTAAAAACTAAACCCTAAACAATGCACACAAGAATGTTCATTTTCAACCGAAAAGAAAAATATTTTAGAAGGATGTAATAGCAACCTTCGTGTATAAAAGCCGGAATATTATGCCGGTCACTCGAAAAGAGTATCAATCAGTAACAGTAGTTGGTAGGTAGAATTTATAGCACTAATTCGTTGGCTTTGGTGAAGTGGATATTCTCACGGAGACGAAGTGGTAGTAGTGCTAGAAGTATTAGTACAATAAGTATCAGGATTAAACGGAAAAGCACTAGATGATAAATTAGAGGCCGGAACAGACGGATTATGCACGAAAGCAGAGGAATTCTGAGTCGCAGGTAAAGAAGTTACAGGCATACACGTAGAAACGATGACTGTACTAGGATGGCTCTTGTGAAGGTGGCGAGTGAGATGGTCCTTTCTCGTCGCTCTGTAGTCACAATGGGTGCACGAATACCTCTTTTCTCCCGTGTGCAGCCGGTAGTGTCTTGGAAAGTGATTGGCATGTCTTATTTTGATGAAACAAACGGGACAAACTATGGATCCATCGGTATCTCGCAATCGAACTATATCAAGATACGAGTAAGGTGTCACGTAACCAGAGTTATCATCGGGAGTCCTATGCTCTGAATACTCGAGGGCGAGCAGTTCGTGGCTTGCTATAGGTCGGGACTGCACACCTCCACGTCGTGAGGTGGTGAAATTTTGAGCCGCCAAGTTGAAGGGAAGCGCACCGCCCTGACGACGGTGAAGTAGGTGCGGGTCCGATGTAGCGTAACTCGTACTGAACAATTCTGCGCTAGTTTGTCCGTGTACCTTGAGAGAAGGAACGAAATCGCATTACACTGTGCCTCATCGATAACTAAGCTCAAATAGCCCACTTTCTTTTGAAGGATGAGCCCGCTGAAAATTCAAATCTTGATTCAACAACAAATGATACCTCAAGATCCTTGGATTTAAATCAGTCGATTCTATAAAATGAAATTTTAGCTCATCACGTGCAGGTATGCGATACCGAAAAGAACAAGCATATGTTCACAAAAAACATGGAGCTATAAACGGAAGGTCAAATACGTCGCGATTGTACAACGGATAAGAAAGGTTCTGACCACAGTCGAATTAGTCGAATTTCAAGCTCTGACGCATAAATAGCAGTAACGAATTCTTAGGAATTCACCAAGGCGCTCCCTAGTGTCAGTTCAACTTTCAAGTCATCGAAAGAGCATTTTTCAAAGCCCCTTCGTCATTGACTGACTTAACAGTCACGGACGGATGCATGAATACTAGTACATAGAAGCCAATATCTAATCCTAAGGATAAATAAAACAGCCCAAAGGAGCACTGATTTCAAGAATTTGATCTCTACGTAATACAACAAAAGTTCGTAACATTTTATTTGATGTTCTCAAAATTACAAGGCACAACTCTTAGAAGTTAGTAGCAGTTCCTCAATTGCGAGTTGAAAACAACACTTTTATTGCCTTCCTGAAATTCTGAAATTATTTCAAGATTAAACGGAAAGCTGAATAGGCATAAAACAATATCTTCATTTCTCTTGGCTCGAGGAACTAACAACGGTCGTGACACCAGCATTCGTATGTAGACTCAACATTGTAGTACAGAAAAGTACAATTGATTCATACTCTAAACTCAAAAGTACTGAACTACAACAGTCTTTATAATAACATAGAGCTTTGCAAATGGTGTTTTTTCACCACCCCCACGTAGATAGGGCGCAAAAACGCTCTCGGCTTATCAAGAATGAATTAAATAAATTGAATTACGTAGACAAATATGATAGCTCAAGCGCACCTAAGCAGAGAAAAATTGAAAATACATCAGACCATCAAGATATAATTAAAGGTTCGCTAATAAAATTGCGCGGTGTGACTAGGAGCAACCGTAGTAGACTACTTTAGAATCACATCACACGTGAACCACACTTGGCGTCACACGCGAGAACACAAAGTCAACAGAAAATACATTGTAGATCCTCAAAAGGTTGCTTCGTTACTGCCTGTAGCGAGTCACACAAGTTCAAAATGACAATTATGAATAAAATTACATGAACAAATTTAAACTACATTATCCCATTTCAGCTTCGACCATTCAATAGATCAAGTACTCGATATTTATCACAACTCAAATTGAGCTGAACAAATCCGAACTCGTATACAAAGTCGGGTTGTTAATCCAAATACACTGTTAGCCTCAGTTGTTCTCTGTGAACCAGCGGCGATGTCAAAAAAAAAACACGTACATTTCTTTTCTTCACCAAATAATTCTACAGTATTTTCTCTGAACTCAGTTGAAAGAGAAAAACGCTTGAAATTCACAAGCAACTTCAACTTTGGGACCAATGGATCTTGAGATGCCTCTTGAGGTCGTCCTTCCTCGAAGAGCGGTAAGGACAGAAGTTACAGGAGTGCTGGCGTTCCTGCGTGTGGGTTTTGTAGTGTCGAATGAAGTTATTGTAAAACTGCTTGCTGCACTGCGGACACTTGATAGCTCCTGTATCAGTTTTGAGCTCATCGAGGTTTAAATCCGAGTAAGGAACTACTTCTTTGACAACGGCAAACGCTTCGACATTTTTTTCTACTGCACTACTCTCCGGGGATGAAACAATACGAGTATCTGCGAATGAAGCGTTGTTGGCAATAGAGGAAAGCGGAAGTATCCCCATAGAATTACTAGAAAATGTCGAATTGAAGGCTGTGTTTGCATTGGGAGACGGCAAAAAAAGACTTGGCTGATGGGTAGCACAGCTCATCAGAGTCGGGCATGATGTATACCTGACAGGCTCAGGCTCGAGTTTAGGCTCCCCTTCTTCATACAACTTGATTCTTACCGCGGGTACCTTCAAATGGAAGGAGAATATCGAGGTTAATTAGTACCAATTATTTTCTTCATGATGATTAGAATGCCGATCAATTCATCCATGAGCAACGTAACTTCAATTGGCAAACCATCTTTGGCTGTACCTTCTGTGCCTGAATGTTCCGAAGACCATTTTAGCGCAATTTCGGTCTCGAATCGAGAAGAATGAAACGTCGATTACAAAAATACTCCAAACAATTGTAGTACTCCGTTCAGCGTATTCTTACACAAATTTTTGAAATCCTATAAAGTTCCAATCAAGTATGGCTAATTCGAAGGGAAAACATCGTCAACAGAGTTCATCACATGAACAAGAAACTCCAGGTAAGAATGTGAATGCCAGAGCAGAACTTGACAATTTTCGGATAAATATTCACAGAAGCAACGAAAATACAGAAATAAGATATCAAAAAATAGTTATTAGAATCGCAACTCAGTTCCACAGCACCGGTGATTCGCTATCGAACATATTTCTAATCGAGGTCGGAATTTCTAAGATTTTTGGTGTTTGGAGAAAACGTGTTGCACGAGACAGTCCTTCCGGGCTGTGGAGTGCGAACAAAATGGGCAAGAGTAAGGCTTCTCGCCGGTATGTGTGATGTAATGCTTCCTGAAGTCGAATTTGTCTCTTGCTTCGTGGTAACAAACAGGGCATCTGTATGTCTTGTACGAGGTCATCAGCGCGTTGATATCGAGCTCGTACAGCGGTACCACAGAAGCTGAAGAAGACGTAATTTTCCTTCGATTTGGAACGCTCATATTTTCAAACACTGGAGGATTTCCATGCCCACGGAAGTTCAATTGAGGAAAAATGTTGTCGTGAGATCCATATAATTGGCGATGCTGATGATGGTGATTGGCACTGCCAAGGAGCACCTACAAAGTGAGAAACAATCGAGTTAATCACCAGGTGTTACTCCAACTAGCACCAACTCCATTGAACTATCCCGCTTGGCCGAGTCCAAGATATAACTGACCACAGTTGCACTTTACATCTAACGAATATTCCTCGCAAATTCTAAAACAGATGGTCCACTACAGCGAGGATACCGAAGTACCATTTTTTTCAATCGACCTATGAATCGTCAATGAAAGCGCAACTAAGAAATTTTCAGTTCTTACGTACGAGTTCTGACTCGACCAGGATAACTTCACTATAACATCACTCAAGTGGCACGTTAGCTCGCTCAGATATTATGAACACATACAAACGATGCTGGTAAACCGAACTTAACGACTAGATGAAAACAGATGATTCAAATTCTACAGATTAAATATTTCAATACAAGTAGAAACTACTTTAAAAAAACAAAATTACTCAACACACGCACTTTACAAACAAGAAAAATAGAAATCCTGAGTTGAGCTTTCAGAAATACGAAGCTCAAGTGAATGAAAACTTCATGCCTAAAACTGAACCCATCACTCAAATGCTAATTGAACACACGGGCAATGCCATACAACACGGTCAATGCTTGTTCTGAAGATGCACACCAAGTTGAGCCTTTCTGTTACACGAATAAGAGCACAGCATGCAAGAGTATAGCTTCTCGCCACTGTGACGAGTGTAGTGCCGTTTGAAGTCGAACTTATCACGAGATATTCTTTGGCACACAGGACACACAAAATGGCGTAGAGGAGTCATCAACGAAGCAAAATTCAACTGCTCGAACGGCACACATAGTGACAAGCGAGAAGCGCTTTCAAAATCGGGATCATGATCAGGATCTTGAACATCAAACGAATCAGGTCCGGATATAGAGTGTTCCGATGAAGTGTTTCTATGGGTAACAGAATGGCCAACATAGCACCTTCTTGACGAATTCACGTTTTCCAACTTGGTTTGCGGTTCTCGAGACGATATTTTTTGACAGTCCGTTGACACCGAACGTGCAGATAATGGAATAGGTGAGGGGGATATTCTTCCTCCAGTTAATGAAATAGGCCAAGCCGGGTCCAAGAAAGACGCACTCGAGATGGTTTCGCTCTCAACCTATGAAAGAAGAGGAAACTAAGCGATGATAACAGTAACACTTGTATCTTCAATCACCACCAATACATTTAATTTTTAAGAACTTTCAGTAACAAAAATGAGTATCATTTCTCACTGAACACTACGAAGATGTGACGTGGGTGACCAGTGTCAATCGTAATGAAATACAGCGCAAAAAATTGAAAGTTGAAGATTTTGACTATCAGCGCCGAAATATTAAAAATTTACTAGTCTGAACTCAAATTTGTACACTGAATAGTTACGACTTCGCTCCCGCCCAGTAAAGGCGACGATCTCTGAGAACCTCTTTGAAGTTGAAGAAGTACTAACGAGGCGAAAATTTTCGATTTTCCATTCGGCACTACTCGCTACGCTGGCTAAATCTCAGTACCTTGATGACGGTGCCATGAGGTCTGGCGATTATTGCAAGCGTTATTAGATAAGATCTTTGTGTTACGCAACAATGGCGCAGCGCAAAATTATAAATTTCTCAATTTTTCCACTAGTTATGGCCACCGCGATAAATGCGATCTCATTTTCGTTGTTGCGAACATGAACACTTCATGATTAGTGCTTCAATGAAAGGAAGTGGAAAAAATTATACTCTATTAAAACTAGGTGAGAGAGAGCTCATTGAAACAAGAGCTCACGAAAGGCCTCCTTTCCAGAAGATCAATTCCCTAGCGCCTATGCCGGACAGCTTCGAATACCTGCAGCCATACACGTCATCAAGCTTCATCGCTTCGAATAGAATCTGACTCAATCAAATTCCTGTGCTTCAACTTGACATGCCTTCCAATATCTGCATTTCTGATTGACTTATAGGTACAGAGCGGGCATTCAAAGGGCTTCTCACCCGTGTGCGTCATATAATGACGCTTCAGATCAGAGCTGAGGCGGAACGCCTTACCACAAATCTGACAGTTGAAACGTCTCTTAACTTGCTGTGGAGCACTCGGTAATAAACTTGCTTCAGTGGCGTACTCGGAATCACTCCCTCCATCCCGAACGAACAACACGCTACGAGTACCATAACCGGGGTCTTCCGCAGAACCGATAGGTAAATCCATACTTCGAAGTCGGTCCCTCGCCTTTGCAAAAGGCATGCTGACTTCGTTAGTACGATGAAAAAACACACTGCTAGCAGCAGTTCCAAAACTTGGGAAGCCAAACGATTCCGCGCTCAGCACGGAGGGGCCGATGGACGAGCTCGATGAAATCCTCGGACGCACCTACGGAAACGAACGTGGTAATATTGTTCCGTAATATTGGATTGATCCATAATGCTCTCCTTAATTCAATAAAATGGGAGTTCTCCCTACTTGAACTTCTCTTCAAACATTAGCACAAAAACGTATTTGTTAGTTCGTGAGGTCCCTCATCGATATTTCCGACGTCAAAAAAAAACACCCGAATCAACATTGCCAGCAAGCTTTTGATGAATATTTGCGTGTAAATTGTATTCACTCTCTCGTAAAATACGTGGCAAACATTTTATGAACTGCTAGACATCGTAAGTACCCGTTCTGCCTTTGAGGTGATGCACATGGTCTACGAAGAACGGCTTCATATGATAGGTTGATAAACAATACTAGAAGAAAATGATAAACCACTGAATGGAAACAAACCTCCTGATGAAGTTGAAAAATTTTGACCTCTGTGAACAAGCCCACATGAACAATGTCTAAATTTTGCTTAGCGACAAACGCTTGAGATAAAAATATACCCTGCACAAAGGGATATGAAACAACGATAAAAATGAACATTTATTCGCAAAACGTCTACGGAATACCTTCATAAACAAAATAGTCTACTGCAAATAGGCAATATAATAACGAGTAACATCTCATCGCACATTAAAGAGTTCACAACTCATCAGAACTACGAAGAGAATTAAAAATCATGTAATTTTGCGGAACGATTCAGGGCTATATAATCCTAGCCAATATTAAGAAATTGATAGCTTGCATTTACCAGCCGACAGCCCACGTCTGGTGAGCGACTCTACTGCATTCCGATTCTAACGGTATTATCAAGAAGCACGAGTACACTTTATCATACAATTAAAATTAAGCAACTTAATATTATCTACACGTCATGGGAGAAACTTCGCGATTTACAATTTGTACACAAACGAAAATTATGGAAAAATAATTCAAGTCATAAATAACGAGTATCAACATGAATTACTCGAAAACGCTGTAAATTGTACAGTATTTATAAATAAGTTTACTTATTTTTCGTATGTTGATACATATGAACCTTTAGGCTAGATTTTTGGTTCGCCTTGTAAGGACACAAGGGGCAAGCGAAAGGTTTCTCGCCTGTGTGAATCCGGTAATGAGTGCGGAAAAGATGTTTATCGCGGCACTTGAGCCCGCACACAGGGCACTTGAAGCCTCCGAGCTCGTGCTTGAGCAGAGCGAAATTCAGGAGGTTGAAGGGCACGACTGGCATGCCAGTTGGCGTGTGAGTTTTGAGAGCACCGCCAGCGGATGACTGAAAGAAAGACGTGTCCGTGAAGAGAGACATGATAGCCGAGTCGAGGTTTCCTGCTCCAGCTGACGTGAACATGGCTCGATCGTAACTTGCCGCAAGCTGGTTGTGAAGGGAGAGTGTTTCAGTGGTGCAAGAAGACGGTGGAGGAAGAAGTAGAGACGAAGGTTCTGGGTTAACAGACGACGAGGTCGCAGATGAAATAGGCAGGTGCAGCGATGCCGACGCGCTCACCGTCTCCTGTGGTGAGGACATCATAATGAGCTTCATGGTCCATATGGTTCTGGGTTTATGCGAGCCAATCTAGCACTGGACGCATCACTTGACTCATTATGCTACGTAAATATATGAAGAATACGTAGAAATCTTCAGAGGGAAAATCAAAGAGCTTCATCCAGCACACCATGAAGCTGTGGACGATACACGTGCAGGTAAGCCTCACTTGTACATACTAGTAGTAAGTCCTGGCATACGCAATTTACATCAGAGATCACCACTGAAATTAGTACACTAAGTAATTAACAACAATCCGTGAGTATAACGAAAAGAGATGCAGTACGAGAGAGCGCTGTACATTCAGATCAGCAATTCTATCGTACTGCCAAGTGAAAGCCTCGCTAACATATCTGAGAATAATGCCGTTCCCAACAGCTTGAGAGATAAAAGTTAACTAACGCACAGTCAGTCGCTCAACTTGTTTTGAAATAAATTTCGCAAACATTGGATCGAAACACTAAATAATGCAGCCCGCAAAGACAATATTGAGCCCAATGGTACAAGCGGAAGCATGATATACTCCAACATACCCAACACCATAATGCAGCTGTCACGCGATCGAACGGTGAAAGGAACAGCGCTGAAGAAGTTTCGCCTTCCATCAGCATTTCAACCATAATTCAAACCAGCTCCTCAGGCCGTAAATCCAACTGAGACGCGTTATTCTTCAAGGAGGAAAACCCTTGCAACAAAGTTGTGACACGTCAAACGCCATTATAACTTCTTAAACGCTTCCGGTGTAACGAAAAAGTAAACAGTGTAGACATGACTACCACACGAGTCACATTTTACAACCAAGGTCAACCACTGAAGACAAACACCACATTCAGAGATTATACGCACGCTGTTCAGTAGTTTAAAGTATTTTGACTACAACGAAGCCCCTTGATGTCGCCGCAAAATGTGATACTTGAGGTCTCCTTTCTGGATGGTACGGTAAGGACACACAGGACACGCGTACGGTTTTTCACCAGTGTGAATCATGTAATGGCGTCGGAACATGTACTTGTCGGCTAGGATCTTCTCACAAACAGGACACCTGAACGAACGTGCAGGCGTATGCACATCTTCCATGCGCAGTTCGTCAAATGGCACCACGCTACGCAGCACGCTTAAGAGAGCATTTTCTGGCCCAGAATGGCGTTTTCTAGATGGACGCACAACTGATAAATTGGTCTGATGTCCATCACTAACTTCTAGTGATGGAATAGCTAATTTCTTGTTCCTTCCTTCAATTGGCATTCCAGGGAGCGATGCCTGGTACGGGGATGTCAAACTTTCAGACGGATTACTGTATCCAGTAGCAGCCAGAGATTGTGAGACCAGTGACCACACCACTCCGTCCACCTAGTGACAAAAATCACGGTCAAATCTATCACGTTACGACAAATTCTGATATGTTTCTTTGTAGAGTAGAAATATCGATTCGAGGACGCATCTCTTCGTTTGACTTAAGCTAAGCTTATGCAGCCTAAATAAGGCGATTGGTGAAAAATCCCAACTTTTACTTCAATAAATTCAATTAATTTGACTTTGCAACAAGAATTACTGAAATACGCATCGAACCTCAAGCAATCAATTGGTCTGCTCGGATTCAACTTAGCAGTTTGAAATGCTAATAAAACAGCTAACAGTTGAAAAGTAACGAAACAGTTGAATTGTAATGCCAGCAAAATAAAGCACTAAATCCAAAAATTTATTATCCAAAGTAAATCAGGACCGAGTATTTTCATTGATTATGATGAGTAACTTCAACACAAGATATATTTGATTGACTGACTCAACGGAATTTTTTTTTTCTTAATCGTTTCAGTGCCAGCAAAATCTATCTGTCCGTTTGGATATCATTTTCGAAAACTTTCCTCTTAAAGCAGGGAGAGAAAAAGTTGACCATCCCTTAACAAGTTAACCGCCATGGGTTAAACTAAAGATTAATATTCAACTAAAATTTAAAGTCAATTGTAGTAAGCAATTTTGAAAATAGCTAACATTGTGTGGATCGGGCCTTCATTTAGCTTTGATCAAGTATTTATAAAAATTTAGTTTGTGACTACATGTCGGTCTCCAGCATTATGAAAATTCCCTCCATGCACCACCGGTGGCACACGTGGCGGTTAACGTGTTAAACACTTCGTTACATAGAAAATAACACATGAAATGAGAAGCTCATCGACTCGAAAATAAAACAAAAAATAGTAAAAACTCAACTGCAAAAAGTATCGTACACAACCCAAATAACGTTTCAACGAAGCTAGAGACATCCGCTCAAACAAAGAACAAAAGATTCGCACCCTCAAATTTGGTAAAAAATAAAACGCTCCACGAAAATACTTACACACTAAAGCGTGCGCATATCGAGTTTTATACAGGAATTGAAAAAATTCGAAGTCACGAAAAACTCAGAACCAAACATGTAACACAGAGGTAATCTGCTAACTTAACTCACTGGCGCAGCGTTGCTAAAATGACGGAGGACGAGATTATCATAATTATTGCAGCGAGGAGTTGCGAGTAAACAACCACGCGTCGCCCTGCGGCACAAGTTTCAAGATAACGATGGACTTCTGAGGTTTTGTTCACTCTAACGTGCTCTTTCCGAAATGTGAGCTAAATTATTCTGCCTGTCCAAAGAGTGCTTAATTCTGGATCTCAAATTCACCGAAAATCGGTCAAAATGAGAACGCTCAGACATCATGGAAAACATGTTACTTTGATTTTCTGAATCGCCTTCGTTCTGAGCTGGAACGAAGCACAACATGTGTGCGCGGTTAACTATTTAGATGACACGCTAGTAAACATTCTTTGTTTTCGAGTACAGGATATTCGAAAAAGAAAAATTGGCAGCGTAAAGGGATAATTCATTGAGACCAAGACAACAAAGGGAGGATTCAGATACGTTCTGCAGCATTACCATACACAAAACATCACATGGGACCAGAAGAGGATCAGTTGAAGGTACTTAAAATTCAAGTTCCAAGCAAAGCCAACACAAAGTACTCCAGACACACGAACAGTCAATTTTAATACTTGCGCATCGTAAACATGTTACCGCTCCCTTTCACCTAAATTACAAACAATGAAGTAAAAAATCGCCAACAGTAAAAAATAAATAGTTGAGTAATAACAGTTAGCCTAACATCAAATTTTTATACTCGACTAAAAATTCCATTCCAACACGAAAAAAAAATTTTGAAAACCTGTAATATTGAGTCAATAAACTGAATAGCTTGAAGCTCATGAAAAGTTTTTGTCCCATCTTAATTTCAAACTAAAACATAATAAAATTAAAAACACTATAAGCCTAAACATTTGCGTTAATTGTAATTTTCCATCTAAAGAGAATAACTTCTATCAGATCTAAGAAAGCATTCTTTGGTACAATGACCGTTCCAAACTACGGTAGCTCAACTTCGAAATTTCAAATAAACGAGTCAAACTGCGTATTTATGCTTATATTATACCTTGGATATTTGAATGTAACATTGCACATTTTTCAAAATACCTAAATAACCCAAAAGGGGAAGTGGGGAGTATACATGACTAAATTTTCGGATATAAGGTAGCTAGAATTTAAACAAAGCAACAGAAATAAATCAGCAAACGTTATACGACGCACGTTTTCGAAGTGCACGACAATATAACTCTTCAACTAGGACAGCATTCGAACGCTGCACAAGCGAAAAATGCGAGGTTTCTCGATTATTTTGATTACAAAAACGAAATTCCGAATTATTTTCACACATAGATGCGATTTTAATACATTTGTCCAAAAGTCCAGTCATCACGCAAATTTAAAACATGCCGGACAAACATCTTTTTTTGGGTGCTGGGTAAACTTTTTCAAAATGGGTCACGAAACTTTAGAGAAGACCGACAACCCTACGACCGTCACAATCTGAATGATCTTCGGTTCGCAAAGCGAGCTCTAACACATTTACATTGCGACAAGTAACTGAATGTAGTTATCACCGATTCCAAGGGATGTATACAAAATTATAAATTTCAATTCAGCACTATCAACAACGAAGGTATACGACTAAAGAATGTGAGCCTACGAACAAGGAATGAAATTAGTGAGCTTCAAAATTAGAAAGAAGAAACCTTACTCTCCTGAATTCATTGCTGCCGGAAAGAAATTAGACGGAAAATTACTATCGCTAGTAGTAGGCGGTACGTAGTGCTCACGATGGTGGCGCCTCATGTGCGTGTGCAAGTTGCTAGATTGCGTGGTCTTGTACTGGCAAAAGCGACATGCGTAAGGCTTTTCACCAGTGTGCGTGTACATGTGTTTACGTAGATTGGTCTTGTCACGTGCGATGTAGCCGCACATGCTGCACACGTTCGTACGGTTCAGGCTTTTCCACTGCTCCGGCGACGACAGCAGCGCCAATTGAGTGTCAAAGCACGGTGTTGCTGTTGAGAAGGAGGCACTTGGATGTTCTAGAGAATCCACGTTACCACCCATCATCCTACGAGAAGAAGTAACTAGCCCACCGCCAGACAGACCACCACCAAAGGCCTACAGGGAGAAACCGAGAGCGTGTTGTAAGTGATGCAGCGCATAATGATGAAAAGGGGACACCATTTAGCGAACTCATTCGAATACTTCACTGCACTAAATCAACTTCATGCGCCAAAAAAATGAAAAATAAAAAAATTCAACATGAAAAAAAGAAATTTGTTAATTTCCGTAAACTGTTTCACTGCCATCTAGAATTAGCTGAATGAATAAATTCCCGGCCATCACCTATTTTTTATCGAATGGTTGGAAAAGTTTCTACTGAGAAACCATTGTTTCCTCTTCAGTTAACTATTTCTCTTAATATACAAAATAAGAAACAACTATGGGAAAAATTCTCTAAATTATTTTCACTTCCGTTCGCACGGTTAAAAGGCTCCAGCACGTGCTGGAAGAACTAAATATTTCTTTCAGAAAACTCTACTAAGCCTTTCCATTATTGTTGGCCGTGGTGGAACTGGGCTTGAGGTGCTGACGGAAGACGTGGGATTTGAGGTTATTGCTCTGAGCGGATCGGTAGTTGCATATAGAGCATGCGTACGGCTTTTCATCAGTGTGAACTCTCTTGTGTCGTTTGAAATTGCCAAGATCAGTAGTACTGTAAGGGCAAAGTGGACACTGACGTCTGCAACGACCTCGTGCTGCAGCGGCCGGGAGAACAATCCCGGCACTGGAGCCCTGTATCGGAGACTCTCCTTCAGCATAGGTATCGACACGGCCGCCTCTATGGCCTCCTCTCACTATACGCCTCTCACTATAGGAGGGAAGGAAACTAGCAACTGCCGCATTAACCCCAGAAGCGCTCCATTCGACGATGGGAAATTGCTGCTGTAGCTCCTCGTTTGCCGAGTGAGGGAACCGCGGTCGAGCAGATGAAGAACGAAGAGTTTGGTCAGCTGCAGCTGGCCAAATTCTGCTATCGTCGCTTAGCGCTTCGGTCCAAAGCACGCCCTAAAAAGATGCGACATACTTGTTACACTAGCTTATCACAAAATTACTTTCTTAGGGAAACTTTGATTTAATGAATTTCTTATCAGTGCGTAAAGCACCTTAAAAAGTAGTCAGTCTCTTACAGCGTTCAGGTAACAGCAGCTGGTATACGAATGCCTACCAAGCACGAACAATATACGTTCAAATTTATATTTCCTCGTCAAATTTTAAACACACAGCCACTTCTCAATTTAGTTGAATTTCAGCCACGGAACCAAAACTAATTCTCCAAACTGTTAACTGAGGTGTGATCGATCGGTACGATAACTGGACGATGGTACACTGGAGTCATGATAAGATTAGATTAGATTATTAGTTAGTTTAAGCCTCCCTATCCGCAACAAAGGCGATCCAAAGAGAGGAAGGAAGAAGACACCATTTAGTATGGAGTTAAGGGAACGCGGAATCCATGCAGAAAGGGCATAGAAACAGTAAGATAAGAAAGAAGCTCATGAAACAAGATCAAAGTTGAAGAAGAAAGTAGTAGGTGTTGAAAAAACAGGACAGCAGTGAACCGAAACAAAGTTGGTCCGTAACAAAACAAAAACCAATGTTATTTCAACAAAAAGAAAACCTACCTAACCTTTAGCTCGGGCCCTCACATTGTCCCCCTGGGAACGCTAATTCCCATAGATACAATAGTTGTATCCCCCTGAAGGGGGAGTCATGATAAAAGAAAGATATATGGAAAGATATAAGATTAGATATGTTAATTTTAGACTTCCTAATCACAACAAAGGTAATCGAAAGAGAAGGATGAAAGCACCATTTACTATAGAGAAATGCGGGGAATCTTGTGCACATTTTGCATTAAAAGAGGTGAAAGAGAAGTTTGTGAAACAAGATAAACTTATACGAAGATATTAGATGTTGCGAAACAGGATTGCAGTGAACCGAAAAAATTTTCGTAATCAAACAAAAACCTTTTTTGATTCAACAATAGATTGACGTACTGAGCTTAAGCTCGGACCTAATATTTTCCGCCTGGGAGCTTTGATTTTCAACATGCAGTTGTCTCCCTGAAAGATGTACGAAAAAGAAAAAGTCCTCATGCGTTTCCTCGAGTTGAAGAAAAGACGCTTCGACCACGCAAACGAACACAACTGCATTTGGAAAATTTCAACATTCTGATACAGGCGACTTGTCGCAAACATGACGTTCACATAAATATTCAAACTTAGAACTGTACACGGGCGGTCTACCAAATTCAACACTATCCCCATTAAAAGAAATCACACAAAGCAGAACATTGCCATCGATAACAGCCGTCAAGTTTAATAAACTCTGGAAGAAGCAAAGAATATCTCATGTCCGCTTTTCAAAAGTCCGCAGACGATATGAATTTCAGCGCAGCGCAATAACAAGATCATTTTTACTTGCACAGAAATCGCAGTAGCATTCAAGGATGTTTGGAGACAAAAATCACAAAAAACAATCCTTTATATGTAACATTAAGTTCCTGTGTTTAAATGATATGAAAGCCTCCACTCCCCAAGCAAAACAGAACACTTGGAATCACATCAAAACACATCGCAATTAGAGGTTTCAATCAAATATGGATCAGATAACTACTTTTTGACTAGTGATAGTTCACCAACGACTAGGTAAAATACAAATGTATTGCTTCAATGGTGCTTATGATTTCCAAGTCCATAAAACGCATTTGAATTAACATAAACGATGCTAAAAATTGCTTCAGTAATTTAACGTTAGAATCATTCAAGTAAAATCCTAGCTCAAAATTAATTAACTAATATGCGCGCATTTCATGTTAAGATATATTTCTGATACAGTAGTACATCATAATACCACACACCGTTATTACGAACTCCATTTTTATCGTATTTAATTCTTTTAATAATCAAAATACGGTTAAGGGGAGAGTCTCGAAAAAAAAGTCTCCTTTTTCGACGGATTTCTGTGAAATGTACACCATAGGTGTAAAATGATTTTTTTTTAAAACTTAAGAAATGGGTAATTCGGAAAACGGGTCTCCACCAATTTTGACGTTACAGAACCGGCATAATGTTTTTTAGATAGCTTCCTTCTAAGTCCTGTAAAATTTTCAATCTAAATGAAATTCCACAAATAGTTTCCGGTGTTTTCTAGCCTTTTTCAAGCCCTATCGATTGGTATATTTGTCATTCCTGTACCTTTAAACCAAAAACTAGATGTTTTCACGACAGCAGCATTTCTAAAAATTCTTATATTTTTGTCATAATTTCCTAACCAAGTCTTAATAAAAATCAAGTCCTTTGCTATAGTAATTCTTTTCAAGCCCTATCGATTGATATATTTGCCATTCCTGTACCTTTAAATGGGAGCCGATACATTTCAAACGACGACCAATAGATGTTTTCCCAACAATCTAATTAGCTGATGACTCAAAGCAACCGCATCCAAAACATTCAGTTACGTCACATAATTTGTTCAAGTGTTAGAATGTTTGCTTTAAATACGAAATCTTTTCGAGCAAGGCTGTGGCCGGGCTCTGTTGAGGAATGCTTATAACTTATGCGTGATGTGGGGGAGGGAGTGTGAGAAGGGACTTCAACATGCCATTAACGTGCGCTGAGGCCACGCAAGTGCGCGTCTTCTACCCCATCTGGAATACGAACCGATGTACGTACATGCAAGCCAAATACATCAATCACTTCAAAAGATAATTTTCTATAGCATGAGCTAAAAAAACGAAAATGGACGATTTTTCGCACTTTCACCTAGACTGTCTCTTCAAGAAATTAATATGGTAAATGAAAAAGAAGCCGCAGTTTCATACGTTTACAGTACAATAAATAAGCGGAGCCTCGTTTGGTCAAACTAAGATTCACTACAAGCAAGTTGAGTGAGAACGAACTGGAATTTGGACAAAAAGAGAAAATTCGTAAGTACGCACTGCCTCCTGAACAAGAGAAAGGACAGTGTCAAGTTACAACCACAGTGCACTATATCCAAGTAACTGGTGACTTGAATCATGCATAATTCGCGTGAGCTTTTCGTGCAAGAAAAGTAGTATTTTAAGAGTAAGTAAAATTTTCGTCTACTATAGAAAATGCTACAGGTTTTACAACTACATTTTCGTAAACCAAGCCTAACTCCTTATAGAAAAGGCTAGTTAGCTTAAGGCTAATTATGAGAAGTAGAAATTGGCATCCCAGAACTACTGCTACTAACAGCAGTAGATTCAGTCGCTGAAGCGAACAACTCAGGATGGACCCTCTTGACATGCGTGTTCACATTGCTGCTTTGAGTAGAGCGATATTCGCAGTGCTGGCATTTGAAAGGCTTTTCTCCCGTGTGTATGCGAGTGTGTTTCACAATGTCTTTTTTCTGCACAGAAGAATGGCCGCACAACGAGCAATGAAAGCGCTTGTAGCTATTCACATCGTCCACTTGCACAGTCGTAACGAGAATGGAAGGTGATCCTGGGGTCACAACTGACAGGTTACCAGTCGACATGGTGCGCGCAGGTCTGCCAAGTTTTGGGCCAAAGCTTTGTTGGAAATTACTAGCCAAAATACTGCCGCCACCGCTGAGAAGAGCTAGATCGTAATCCGACAACAGAGTTGAGGGTGTCCGAATTTTACCGCTGAATGTATTCTCGGGCTTCTGATTGAAGCGCCGAGCGGAGTCAGAGAATGAGAAATGTTTAGAAGACGAAGAGGAAGTTGCAGATGCAAGGCGCTGAAACGCAAGAGCCGAGTGCGCAGCTCTCAATTTATCATCGACGACGAGTACTTCACACTCTTCATGCTCCCCTCTGTCGTCGCTGTCGTCTTCGCAATCCTAAAAGAAAAGAAACGTCTCCTTCAGCTCCAGCGTGCAGTGGCAGGCACCTCAATGAGCGGACGAGTTACACACTCGCTTCTGATCAGCGCTGAATATCATCTTCAATAGCCCATCAACGAGCAGTATGCGATGCATAACCTAAAGATAGAACTGGGATTCCAAAACTATACCGTCTCTTTTCTACAACAACGAATAGCAAAATTCAGCACGCGTTAATATTCAAATCGTTTGTAGACGAACAACTGAGGGAGTAATGCAACCAAAGAATATCCTTGGACACTATTACCTTAAACATTTATAACGATATGGAAAGGATTTGCTATCCTCAGATGTAAAAACGTAAATCTTCATGCCTAACCTACATAAATGGATTTATTAGGTAACGTTTCTCCACATAAAAAGGTTGTCTTGCATTACCATACGAATGAGCATGCAAGAGAACAGTTCAATGATACACATATTAATAGGTTGGCATTGATCGCAGAATTACATCACTGCGGCGTAATAGAAAAGCACGCACAAAAATATCAAAAGAAATGCGCGGTTAGGAGAGATCAATTACTATATACGAGGTTCACAATTGCCTGATGCGCTCAATTGCCAGGAATAATGAAGAAAAAATGAAGAAGGACTTTATTGTCGTAAGTTTTACACATGAAAACACTAAGGCTACTTTCAATTCCTACCTAGGTTACAAAATAAGTGATATGGTTAACAGTAAACGATCTAACATACCTCACAAATAAACTATTATACAAATACTTAGCGGAAGAAAATTTCAGCACGCTTATCATTGTCTCGCTCGCGCCATTTTTTTTTCCAAACACAACGTTTCTTTGTTGTTCATGGAACAACGTTCCGGGCACGGCTAATACTTTCGAAAACTTGTTGCGATTTTCCAAACAGAAATTCTACGAGCCCCTTTTCACTTTAACACGAGATTCTGACGTATCCAGGCTACCGCACGTTCCTCCAATACGAGCGGAGGCAGTTCAGAGCTCAACAATCTTGCCTCAACTAACGAGCAGCTGTCGTTGTGTTCAGGCCTATAGGGGCGGCGAGGGCAACGCGCCGCATACATGATAGTGACCCTGACGCTTCGTACGAGGACGGCAGCACAGAGTTATGTGTCAACAAGAGCCCAGACAGTCAAGAGTAGGAGTCAATGAAGTGACACACACAAAATGGTACAAGAGGTAGGTAGACACAAACCTGCTTCAGCATCTCTCCTCTCGACAGCGCTTTAGGCTTTACTGTAGCTGCTCTCTTCGTGTCTTCTTCCATATCAAACTCAATCAAATAACTCAATATAAGAAGGGAAATAGAAGTAACTCAAAATGAACTTAGAAGAAAAAAATGTCCCTAAGCCACCCTTGAATTAGCCACACTTTGATTGGCTCGACAGATTGCGGAGCGTCTTTCTCATATACATGCAAATATTCATCTAAATAAATAAAAAAAAACAAGGGAAATGAGATAAATAATGCAAATAAATACAATAAATAAGGAAACAAATACAACATGGGAAAAATGAACCCAAAATGAACTAAATTCAGCGAGAGGAAACTAGGTGGTCAACTCCCACAAAAAATAACTCCAGTTAGCTCTTATTAGGTAGTAACATTTTTACAAAAACTTTCCACGCAAAACAAACCCTACATACAGCGCAGACTAAATTTTTAAACTACCTCAAAATGCTCGTGCCAATCGCACTTGGGATGAATACAAATTTTGAAATGTCACTGCAATCCTAAGAAAAGCCACCTGGACACAATTCATGAAATTTAAATTGCCAATTTCAATAAACCTTCATTCATGAGCTCAAATACAACACACCAGAAGACTCTCCTTCCTTCATTATGGTCGGTAATTCTATGAGCGCATCAGCAAGTAAACACTAAAATGAGAGTCAATTAAACTAATCTTATTGTTTCGGAGTTTCCATCAGTTGGCAGAGGCGTTTGAATATTGCACACAAGTACTTGACATTGCATCTCTTTCGATTTAGAATAGGACAAAACTTCACAGACCGTTCCTTCTTTAGAATGTAGCAATAACAGATGAATGCCAGAGAAATTCTACGTCAGTACTTCAATTAGGTTAAACGAGGCACTAGAAACAAATTACATCACTGTCGATTGAAATAATGTTTTTTATTAGAGTCTCGAATTTGAGATAAGTTTTAAAAAAAATTGTGCTTTGTACTCTTAAATCGCAAAATAAATTATTTACTCGACTGAACGATCACCATATCTTTAAAGATACTAGCAACATCGGTATCACGAGTGAAGTCATGATCAATAACTACGAAATTAAGGAGAACTCAATGACCAATGCTTCGACGTTAGAGAACGAGCAGAAGCCATCAATTTTCAATGTAGTAAAGGAAGGAGCGTCCACGGTGAAAGGGGTGCCCACTTACATGATGACAATGAAAGTGCACACCTCAATACAAATGTCAACAATATTTAACTACTAACTCCTCAGTGCGGTGCAGGCGATTATAGCCTAAACTTTCCTTCACACGGTGTGATAAATTCAAAGTCGTTTAAGCTCAAAGTACAGGGCACACGCAAAACATCAGTATAAGCTCGAATAATTTTGAGAAATAAGTTAAGTTCATTGAGAAACAAGGTAAAAGAAACCATTGCTTTGCAATGAAAAACTACTTTTTTTTGGTTCCATGAAAACCAACCGGTATGGAACTCGAGGGTTATCATTGACCCATTTGACACAGAAAATAATAAACAAATTTTTGAAATAAAGATGAAAGGATTTTTTCAATGAAATGTCAATAAGAAACATTTGTTGTTCGTTCGGTTATATCAAGTTTCCGATCAGAGACAAAGTAGAAAATTTGAGCTTAAACGGAAGCTGTGCGACTGCTTTTGTACTTAATGGGAAATGTAATGCTTGAAAACTTTGCATCTGAGGTTCCATAAAATGCTTCATGCTTAGAAAGAAGAAACTAAGAAACTACTTTATCACCCCCTCAACTCTGCGTCCATGAACTGTATACTCAATAATGAATTATCATTCACTAAAGCTGCGCTATAAATATAATCTTCACCAGCTTGTCAAGTGTTTTCGAGCGCGTACATACAAACTTTCGCTTAAATTTTTTTATCGTAACTGCTAAGGAATGCATCGTTCCTGTGTGCCATTTTGATGGATGGCAACACACATCGCATTTTTTTTATGTGATGGATCACTTCAAAATAACTTGAAACGTCTTGAAAACCTTCATTCACAAGCATTTTACTTCAAACTAATCTCAGTAACCTCACAGCAAATAATATACTTTGGACGAATATTATTTCGTACAAAAAATCACATCTCTACTTCCAATAGAGCATGGCGAAGCATTTTACCGAACACTGGCTGAAGCTCAAAATTTGATCTGCAACTCAAGCGAATCGGGTAATTGAGTTGTACTACTTGCGAGGGTGAGGAACGTAACGCTATACGCGAGTAAATTCACGGTATCAAGAAGGCAGTCCTTGAAACACTGGATAATTAACTGAAACACTAAATTATTGGACATTTGTAGACAATTTCGCTTAATTCGCCTTCGTGAATAGATGATCATTAACGATACTACATAGAGGATTAACAAAGCGTCACAAACGCTGGCCGGCACAAATTACCAGCAGATGATAGTGCAGAAATGTTTTAATTTAGGAAAAACTGGGCAGATCAGTTTGAGTTTGCATCTGTCTCAATAACCACTTTTGCTGAAACGTTCCTCGCTTCTGACAAGAGAGCAATTAGACTGGTCACGAACAGAGACCGATGTAAAATTGAGCAAAGCAACAAAAATCGCCGGCACCACACACAAGGTAAGCTCGAGGACAGACCACCGACAGCACTGCGTCGCTATATTTAAAAACCAATCTCCATTAAATGTCATTAAATATGAACGTTCTTTCATACATCCTCTCATCATGAATCATCACGTATTTCAGAAATCATGAATATATTGACTTCTCGTTCAACTGGGAAGCATTCAGTGACCAAATATTTCAGAAGTAATATTCAGGCAAAAGTTAAGACTTAGTGCTCTGCACTAAAAATTTCACTCAAGCCTGAGTTCCATAAAAAATAGCCTTAAATTCTTTCAAAACGTGGAAGCTGAAGAAAAGAAACGGCTTCAATTTTCCATAAGACGTTTTTAATGGTGGTAAATTGCTCTTAAAACTGTGGCACATCAGAAATGAGAGTACACAACACTAGTAATGCATTTCTGAGAGTGGTCAGTCCTGGAGCCAATGAACGATGGACAAGTCAACTCACCATGTGCTGCTGTTGCTGATTACTTGGAGCTCCTGAAGAAGAGGAGCCTTCTCCTCCCTCTCCATAGTCTCCAACACCCTGCACACGCAATACACAACCTTAGTAAAGAAATGGCAACCTGCACAGTTTTGCAACCCCTCGAAGTGACATCCAAGTAGGTTGAATTGTAAAACCCACGTGCTTTTGAGCATAGTATCTATGATAGCTGTCACAAACACTTCAAACAAATCGTCTTCTTTCTTCAATTTCAATTATCATTTGTTCTTTTAAACTACCGTTTTATAATGAAGCATTTTACACACGTCTTGCCCATGATTGGAATAAGTTTCAAAATAAAGAAAACTTTTTCATGAATTCTTTGCAATGGAACCAAATTCCACATGATTTCCTCAAGATTCATCGTATCAAAAATATTTATTGAAAGAGAAAGATCCAGTAAACTGCTGTCAAGTCCCTAATCTTTAAAAATATACTGTTCTTACAGGAGTGGCAATTAAATTCAACCAATACTCACTCCGTGTTGGTCAGATGCCGAGTTTTGTCCGAGTAATTCGTCCATGAAATGCTGCTGGCCATCGGCTTCCCCAAAGGTGTCCTCAACGAGCATGTCTTTAGTTTCAGATGCGGAGTTGGAGTCGGAGAGATAAACGGCGTCCAAGTCAATGGGCTCTTGTTTGACGGCATCGGCAGCATCGGAAGAAGGCTGCAAACATAACGTGGCTCTCAAATTTCTGACCAAATTTGTTTCAGCAACATCGAAGCATTAACAAAATACAGCAAAACGCGATAATTTGAAATGTGACATGCCAATCTTGTACACTCACTTCACCAGCAGCAATGAGGCTAAATCCTCCATGAGACAATTTGTGCAGAGAACCCTTGAATGAGAGCGCACTGGCAAACAAAAAGCTTCCATGTTCGTCCACACACAGCCGTCAAAGAAACATAACAGTACATACACTTCACTACAGCCACACACACGCAGTTGTAAAAGCAACAAAACGGTACACACGCACACGGTTCATAAAGCCTACCACACACCTATATTGCCACTCACCATTTCAGGAGGCAAGTCTTCCTCAGCATCTGGTGGCTCCTCAGCTTTAAGTTCTATTTCATCATCTC